>CM021103.1:703742000-703931202 GCA_007115665.2 Sequoiadendron giganteum
AAATTGTAGACATCCAAATTTGATCACTTCCATATGATCAAAATCATCTACTCTATTCATCTATCTCATTAATAGTGATTAAATAATTTATTTAATCATTATTTCATTTTCTGCCTAAGGTTCCTAAAGTATGTAATTAAATAAATTAAATAATTTACCTTATCCTTTTTCTTCTCTAAATTAAATAAATATGACAAATTATTTAATTTATTCTTTTAACCCATTTGGATTAAAATCAATTTTTAATTCCCCTTTTTCTCTCTCCTTGTCACATTCTCCATAACCCTCTTTTAATCCAGATTAAATTAATTAATCTGTGATTAGGATGTGCACCACTTAATCTTGATTAAATGTCACATCCTCCATAATCTCCCACTTGCCTCTAATCTCTCATTAATTATCCTAATCTTGTGTTTGCACAACCTTAATCATAATCATTAGCCACATTTGGCTTACCTTTTCTGGTCAACCTTCCCACTTACCATTTTTAGCCTGGACTCTCTTCTCCATGTGAATTTTTAATTCACATTTATTTGCCCAAGACTCCTCTCTTCCCCATGTGAATTTTTAATTCACTTTTGTCTTTCCAAGGTCTTCCCCATCCCCATGCAAGATTCTGGAAGCCTTGACTTGTCACTTCACATGTTCCAAGGGCTTCTAGAACCTTGGACTTGTCACATCACCCACATGTGACAAATCTCCAGCTTTTTGGAGAGCTCTCTTATCCACTAGATTCTTCCAATCATTGTAAATTTTTAATTCGCTTTTATTCCTCCAAGGAATCTTCTCATCCCCCAAGGTACTTGTCCTTCTTCCACCTCTTGTCCTTCTCGTCCACCTCATTTCCACATCACTCCACCCTAAGACATCTCACATTCCACATGTCAAGATGTGAGGGCTTGTGAGTCCTCAACTCACCATAGCCCTTCATCTTGATCTTGTTGGATCAATCCCAATCATTGAATTCTCTAGAGAGTTCCAATTAGCCTATAAATACCCCCTTGTTTCCCTCATTTTGGGGATCAAGTCTTTTGCAACAAAACTCTTGCAAATTTTCCATTTGAGCTCTCATCTATCATAACACTTATCATTCTCATTCATCTTGCATGCATTCAACTCCATTGCCATCCAAGGAGCACACAACTCTTCAAGAATCAAAGGGCCAACCAAGGAAGGAGCAACAAAGGAAAGGTATAACCAACTTCAATCATCAATTGTTTTATCTTGCTTCTTTGCTTCATCATTTTCTTAGGCTAATCTTATTGAGGTGTCCTCTTTTAGTGTTATTGCTTTTGTTATTGCATCATTAGTTTTGTTTAGCATCTCACATTAGGAGTAGCATTTTAATAGGGATCACAATTCCCATTCTGGGACCGGTTCTACTAACAAAGAATAAAGTGAAAGAAAATATAAAAATAGAACAGAAAGACCGAAATGAGAAAACATAACGTCAAAACCTAGTTTAAAACAAAAGACCAAAAAATGGAGGTGGAGATGGAATGGTATTTGAATTTGAAAATGTGAATTAATTCAAACTTAACTTCCACTCCGGCTCTAGCTCTGACAAAGACAAAAAATACAAAAAGACAAAAGAAGACTATTGGGATGGGAACCAGAATGAATTTTGAAAGAAGTTTTAAAACCCAATTCGGTTCTGGCTCCGGTTTTGACAGAGGAAATCAAAGAAAAACAAAGTGTTGGAAAATAAAGACTCCAAACGTTTTTAGACAAACGACCAAGAAAAAGAACATAAAGGGGGGCCCCTTTTGACCAAGGAAAAAGATGGAGTGGTTATGCAAGGCATAACAGTTATGAGTGTAGAGTATTTGCATGATTAGTCACCACATACCAAAAATCTCCCACCTAGAGACTGATCAGGATCCACACCAAACAATGAGTGATGATGATTTTCTTATCAAGAGATTGGGACACAAATGACATAAATTTCCTTATGTTTGATAAAACACATAGATACAATGCATCAAGGTATAGACAAATTGGATGGCAAGGTATCTTGTGCAATGGACTTTGACTCAACAAATAGATAGGAGTATCCTTGTTGACACCTGACATACGGAAACCTTACTAGGATGTACTTTAAATGATTCGAGCATCTCAGACCAAAAAATAGAAAGGAAAAACTCCCTATGTAATAGTCAACAAGATGTTCAAAACATCCTCCATACACACCTAATAATGAAAGTATTCGCCAAGGTTATATTACAAGAACATCCAAAAAGTATAGAAAACGAAATATAATGATCAATGGCTCAATCTTTTCTCTCTAAGTAATTTTTATAGACATCATCGAGAGTTCATTGGAACGGGAAAAATAAGAAAATATCACACAAATAAACAAGATAATGTTCTTCATATCTCTAGCCAAGACTAAACTATGGTCACATCTGATGTTGATGTCCATTGCAGGAAATATGCATCCTAGGACATGATTATCAAATTATGTTAAGACTAATATGATGACAGGCTATTGATACAAAGAGTTGACCAACTTGTTTACTTATTGACCTAGACCCAAGACCTTTACACTTAGGTTTATAGTTTATAAAGTTTTCTATACTTGTTTCCATTTGCTTTGCCAAAGGTTGAAGGTGGTGCTCAATTTATTGTGAGTGGATGTTTATTGCGAGTGAAAGTGAAATGGGATGGGTGAATATTTTGGTTTCCTAATTTTTTTTGGTGTTTTTGTAATGTTTTGAGGTTGTTTTTGGATTTTGGGGTGTTTTACAAATGTTTTGATTTCAAGTTTTCAATTATTTTTGTATTTTTTGAGATTTATGAATGTTTTTGGTTTTTTATTTTATTTTAACGATACTTAGATAATGATGTAAATGTTATGTTGTGAGATATAATACATGGATCAAGAGTTATTAAAAAAATAGAGCACAAGAACCTACCCCTAGTGTCTAGCAATGTTTCATAACATAATGGACAAATCAAGATATCGGTGGAAAACTGTGCAAAGAGTTTAGACAAATAATAGGACAACATGGGATGTATGGTAAATACCAAGTAAAAATTATTTTAGCCATGAGGAAAGTAAAATTATACATCGAACCTTTTTTAAGATCGAGATATGTTGGAAAACTTGAATAAAGATGGATTGGATAAATGAAGGGAATACTAGATTTGGCATGAAGGAGATGTGCTGATTCCACTTGAAAAGGACCATATGAAACTCAATTATACTCATGATTCCTTTTTCCTATGTTTTCACCATAGTACTTGCCCAAAGTGCCGCTTATGCGATTTTCACTTGAGGACAATTTTATTTTTACTATTTTCTTGATTTTTATTTATTTTTTGATATTTTTACCCTCATGTTAAACCACTTGGTGGTAATGGTGTCGAGGCCAATATCATAACATTCCAATGGTATCCTAGTTGAAGAAGCTTCTTTGCTAAGATACAAGCACTTGAATACAACTTTGAAGAACTTTGATTTACCTTATTGGTACCGGAATTAACCTTGTCTTCATGTGAACATTGTGATAAAGTGCCTTCAAAATCATTATGATGAAGAGTAGCTACCAACACACGGTCAATGTGAGAATTGGATACTATCGATGGAGTTTATGACATCATGCATGAATTATTATGAGATGAACTGGTTGATAGTTTGGAAACTTTGGCTCTCCAAACTTGGGAAGATGAGCAATGATGGATGGATACGAAAGTGTGTGGATTAAGACCAACTAATTGATATAATTTGTATGTTGTTTGAGAAGCCTAATTTTGTATTTGAGGATTTCTTTGATGGATACTTATCCCTTTTTGACTTTTCCCCATAGTTTCTTGGACTGATGGAGTATGATTGGGATGAATTTCTTTTGTTTTCTTTGGTATCCATTTGTATTTGTTTTATCCTTTTGGCTTTACTACTTCATTTTATTTGGTGATCTTCTCCTTGCTTTGATAGGAATCTTTATTTTTATGTTAGTCCCGTTTTATGTATGAGATGATGGGTGTATGACAATTCATGATATGGCTAGTTGTACTATTGACAATATTTTCATTATAAGGATCCTTCGTGCCCCTTATGTTGACATTTTCATTGGACAAGATTACCCCCGACCTTGTGAAGGTATTAACAATACCTATCTCTATGCCTTAATAATATAAATCTTGATCCATAGCCACTAAATATGATTTTTCATGAACACATGATATAGCTATAGGTTCCCATTGTTCAATAATATTAACTATTTGATTTGATTCTATAACATCTCCATTTCTTGATTCTTCTTCAAAATATGTTGGTGTTGATTCAAAAGAGGTCAATGATGCACAATCACTATAAGAATCCAGAATCTCAACCATTGCCTACTCTTGTGTGGGAATATCAAGAGTGGGAGACTCTTGTTTTGTATGAAGAATGTTTATATGTCTATCGAAAGAAAGCATCTCATTGGTTGAATTTGATGTGTTAAAATTCTATAAGGATTAGAGAATGCTCATTAAGTCATGATAATTATTTAGGGATTTAATCTCTTTAGCATGAGTTACGGTTAAGAAAATATGTTGTTGATAAATAGTATCTTGACCGTGACTTAGTTTGGAGCAACTTATGTTATCCTCAAGACTATCTTCTTGATATGACCCTTGGCTAGATGATGTAGCATTGATAGGAGAATCTTTGCAAGGTGTAAGGTCTATGGATGGAGCATGAAAAACTTCTTGTTGCCTTGGAACCTCGTCAATGAGTCCAATTATGGAGTCATACGAAGGGGTAATGTGGTATCTAAAAGATACATGATACAATTTTGATATGAAACATTGCTAGGAATTGTTGATTGATCTTGAACTTGTTTTAAGAATGTTTCTTCATTCTTTTCTGATTCCTCTTCTTGTGATGGATGAGCAACATAAAGGTGTGCTACCATGGTATCATAGGTATGGTTTACATTATTATAACTTGATGCCTTTCCTATATCTTTTGATTTTCCATGATCAAGCATAGGGGTTTTGTATATTTGCAAGTCTTGGTTTCTGTTAGGTCTCAAAAATGCAGGTTTGAACCACAAGAGGTTGCCAAGTTCTCACAATGCTTTTGGCCAATGTACAAGGCCAATTGATGCAATTGAAATTTCTTCTCTTTAGGTTCTGCTAGACCAAGGCAGGTGAACCTATGTAAATGATGTAGATTGAAATGTATTTCTTTTTTAAACTATCTACCCACAATGGCAAATGGAAGTGAACAGATAAAAACACTACACCTATACCTACTCCTACTGCACAGATGAAAGGATTTGAAAATATTGTTTGTTTATGAATTTTATCATCTGGATTGTGATAGACTAGTGCCTTCTATCCACATGGGCAATGGAGTCAAAAATTAAGAATGATATGTGTCTCCCTCTTTGGCTTAACTCTAGTTGTTAGGCACTTTGAAAATTCTATGATTGGCATAAAAATTTATTAATTTATGACTTGCATAAATTGAGCTGAATTTTTCTTAATCTAGTTCTTCTTTAACTATCCAAAAGAAATCTTAAAACCACTATGACTTATTGAAAGAATTTAATTCTGATTTACAGACACCAATCAGTTAAATCACACAAAATGGGAATACATTTTGACAAATTAGAAATGTGCTTGATACACTGATTTAAATGATCAAATGAATTCAAGTTGGAGAGAACCAAATAAAGAATTTGAATTAACATGACACAACAATTGAGCACCAAGAAAGAACTTCACCAGTCAAAATATATTATCTCCATTGATTCTGTTTCAAGAAAGTCTGCCATTATTTACATTCCTAGTCCCTTTTTTAGAAAAATCTAACTCCTACTATCCACTACCTACTTGAAATTGATTTTTTGAAATATTTATACATTACATTTCAAGAGTCATGAATCTTCAATTTCCCGTTTTATCCGTTTGCATTCATTAGAAAAAATTAGAATATTTAATTGGATTGCCTTATCGGAAAATTAAATATTTTTACAATAGTTTTTCTTTTAACTTTATCCTTTTTACCTTTATCGCTCTTTATAATTTCACTTTATACATTGCCATTATAGTGTCCTTTAATCAACTTAATAACTAGGAACAAGAATTCATCTACTAAGGGATTGAACATCATAACCAACATCCATAACCTGCTAAATGACCTCATTTAATTATCAACCCAGGGACGTACACTTGAAATGGGTCTACAAAGTATATGCACTAATCACCTATTTCAGACATGTATTATCTACTGAAAACATTATGCTGGAATTGGAATTACTGGAAAAAAATTCTAACTGACTAAACTTGCTTGGAATGAAAACTGAAAGATAAAACTATTCTACATCTAGTGGCTATAGGAACAGTTGACAGTTTTGTATTTGTGCCAGCTAAAAGAACAGTCACACTAAACTCTATAAAAGGAAGTGCAACTGTTATAACTTGCAGAATAAAAATATGGACAACTCCCTAAGTGGGCCCCCTTAGGTAGTGCCAAAGATAAACAACATATTAGACTATAAACTTCATAAGAGCCTTTATTGATTAGAGATTAACAAGTACATAGCTCACAATCTTCAACTGTATTTCTAAAAACTAAAATGTATTACAACAGTAATATTTCAGCCCTTTCTCTAAAGGTGAATATGCTATTTATTAAAAAATGAATCTAACGACTATCTAAAACTTCCCTCATAAGATGGGAAGTCTTTACTACACCATAAATAACTAAGTGAAGAGGTGGATATAAAAAGGAAGAACTGAGTCAAATCAGTTCTGAAGATTTAAAGCACCACCATCCTAGATTTGTGCACCATCAAGACACCTAAACTGGATGCTTGGAACAATTTCCTTGCATGGTGGACAAATTGAAGCTACCTCCTTTATTCTTTACTTCTGTATCAATCTTCATTGAATCAGTCTTCCAGAAATCAATTGGAAACTGAATTTCCTCCTTAAGACGTGGTACCTGCAAATAACTTAATAGCTACTCCTATGGTAGAACGTTAGCTTGACACATTCAACCTTTAAGATGATCCATCACCTCATTTATACATTCATTGGGCATTAATTCAGAGCAAACAAGATTTCAGATATGGTTGCAGGAAGTTCAATAGTAGAGGCTGTAGGAAAGGCATGTCATCACAAAAAGTCACAAGGCATACCTATTCTATCAAAATAATAAAACATTCAAGCAATAATCATAGAAAGAATTGTCATAATAAACTTATTGTATTTAAGCATAAAAGTCTATGTCTTGTTACCATAATTACCACTAAATATTTGTCTCAGCATAATAAAAATTAGAAATTTTTTTTATCGGCCGCTCCTTTACTTTTATTTCCTCGTGACTTTATTATTTCTACTGTCCCACCACGGTCAACATCTTGTCTTCCTATAGTGGGGTGGTATTTGAATTCTCTAACCCATTCACCGCCTTACCCTGATCTTCCTCTTGACTCCCCGCGATTGCACGGTGACCGTCTTCTGCTATCTTCATTGTTCACCATGGTCACCGTGGTTCCTTCTTTGGCCGGTCACGGTGTGGTAGTAACTACCACTGCTACTTGCTAATGATTTACCACTATCACCGTGGTCTACATGCTAACTATCGGTGGTACCATGGTGTGACTAATCCTAACCACTACCTCTGTCCACCACAGTCACCGCGGTCTCCATTAGAATTGTGTGCAATATTGTGGTAAACCTTCCGACTGCTTGCTCACTGCTGCTGCGCTAGTTATCTCACCGCCACTGTGAAACCACGGTGAATGAATTGACCGTGTGCAGTGTGGTGGTAAGAACCTTATGCCCACCTATTAACTGCTATTGCCATATTGCGAGCCCATTGTGGGAGGCCGTGGTAAAGTGGTATATGATATAAAAAGGAAATATTATGGCCCACAAGGTATATTTTGATTTTTTGGATGGCGATAAAATGTATTAAAGAGTTAAGAATGATAAAATGACTTTTTGTGAAAAGATAGTGAAATATTCAATTAAAAATGGGAAAATCATTTAGTTTTTTTATCGAATTTTGGGTTCTAATAGTGGCTCCTATTGGGGATGAGTGATTTTGCAAATCATTGCAAGAATCTAGAATTCTTTGGGAGAGTAGACCAAGTAAATGATATGAAAATGAAGGCAATGACAGATGGAGGGAATGAACAAATGAATGATATGAAAAAAGAGAAAATGGATTATGGAAAACCCTACACTACTGTACATGGAAAGAAAACAAATTTTTCAATAAGGGAATTCCTAAGAATGTCCATGTACTAGAAAACAAAAATCCTTCCTAAACTACTATGCATGGAAAATAATATTTAAAGAGGCATTGCTAAGAATTGTCCATGCACTGGCAATCCTTAATTCTTTGTACCTGCTATGGTTCAAAAAATCAAACCACAAGGGATGGCCCTAGGCCACCCAAAAGAAAAAACTTGCACTTTCCTCTGTCATAGACTTTGTTCTAATTAAATCTCATTAGGTTTCTTTTGAAACTATCCATTCCACCTACCCTACAACATGCATTGCCATTGAAAACCTTCAGGAAATCATTGTATTCAACTTGATTCATATTCATTTCATCACTCTACATTTCATCATTCTTATTATAATATAAAAAATATTTATCACCCTCAGCATACAAAGTGTATCTACATTCAACAAAACATTCATAGGCATGCTCACTATCATATGTTGTTGAATGATCAAGTAGCTATACTGGGACTTGAAAATCTACAAATTCTATCTCATCAGCATCTTCTAAAATAATCAAATCAAAATTATTTTCCATTTCTTTTCTATCACTAGTTGGCATTGACACATACCTCTGATCCATACAACCATCCTTATACATATTTGAATCAACAAATATTGGATACTCATCATCAATAACATGCAAACCAATATCTTTTTCTTGCAGGCAAAAACTATTTAATTTTTATACCTCTTCTTGGACACAAAAAGATCCATGATCAACTTAAATGATTTCTTCATAGATGTGAGAGATGCACACGAGGTTATATGAATTGTTACACATAGTATCTTCACTATCAAAGCATATATAGGATGGAACAAAAACTCTAGAATCATCTTTATGTGCATACTTCTGGTATTCAAGAGTTAGTAAATCTGAAACTTGCTCACTGCTGAGTGAACATGTTTCTACTTCCATATCTTCTACCATGTCTCCAACCTCTTGATCTTCATAAGAACTGAAACAAACACTCTTTTGAAGATCAACATCCACAATTTCATCTTCACAATTGGACTCACAGTTTGTTATGCAGGAGAAAATCTCCATATCTTCATTGTTGGAAGGCATTATATCTTCTTCTATTTTAGCTTCTGAAGCATTGCTGATGTAATCCTGAGATGATGTGTCCCCACCAATATCATCAATGCTGCAATCATCTTCCAAATCTAAGAAATTGTCATTAGAAATCCTAGTAACACATGCTTTCTTTGTTTTATGCATTGTTTGAGCATCCATGATATAACTACTAGATTTATTATTTCCAGTATCCATGTACATTGTCCCAAGCATGGAATAAATAAATTTATTTACTACATCAAGGGCTTGTTGTTTTAATGATTTTGACCAATAAATTGATTCAGGCTTTGATTCTCTTAGAATTTGTGCAACAAATGTGGGTCTTGTAGGCCTAAAATGAGGAGGTAATTGCATACAAATGTTTACCATCCTATTGTATAAACAACTCAAATATTCTCCCTTATATCTCCTTATGTAAAGAAAGGCATCCACAAGATTTTTATCTCTCTCTTCAACTTGAATATACTCCTCAAAAGTGTTTTGCTGTGAATAGAGTACATTAACTTTATTACCAAAGTTCTTGCTTGCATCATGGGGCACTTGTGGTGTCCAAGATCTCCTGGCATTTGTGTCTTCATTCTCACTGCATGATGACCCATTTGGTGAGGTATTCAAAGCACGTTTGACTCCCAATTTCCACAATTGTTGGTTCACTTGTAGCATCTATTGTTTAACATGTAGCCTCTGTTGTCTCAATTCCTTCAACTCTCTTATTGACTATTGCCTTCTTTCTTCTTCTACCATCTTGACAAAATATTACTGCTTCACAACATCCATACATTATTTATCAAATCTGAAACAGAGTTGCCACCTACTTTTCCCAAAGTAGGAAAATGAAAAAGATTATGATATTGCTTTGGTTTACCCCAGCAGAATATCCAAAAAAATGTAAGACTTTGTTGACTCTATAAATGGATAGGCTGAATTTTTTTTCTGGATTATAGTTCCCCAACAGAGTTGCCAAACTGTTGGGTCTCAAAAACACAGTTTTGAACCACGAGAGGTTGCCAAGTTCTCACAACGCTTTTGGCCAACATACAAGGCCAATTGATGCAATTGAACCTTCTTCTCTTTAGGTTCTGCTAGACTAAGGTGGGTGACCCTATGTGAATGATGTAGATTGAAATGTATTTCCTATTTAAACTATATACCCACAATGGTAAATGGAAGTGGATAGATAAAAACACTACACCTATACCTACTCCTATTGCACAGATGAAAGGATTTGAAAAGATTGTTTGTTTATGAATTTTATCATCTGGGTTGTGATAGACAATTACCTTCTATCCACATGAGCAATGGAGTAAAACATTAAGAATGATATGTGTTTCCCTCTTTGGCTTAACTCTAGTTGTTAGGAACTTTGAAAATTCTATGACTGGCATAAAACTTTATTAATTTATGACTTGCATAAATTGTGCTGGAATGTTTCTTAATCTGGTGTTTCTTTAACTATCCAAAAGAAATCTTAAAACCACTATGACTTATTGAAATAATTTAATTCTGATTTACAAACACCAATCAATTAAATCACACAAAATGGGAATACATTTTGACAAATCAAAAATGTGTTTGATACACTGATTTAAATGATAAAATGAATTCAAGTTGGAGAGAACCAAATAAAGAATTTGAATTAACATGACACAACAACTAAACACCAAGAAAGAACTTCACCAGTCAAAATATATTATCTCCATTGATTATGTTTCAAGAAAGTCTGCCATTATTTACATTCCGAGTCCCTTTTCTAGAAAAATCTAACTCCTACTATCTACTACCTACTCAAAACTAATTTTTTGAAATATTTATACATTACATTTCAAGAGTCATGACTCCTCAATTTCCCATTAGTCATGACTCCTCAATTTCCCATTACAACCGTTCACTTTCGTTAACAAAAACTAAAATATTTAATTGGATTTCCTTATCGACAAATTAAATATTTTTACAATAGTTCTTCTTTTAATTTTATCCTTTTACCTTTATCGCTCTTTATAATTTCACTTTATACATTTCCGCTCCTTTACTTTTATTTCCCGGTGGCTTTATTATTTCTAATGCCCTACCGCGGTCAACATCTTGTCTTCCTATGATGTAGCGGTATTTGACTTCTCTAACCCCTTCACCGCCTTACCACAGTCTTCCTCTTGACTCCCTGTGGTTGCACAGTGACCATCTGCCACTATCTTCATTATTCACAGTGGTCACCGAGGTTCCTTCTTTGGCCGATCATGGTGTGGCGGTAACCGCCACTACTACCTGCTAATGGTTTACCATTTTCACCACAGTTTGTATGTTAACTATTGACGGTACTGCAGTGTGACTGATCTTGATCGCTACTTTTGTCCACCACAGTCACTGGGGTCTCCATTAGAACCGTGTGCGGTACTTTGGTAAAACTTTCATCTGTTTCCTCACTGCTACTATGCTGGTTATCTCACCACTACCGCAATACCGCGATCAATGAATTGATTGCATGCGGTGTGGTGGTAAGAACATTATTCCTGCCTATTAACTGCTACCACCATACTGCGAGCCCATTGTGGGAGGCCGTGGTAAAGGGGTATATGATATAAAAATGAAATATTATGGCCCATAAGGTATATTTTGATTTTTTGGATGGCGGTAAAATGTATTAAAGAGGTAAGAATGATAAAATGATTTTTTTGTGAAAAGATAGTAAAATATTCAATTCAAAATGGGAAACTCATTTAGTTTCTTGATGGAAATTTTGGGTTCTAACAGTTTCTAGATTTTTGATCAACCTCGAAGTCTCTTTTTTCAATAAGATCTTGTACTAGATGTTGAGTCTAATTTTTTTTTAGGTATTATGACCCTTGTATCAATGAAATTTTAAAAAATGATCTTCTCTATAGCTAGGAGGTTTCACTTGCGGCTCTTGATAGCTTGAGAAATCTGGGAGTGTGATAAGATTGGCTTGTATCGACTTCTTTAAAACTACATCCATGGGTTCTTTGAGAGGAGTGATTTTTCTTCTAGGTGCATTTCTATTTATTTTTGGTGCCCTTTGAGTATTCGCAACATTGATCGTTGATTGATTATTTTGTGATTTCTCATTTACTTGTTGTGTGTATCTTGGTTGGATATTTTTTATTGTGGGGCACTTGTGACTATTTTTGCATCAACAACACCATCATTAGTGGTATTATTGTTCCAAAAGCAAGGATTGCAATTATAGCTAGATGCTCATTGATTATCCCTGTATCTTTACATGTGTCCTTGTGCTATGAGGGATCTCTCAATATTGAGATCCTTATCAATTAATTGATTGTATTTCGTGACACATTGCATTTTTAGTTGGAAGGAAAACTTTCCCTGGAGGTTAAAAATGATGGTTCCTATATGTTGCTCCTTAGGCATGGACCATTTTCTCTTGCTGGATCTAGAACTCCATCACTATAAGAAGGTTGTAAATGATTCTCCCCTAGCTTATTTTAGGTTAGATAGCTCCTCCAAGCTTACATCCATGTCTAAATTTAATGAGAAGTTTTGTATAAATATGTATATGGTGTAATGAAACTTTTTGATTCTAGGAGGTAAGTAGGCAAACCATTTAATTGTACAACCACCCAAGCTTTAGGGGAAGAGTCACATTAGATAGGATTCATCATATGCCACATCCATGCAATGCACATGAAATTCTCTGATATGGTCCTGCATATTTCCTATTGTGCATATGATTTATTCATGTTTTTGGATAGAATATCTTGTATTTTCTACAAGAGCAAGTTGATCTATGTGGAAAGATCATTTTATGGATTGAGTGGTGGAATGTATGTGTTTTGGGGTGGTATGGTTTGTTGGGTGAATGATGGGGTTGTTGGATGTTGTGGTTGTGTTTCTGATATGTGGTTCTCATTGATGTCAACACTATTAGCATTAATTTCTTTAAGAGTGTATATGTCAAGGATATTGAGAAAATTGTAATAAATTAAGTTACAGGTTGTCTATGAAGCAGTGAAGATCAGTATGATGGAAATTTCAGTATGTTGATGATGAGAAGTTCTAGATTAAAGAGTTTTTTTGCAAGCCTATCTAGTGTATCCATCAAAATTTTCAGAGGTGCGCATGAAGATTTGAGCAAGCTATGAATTTTTGTGTTCCGACAATTATTATGTTACTAAGTTGGTATTCTTGGAAGAAGATAATGTGATTCTAGTAATTTGAGTTATTGTGTATGTTCCTATCATGTTTGTGGATGCTTCTAGATCATGTTCTATCTATGTTGCATGTTCACATTGATCGTTGTATGCACAATCCATTATTTTATGTTGTGTGTTCATGTTTTTCATGTTCATGGGCGGCAGGGTGATTATAGCATGTTGTGGATCTTCAAGGAAAAATATTTGAAGGTGTTTTGTGTTTGAGGACATTGTTTTGGGTCTCTACTATGTTGTGGCTGACTTTGGTTGATTCAAATTAATAATCTTTATTGTTTTGGGCCAACAGTTTGCATTCATTCTATTATTTTGTTTAAGACGACATGAAACAATGTAATTACTTGTTGCAGATATATATGAGCAATTTTTTATCTCATTTGATGTGTGTATGATGCAAATTATGTGATTAATATGTGTGAATAAAGATCAGATCATTTGAAGGAAGAGAAGAGTGTGAAGAAAAGTGAATAAAAGTGAAGAAGTGTTCATCTGCTTAACCGAAACTGTAATCAGGCATTAGTAGATGCTACTCTCTCAGTTCAAATTCTTTAGATGGATTTAGTCTAAATGTTTATGTAAAACAATGAGTCTTCCTTTGTATCTGAGTAGTGAGATCTAGACAGTGTGCCTAAATGCATGTGCATTCCCATTTATTCTTCTTATACTTTTAACAAAGTATAAACTTATGGATTAACCTCCATCGTGGTTTTTCCCCTAATAGGGTTTCCACACAAAAATATTTGTGTTATGTGTATTTTTGATGTGTTGTTGATTTATGCATTCATGGTTATTAATCAGATATGATAATAAGGGTTAAAAAAGTTAATAAGTTTGAAATTTTGTGACAACTGATTCACCCCCCTCTTAGTGGTCTACCCTTGTGTTGCCAACAATTGATATCAAAGCAGGTTCCTTGGAAGAAGTTTAATAGCTTGAAGTGATATGGGATGGCAGCATATAAGAAGGATAGTCTGAGATTTGATGGAACAAACTATTCTCTGTGGAAGAATCGAATGGAGTGTCATCTAAGATGCATTGGTGAATCTTACTGGAACATTACAAGTAATAGGTATGTTATTCCTCAAAGTGGTCCTACTAATACTGTTGAGATTAAGGATGTTGAATATTATATCAGGGCTAAGGAAGCATTATTGAGTGCTTTGACTGATTCTGAGATGACAAATGTTATGGATCTGAAGACTGCTTATGAGATCTCGAAAATTTTGGAAACTTTGTATGAAGGTGATGCTAATGTGAAGATTTCTAAGCTACAGAGTCTGAAAGGGAAATACAAACTGTTGAAAATAGGAAATGATGAGAATATTACTAATGTCATGCAAAGAGTGAATGAACTTGTGTGTGGTATCAAATGTGCTAGTGGATAGTTGGATGAATCAAATATTGTTGCTAAAGTGCTTAGATCCTTTCCTAATGCATACAAAACTAAAGCTACAATATTGATGAGCTCAGGATTGTGATAAATGTAACTAGAGATATGTTGATTGGTAAACTTATTGCTTTTGAGTTGAGTGAATTCGGTGATTCCCTTCCTAAGATAGAATCTTCATTCAAAGATACTACCTCTGGAAGAGACAAGAAAATATATGATCTAGGTGAAAGTTCTTCTAGAAAGGTATTCAAGTATGAAGAAGAATTGAGATAGATTGAAGAAGAGGAAATAGAACTGAATGAGCTTGAAGCACTTATTTTCAAAAGAGAAGCCAGAGGAGAAGGTAAGTATAAAGGGAAGTTTCCTATTAAATGTTTTTCCTACAATAAGATAGGTCATATTGCATCAAGGTGTCCAAAAAGATTCCCTAAGACAAGATATAACAAGCCTAGATTTCAAAAGAAGTGTTATTATGTTGTTGATGAAGGTGTGATAAAGGGAATGCAAGTGAATATGAGTTTGTGTTTATTTCTATCAAGGAAAATAAACCTGTGTCTACTACATCTTCTAGCTGTACAAATGTGTAGAAAGCCCTAGCTGCTCAAGTTGAAGAAAAGGATGAATGGGCAATTGACGGTGGATGTTCACATCACATGACAGGTGATAAAATAAAATTTGTGATTCTTGAAAAGTCTGATGGTGGTGTTGTAAGATTTGGTGATAACAATGGTGCTATAATCAGTGGAAGAGGATGCATTTCTTTTGATGGTAAGAATGATACTGATGATGTTCTTTATGTTGAATATTTGAAGCATAATTTTTTGAGTTTTGGATAGATGGTTGATAAGGGATACAATCTTCAGTTTAAGGATGAAAAGTGTAGAATATTGGGAAGTTATGGAAATGTGATTGCTTCAGGTACAAAAAAAAAAGGTAACATTTTTCACCTGAATGCTACTAGTGAAAGTTATTTGATTACTCAAGTTGATGAAAGCTAGTTGTGGCATAGGAGAATGTGTCATGTAAACTTTGACAGTATTATCAAGATAAGTTATACTCAGGCAATGAGGGATCTTCCTAAGTTGGTAAAGCCTACTAATGCCATATGCAAGGAATTTCAATTAGGAAAGAAAACTAGAATTTCATTTCGGAGCAAACAACATTGTTCAAATGAATAGTTGGAGCTTGTGCATACTAACTTGTGTGGTCTTGCTAGAATCAAAATTTTTCAAGGTCACACGTATTTCATGTTGCTTATTGATGATTATTCTAGGATGATGTGGGTCACTTTATTAAGGGAGAAATCTGAAGCTCTAGAGAAGTTCAATATATTTAAGGCTATGGTTGAGACAAAGACTGGTCTAAAGATTAAGCCTCTAACATCAGATAGAGGTGGTGAATTCACTTCCGGTGAGTTTAATTATTTATGTGAAGAACATGGGATAAAGAGACAATTATCTGCACCATGGACCCCTTAACAAAATGGAGTTGTGGAAAGGAAGAACAAGACAGTTCAAGATGCTACTAGAACTATGATGGTGGAAGGAAATATTTCTCATATCTATTGGAGAGAAGTTGTGAGTACTGCTGTTTATATCCCCAATTGAGTAAAAATCAAAGGTGATACTGGTAAGACCCCTTCTGAGATATGGTTTTTTCATAAGCCTACTATTAGATATTTCAAAATATTTGGGAGTAAATTCTACATCAGAAGAGATGAAGATATAGGAAAGTTTGATGCTAGAAGTGATGAAGGAATCTTTCTTGGTTATTCTACTAGGAGAAAGGCCTACCGGTGCTACAATAAGAGATTGAAGAAAATGGTTGAAAGTACAAATGTTAAGGTTGATAAAGACATTACTAGACCATCCAGAACTTGTGGATATGATTCTAATGATCAAAATGATAGTACAAACAAAGGTCAAACCTCAAATCAAGTTCATATCATTCCAGTGAATCAAGAAGATCAAGAAGAAGGAGAAACTAGTGAAAGTGCAGAAGAGAGATCACAAGAGCCTGAAATTCAAGAACAACCTAAGACTCCAAGGTATGTGATATTAAATCATTCATAAAATTAGATTATAGGTGATATGAACAAAGGTGTCTAAACTAGGAGAAGAATTGTAGAAGAATACTATTTGATATCAAAGACTGATCCAAGTAATGTAAATGAAGCATGCAAAGATGAACATTGGATTGAAGCAATGAAAGAAGAACTACAAAAAATTGAGAATAATAATACATGGAATCTTGTTCCTAGACCTACGAATAAAAATGTAATTGGAACTAAATGGGTCTTTAGAAACAAACTAAATGAGCAAGGTGAATTTATTAGAAACACAACAAGAGTGGTATGCAAAGGATATTATCAGATGGAAGGAATTGACTTTGAAGAGAATTTTTCTCCTATTGCTAGAATTGAAGCTGTAAGATTGTTGCTTGCTTATGCTTCTTACAAAAACTACAAGGTTTATCAGATGGATGTCAAGTTAGCATTTCTAAATGGCGAATTAGAAGAAGTGTACATTGAGCAACCTGATGGATTTCAATTGATTGATCATGGAGATATGGTGTTTCGGTTAAAGAAAGGATTGTATGGACTCAAGCAAGCCCCTAGAGCTTGGTATGCCAGATTGGACAAGTATTTGCTAAAGCTTGGATTCAACAAAGGTACTGTTGATAGTAATATGTATTTCAAGATTGATGATTATAAAGATTTATTTATGGAAGTATTTGTTGATGATATCATTTTTGGAGGAGATGATGGTTTTTGCATGAAGTTTTCTAATGAGATGTAGAATGAGTTTGAGATGTCAATGATTAGAGAGATAAAATTATTTTTGGGATGGCAAATTACTCAGTTAGATAAAGGGATCTTTATATCCCAGTCTGAAAATGTGAAATAATTGCTAAAGAAGTTTGTTATGGAAGATTCAAAGCCAGTCAGTAAACCCATGGTGACCGGATGTAAGTTGACAATAGATGATGATTCTTCGAAGGAAAATCAAACTAGATACATATCAATGATTGGTGGATTTCTTTATTTGACTTAAATTGGACCTGATATCATGAATGTTGTATGTATTGTTACAAGATTTCAAGTCGATCCTAAGGAATCTCATGTGACTGCTATAAAAATATTTTTCAGAAACTTGAAGGGAACAATTGATTTTGGCCTATGGTATCCTAAAGATGATGATCTTACTTTAAGTGCCTTTACTAATGCTGATTGGGCATAATATATGAATGGAAAGAAAATTATGAGTGGTGGTGCATTTTTCTTGGGAAAGAAGTTTATTTCATGGTTAAGTAAAAAGAAGAATGCCATTTCTTTGCCTATTGTAGAGGAAAAATACATTGTTGTTTCTAACAATTGTACTCAAGTATTATGGATGAAGCAGATGTTGAAAGATATCAGAGATGTGTATGATGAAACTATTACTATATTATGTGATAATTCAAGTGCAATTAAAATTTCTAAGAATCCGATGTTGCATTCAAAGACTAAGAATATATCTATCAAATACCACTTTTTGAGAGACAAGGTGAGTGATAAGAAATTCAGACTGGAGTATATGCCTACTAAGGAATAAATTATAGACATATTTACTAAGGCATTGCCTAAGGATACTTTTGAGTATCTCAGAGGGAAATTAGGGGTGATTAACCCTCCTAATTAGAACTAATATGCAAGATGTTGCACCAGTTTGAGAATTTCACAATCATATCTTGATTCAAATTGGTGTTGTGTGGCTGCTACTTAGGGGGAGTAGACAGATGATTCAGATATATGGTTCATATCTTGTGTATTTTTTTCATTGATATCAAAGGGGGAGAAGAATAATGTGTAAAAAAATAAAAAAAATCTGGAAGAAGTAATGAGAGAAGAGTTAGAACTTAAGAGGGAGTAAGTGTTGAAGTTAGTTATGTTGATGGTGTTTTTCACATCATGTGTTGCCATCAATTCAAAAGGGTGAGATTGTTGGATTTTGTGGTTGTGTTGCTGATATGTGGTTGTCATTGATGTAAACAGTATTAGCATTAATGTATTTAAGACTGTATATGTTGAGGATATTGAGAAAATTGTAATAAAATAAGTTGCAGGTTGTTTGTGAAGTAGTGAAGATCAGTATGATGGAATGTTCAGTACGTCGACGGTGATAATTTTTGGATTAAAGGGTTTTTTTTCAAGCCTATCTAGTGTATCCACCTAAAGTTTTAGAGATGAGCATGAATATTTGAGCAAGCTATGAATTTTTGTGTTCTGACAGTTATTATATTACTGAAGCTGGTGTTCTTCGAAGAAGATAATGTGATTCTGGTAATATGAATTGTTGCATATATTATTGTGGTGTTTATGGATGCTTCTTGATCATGTTCTATCTGATTTGTACGTCCGCATTGATTTTTGTGCTCTCGATCCATGATTTTCTCTTGCGTGTTCATGTTTTTCATGTTCATGGGCTACGGGGAGATTATAGTGTGTTGTGGATCTTCGAGGAAAAATATTTGAAGGTGTTTTGTGTTTGAGGACATTTTTTTGGGTCTCTACTATGTTGCAGCTAACCTTGGTTGATTCACATTAATAATATTTATTGTTTTGGGCTGACAATTTGCATTCATTCTATTATTTTGTTCAAAACAACATGAAGCAATGTAATTACTTGTTGCAAATATATATGAGCAATTGTTTATTTCATTTGATGTATGTATGATGTGAAGTATGTGAGTGTTATGTGTAAATAAAGATCAGATCATTCGAAGGAAGAGAAGAGTGTGAAGAAGAGTGAAGAATAGTGAAGAAGTGTTCATGTGCTTAATCAGAATTGTAATCAGGCATTAGCAGATGCTACTCTCTCAATTCAAATTCTTTAGATGGCTTTAATCTGAATGTTTTTGTAAGATAGTGAGTCTTCCTTTGTATCTGAGCAGTGAGCTATAGGCATTATGCCTAAATGCATGTGCATTCCCATTTATTATTCTTATACTTTTAACATAGTATAAACTTGTGGATTAACCTCGACCGTGGTTTTTCCCTTAACAGGGTTTCCATGCAAAAATCTTGGTGTTATGTGTATTTATGATGTGTTGTTGATTTATTATTTCATGGTTATTAATTAGATTTGAGAATAAGGGTTAACAAAGTTAATAAGTTTGAAATTTCGTGACAACTGATTCACCCCCCTCTTAGTTGTTTGCCCTTGTGTTGCCAACATGGGTGGCATAAGTTCCTTGTGTGTTAAGGTTCAAGGAATTTTTTTGCATGTTTTTGAAGGGTTGTTGGAATCCTTTTTGTTGTGGGATCAATTCCTATTGGTATACCTTTTGTTGTCGTTGTTTCAAAAACACTTGTTGGGCTTCTTGTTGTTGTTGTTGTGCTAATAGTGCCTGCTATTATGCCTATTGTTGCACTGTTTGTTGTTGTTTTTGTGATATCAAAACTTATTTTTGTGCATGATATTGTTGTAGGGCCTATTGATAGGCTTTATTTTGTAAATCTTGTGGTTTTTGTTGTTATGCTTGGTATTGTTCCTGTGCTTGTGCTTACTATTGTGCTACTTGTTATTCTTGCAATTGTTGTTGTTGTATCAAGGCTTGTGCTTGTGCTTGTGCTCTAGATTATTATTGGGCTTGTAATTGTTGTTATTGTATCAAGGCTTGCACTTTCACTTGTTCTTGTTCTTGTTGTGCTTGTAGCTATTGCAATGCCTTTTGATAAGCTTGTTGTTCTACCTACAATTTGATGCTATATTGATTGTCTACATTGGGATTTTTAGGCAAAGGTGGTGAATTTTGGTGAGTGGGGTTAGATGATGTGATGAGAGGTTGTTTGGGTGGTTTTTGAGGTGGTTTTTGTGTGATAGTGAGGGGTTGGGTGATAGATGGTGGATTTGGGTTTGATATGTTCAATCCTTGCAAGACTTGACTTTGGGATGCTTGATATGTTGTTGATAGTATGTTTAGTGGTTGGGATGCTTGATAGGGTGCCAATTGGTGTTGAAATATTAGTGGTATATTTGGATTTATGATAGATGAATTGAATTGATTTGTTTTTGGTGGGTTGAGTTGATTTATTTAATTTTGGGTTAATATGCTTGATGAAGCGATCTTTTTTAGTCCTTGGATTATTGTGGGTGAAGGGGATATGATAGGAACTAATGGATATGTTTGAGATGTGTGCCCATGTAAAAGTGAATATGAGGAATCAAAGGTGCCCATTTCTCTGAAAAGATCCACTTGTTCTTGTGAGATGTTAGGAGCATATCCTTGTGTATCTAGGGTATGTGATGGTGTGGCTTGAAAAATGGGTGCTACATTTGTGTCATGGAATGTGAGGGGTACATATGGAGGTAGAGAAATTAAAGAGGTCTTGTTTTTTGTGATACTCAATATTGTGTTGGATTCCAAGTTTTGATTATTGATAAGTGGGTGTTCTTGAAGATCCTAAAGTAGCGAACTCCCTTTTGTGATCATAGTTTGAATTGGTGCGTGGGATGATAATGGTTGGGAGATGGTTTGCACTATGTTTGGCAATGATGGTGTGAAAGATGTGTGTGGAATGATACCTAAAGGTTGCTCAATAATGATACTCACATTGAAAGGAAGGGATTTTATCCCCTTCTTTTTCCAACTTCAACATGTATTGGGTGGGATTCAATTCAATTATGGTATTGAAAAGCTTGTGGGTGTTGGGATCTTGTATCAATTCAACTAACTGATCATGGATCATCTATTTTTAGTTGTTCATGAAATCCTCTATTTGACACCCCCCTCTTGAGAATATTGAGGTAGTAGAGTGGGATTAGGTAGAGGATTGGTAGATATCATTGGGTCAGATTTAGTTTGGCTTAAATCTCCTGGTTGATGTTTCCTTGTTTTGTTTCATGCTCCTCTCGCGTTGTGATCTTGTTTTGACCATAAAATTGGGATTAAATTTAGGATGGATTTGATTTCTTTGGTTGATCTAAATTCTAGGTATAAAAAGAACCTCTAAGATTCTAGAATCAAATGGTGATGATATGAATGGGTGGATGATATGGATGTTTGAACTTTTAAGAACTTTGGTCAATACTAGACTTAGGGTTTTATTTTAGTGTTTTGGATCTGGATAATGAACTTGTAAATCCTAGGAAATACTTGTGATCTTTGGATATAATTGTTCAAGGGATGATAATTTAACTAAATGTGTGAGAAAGTATTCATTCCCACACACCTAACTAAAAAGGAAATTTTGATTTTGTTTTAAGATAATTTACCCAAGTCTAGCATAATGATGTTTCCAAAGTTCTAAGAAGTTGTTTGTAGGATGGATTTTGATAGATGCTTGGGGATGGATGAAATGTTTGTTTTGATCCTAAGTGAACCTAAAAATACTTTTCCTATAAGAAAAATTTATTGAATAACATGCTTTACCCTATGAGTGAATCATAGTAAATATATTCATGTTGGACATGCAAATCTGGCTCATTTCTTAAAAGACGTGAGTAAAAATCTCTCACCAAGATGTTCCTACTTTGGTATTTATTCAAGATTCATTTATTGATAGCCATTGAACTATGATGTATACTATTGAAAAATTGAGAGGTGAATCTTAGCTTAGGGATCTTAGTCTTGCAAGAGATCATGAGGACAAACACATGTGTGGGGTTCAATCATGAGTTTATCTTGATTGATGAAGTTATTTTTAGCACATCCACTTGTATTTCTTTAAATATCAAACTAAATTTCTATGTCTAAGAAACATTTCATTCCACAAGGTGCATTATGCAAAAATCAAGAAGCCAAGGCCATAGTTCCCTAGGTTTTTTTTGGGAAGTGTGAATTAAGATATGAGTTCAAATATTTAGAAGCCTATAAGGATAAAATTCCTAGGGACAATAAGTAATATTTGAATCCTCAAAGGTATTAACACTTTTCAAAGGGTTTGAAATTTCAAGGATTTGTTCAATGTTTTGGAACCAAGCAAAGTGTTTTAACTGAATCGTAAGAATGCACAAGCTAGGATGAAGAGATACTACTTTATGAGTCCCTACTGGGATTTCTCCAAACACTAAGACAAATCAAATAAATATAGATTTGGTGAAACTAGCTCCCCCTTACATGACACAAGCACACCGAATTTCGAAACCCAAAGATCCAAAGGATTTTTTGTCTCTATAGTGAATAGTGGAAAGTAGGATGGCTTCAGAGGTCTGTACTCTTGCCCCAATAAGAAAAAAGGGTTTTTGTCTTCCATAAAAAGTGGTTCTTAGTTCGATATTTTGGCATAAAATGGTGTCTATACATGTGGTGATTCAATCAATTAAGAGGCATCCCGACCCCTAGAAATATCTAAGAATTTTTGTTGCATCACAAGGATACTAAGGGAGACATTCATCAATATAGAGCATCTACACCAGCCGGTTAATAAATTTCATCACTCTGATTATTCATATAGCAACCCAAAATGAAAGTACTGCTTGGGTCTTTCCCTCTCACAAGTGGGTAGGTAGGCCCTCTAAAGGTAACACTTTGACATGAAAAAAACATGTGAAAATAAAATTAAGATTTTTTTTCATCACCCAAGATTTCCAAAATGATGTGAGGGGAGAGGATAGACACCTTAAATTCTCTTGACCTGTGGGAGTCCATCTGGTACATTCTCTAATATGATATCCTCATACTTTTTCAATAGCTTTGCTACTTCTATCTATGTTGGATCTTCTCCATTTGTGATAGAATTATCTACTTCTGAAATATTGCACTTCCTTGAAATCAATGCAAAACACATATTCTCATGCCTCAATCCTTTTAGAAGCTTCCTTCCATTTATGAAATATAGTTTGGTAGTACCACATACCTCTTTTTTGTCCTCTTCCTTTAAAGGTATCAATTTAATTCTCTTTCCATTTGAAGTCATAATATAGGTATTTCTTCTTCCATCATGAATTACTTTCCTATCATATTCCCATGGTCTTCCTAACAATAAATGGAATGCATCCATGGGCATAATATCACACAAAACTTCATTATGATATGATCCTATCTGAAATTTCATCAAACACTCCTCATTTACCAAGATCTTATGTTCATCCTAAATCAATGCTATCTTATAGGTCTTTGGATGTTTCAATCTCTTCAAATTCAACTTGGTTACTATCTATTTTGAAACTATATTATCAATGCTACCACTATCAATGATAACTTTACATACCTTTCCTTTAGATTTTTATCTTGTCTTGAACAAATTTTTCATTTGCAGTGGTTCCTTAGTCACTCCTTCATGCATCAAATCTTTTCTCATTACTAATGACTTTCCTTTCTCAGGTTTCCCAACTAAATTAGGGGATCTAATAGGTTCTTCATCCATATAAGGTGTTCTTCTGGTATTCTTAGTCCTCTTTATACTACTTCCTTGATGACATTCAAATGCTCTATGTCCTTCACCTCCACACTTGAAATAGGTTCCTTTGAATGGTCTCTTATCATATCTTCATCTCTCCTATATCCATCATTATGGTAGGAATTATGACCTCCTCTATCATTTCAATAAAAAAATATGTCCTCTCTTCCTCTATGGTAGGGTTTCCCATCCTTTTTTTAATTTTCATATGATCTTCTCTCTCCAGATTGTGATCACCCTCTTTGGAATATTCCTCTTGCACTTCTTTTTATTTTTTCAAACTTCTTGTTCAACCTATCCTCTACCTTTAATTCCAATTGTTATGCTTCTTCAATTGTTATCCTTTTTACTAGGATCAACTCTTCCTAAATATTTGTTCTTAGTCCATTAATATACCACACAAAATTTTGTTTGCTTGCTTCACCATGTCTATATTTTATGATCATCTTATAGAATTATTTAGTATATAATTTTATAGATCTCTAATTTTTCCTTAGGTTTTACAATCTTTTCAACAATTCAAGCTCATAATCATAGGTATAAATTGATTCTTCAACTTTATCACCATCCTTTCCCATTTTATGATTTTATATTTTCCTCTTCTATTCTATCCAATTGAACTTCCTTCCACCATATAGCAAGATGTTCTTTCAACTTAGTTTTCTCATACTCAAAGTATTCTTCCATATCATTGATTCAATAAATCAATTCCCTAGGGTTTAAATTTACCACGTAATTTTGAGTTTTAATCCTAGGTATCTTACAAATTTTAGAAATAGCTTTCAACATCTTTACCTGATCTGATTCTTCTTCTTCTTCTTCTTCTTCTTCTTCTTCTTCTAGGTTTTCTTCAATTTGATTCACAAAATGATCTAGGTCATCATCACTTTCATCCTGATGTTTAGGGTTTAGACCTCTTCTTCTATATTCTTCAAAAAAATTCAATCAGACTCTCATTGATCTCATCATTTCCAACATTTTTTCCATTTTTCTAGCAACATTTTCCATACTAGGTACTCTCATTGATGGAAACTCTTCCTTGGATCCAACGCAATTGCCTCAATTTGGTGATCTAGCTACAAAGGTGTCAGCTGCCTCATATTTGGTGATCGGTTGAAAACACATGCAATCTGCCTCAAGTTGGTGATCTATTAACCACAAGGAATGCCTTGTCAAGAGTCAAAAAATTTCTCTGATACCACTTGGTGCAATCATGGATGGAGGGCCTAGAAAGGACTATCCAACTATGTAGGTTCAAGTCAACATAGTGAAAAACAACACACAAATATTCAACAAACACAAATATTGATTAATTCAAAAACTTGCAATCTTACATGCATCATATGTAGGAAAAATAGGGCTCATAGGCCTACAACAAGGGCATTACAAATATTACAATTGGCACAATGACTTATTATATTCTATACCCTATAAATCTAGATTGAATTATGAACTATTATTAATGGTCTACTTTATTAACTGACTAACTAATTTTCAATTGATTACAAAGGATCTTAAATATGAATCTCTCACTCCAATTATGATACGTGTTAGCCTCAAGCGTTTACAAATCCCAATGCATGATCAAGCATGTAGGTCAGACTCAAACATGAAAAGATAAACCATTGGTAAATGGAATGAATTGTGGGTCTCCAAGAAATTTTTCCTTGGGCCTAAAAACCTTGTATGTTGTTCTATTAAGCTCCACATGCTTCAAAAAAGGTCAAAATAGCTAATGTGGACCAGGCCAATCCCAAGTGCTTTGACTAAGAATGATAGTGAAGTTTTGAGAGAAAAAAATTTCTTCAGGCGAATGCAAATCACCTAAAATATTGATATGATGTAGATAACCTTGTGTAGATTCTATATCTTGATCTGTGGACTAAAAAATAACAATGTGGTAAAATGTGAATGAAAGAATGAGACAACTACACATTAAAATGCAAGAAAATAAATGTTTTTTGTTGATACAATATTTATTTACAACCAAGGATGATCCCACATCAATAATGGTGAGGGATATGAACAACCATCATTCTTTAGCAATTATTTACAATATTTTGAATTAAACCACTACATAATTGAAAATAATTCCTATGCTCTTGTTAAAGTGGTAATAATTTAAAACCTTATCTTGTAGGATCCAATGTGACCTCCTTCATACCATATAAAATAGTTCATAATATCTTCATTAAAATATATGATGGATTCATATGGATAAAAAAGATGTATGATTATGTTATGGAGGTGAAGACAATGAAGATAGTTATAGGTTGTTGAACATCCAAAATATTGTGAGGGGGTTGAATTAGTATTCCATAAAATCATAATAAAATCCACTTAAACATTATCACAATTCTAACTGAATCAACAAGAGAGAACATAGAAAAAATCAATGCAAGCATACACATGAACACCAATATTTTTATGTGGAAAAATGAAAATGGGATAAACTACAGTGAGGGTTAACTCACAATATATTATATTTGAATATAAAATATTATGGGACTCACTGCCAGGACTCATTGTCCTTAAAAAGGCTCACATCCTAAGTACAAAATATGGCTAACCACCAAGATACAATGATAGTGGATCACTACCAAAATATTGAACTGATATGATACACCTTCAATATCCAGGGTTTAGTTCCACTAAAGCTCAAAATAAGAATTACTACCTCACACAACAGTCGCTCAACAAAACTGTAATGATCAAAACTGATAAATAATTTAGGCAAGTTGATTTCCTCTATTTGCATTCACTTCTCCTTCTCACTCTCATACACACACATCTCTCTTCTATCTTTCATCTTATATATACAAGTATATCTTATCCATAAATTAGGTCAGCCTAATTAGATGAACACAAAATAATAAAAAAATTCTTCATCAACAACATAAAATATTTAATCATTTTATCCACATAGTGCATTATATCAAGTTGGCTATCATCCATAAAACATAAGTAGTCTTCATAATATATTACATTCATTGAGTTGAACAAGACTAGAACACAATTCTCCAAACCAACAAATAACCCTCAAACCAAACACCTTTCGGATATGAGAACACATTAATTTCCCATCATACTACCAACAAAGAGACTATCAACAAAACCACAACATAAAAATGTTCACCTTAGAAGAAGGTGGAGTTTCCCACAGAGTATGCCATACATAGAGTAATAGTAGGATACAAATTTAAAATCTATCAAAGATAAATTGCTACTCACAACAAAAGACGTCTCAAGATCTAGGATATAGCTATTTGAATGAGTAAAAAAAATATGGTTAAGATATTAGATTCATATCAGATCTTGTGGTGAATTCTGGACTCAAATACCAACACACTAATCCATCACAAAAGAGTATTACCGGTAGAGAACAACTTCCAGCAAAACCAAATAGACTTCCCATATAGTTATCATCATGTTGACATCAATGACAACATAGGAACAACCAACATGACCATCCATACTTCATGATCATGTTTCAAATCTTCCAACAATCTCCCCCTTTAGCATTGATGGAAACATGCATGAAAAAAACAATTTACAGTATATCGCAACTGAATACTCTAACTACTCCCCTTATCAAAACTTTTCTTCACAATTTTTTTTCCTCTATCACTCTATCTCTTTATCTCTTTATCTCCCCCCATTTGACATCAATGAAAAAGTAAGGGGTTTAGTATATATGTAAATATGAATCAAAATGTAACTAGAAAGATATGAACACAACCTTGAATTAACCTGAAGAAGAACCTATGAGTCTCTCCAAGATAATCTTCCATGACACTTTACCTTCTTCCCATGAACCTTTTGCATTGATAAGAGTCTTGTAAAATAGCTCAAGCTTAGTTAAGGAATCTACACCATTTGTTAAAGTATTGAGACTAAGGTTAATCTTTGATAATTCACCAATACAACCAAGATCACTGGAAATAGAATTATCTCTAAGTTTAATCATGTCTTTGAGTGCCACAAATTTCTTGATAACATCTATCCTTCAATCTTGTAGAGAGAAGAATTTTTCTTGAATCTGCATAATGTAGGACTGCCTCTTATTATATTTATCTTCTATTAACCTGTATGTATATGCTTGATGTCTCAATTGAGACTCACTCATATTTATCTCATTTCTCATATCTAGTGTATTGCAAGACGAGTCTAGGAAAAAAGAAAGTGGTTCTTGTGCCTCTTTTTCACAACCTTGTACACTCCAATTCCTTCATTACCCAGTTGTGTGCATTCTCATATTTTCCTTTGAAATCTTTAAAATTTACTTCATCAGACTTGATTCCAACAGAAATTTCAAGTTAGAGATGTAGACCTTCAAAGAATTAATCATGCTACCAAGATTGTGCACAATAGAAATAGATGAATCAAAATTAGCATTGAGAATAACCTTCTGTAATTCTTCCAAAGCTCTTTTAATATTTATTCTTTCATGCTCATGTTCAAGCTCACTTTCTTCTACACCTTCTTGCTTAACAACACTCTTCCTTATCTTCCATTTTGTAGTCACACTATTAGAGGTACCTTCTACATTGAGATCCTTAGGGATTTCCAAAAGAATTTTAGCATTTTTATCAATTTCAGCCTCTGGCACTTCATAATCCAATTCATATATCCAAACAAACCTTGATTCAACTGATTCCATGTGACAAAAATTTGTAGACATAAGAAAAATTATGGTTCTAGAGTATCTTTCCATAACACTTACTAGAATCCTAAACCTTTTATTCATAATCATTTAAAATTTTAAAAATAATTCAATATTTATCATTAAGTTCCTAATTTGATAGGAAATAGGCTATGAATTTGACCATTCTATCCTTCCTATTATCGATAATTCTCTCAAAAAGTAAACGAGTAAAGAAACAACCAAATTTCCATACTAGAATTTATTCTTCTTACTCTTCTTGATCTCCTTTAAATTATTCAAAATATGTATACGAAGTAATTCACACAAGTCATTCTATACCTCTTATTACCATATCAATAATAGTATGCACTGTAGCAATAGAAACTGTAAGGTCATTGTTAGGGATACAAATTTTGTGACCGATGACCATAGTAGAATACCTTATTATAGGATCAACAATAGATATCAAATCAATATGTTTCTCTTTAGAACTTGCACCTATAAACTCAATTGTTTCTTTTTCATCCATAGCCTTCAGTTTGGGAATTGGTCTAAAGGAACACAAACCGGTCACATCTCTAATAGATTCTCTAGAAATCAAATGCACCTCATCTATCCACAGGGATTCATCATGAATTTTTCTCAACACTATTCAAATATGCTTCTTCTCAAATTCAAACAAGGGAACTTTCCTCCAAACATCCAACTTTTTCTCAACTAACTTTTGTAGGCATCATGGATCTCTTTCAATTCAATTTCCCAAAGCACGTTCAATTGAACTAACGACATCTCTTCAATCTTACTATAAAAAATGCATAGATATATTTTGTAGGAAACACTCTTAGAGGGATTTAAGAGAATGCACCAACAGACTCTTTTGACACATGCCTCAAATATCTCTTCAACCTAGCTTTATTTGCGTAATTCACAACCTTCGAATTATCCATAGCAATAAAAGTGAAAGATTATACAAATAGGAATACCTCTAATAATGCAAGAAATAAATGTATATATATCCTACTTCTGGATCTCGCTTTGAATCTGTCTCTTATCTTTATCAATTTCTGAAACTCCGAGTTGCCTTCTAAACTTCTTTTTCATTCTTCTCTAAAAATACATAATCCTTTAAAATTATCTGAATTTAATCCTTTCATTGTGAATGATTTTGCAATAAATGGTTCAACTTGGAGGTAGATTTCCTCAAAAATTGTGTATGCCTCCATTCTTTCAAATTCTACAAACTTTATCCTTCACACATGCAATTAAGAAAATACCTTAACCTTGTTACCACATTAAGTATACTTATGTCATGATATGACACAAGTATCGATAAGGGGGTTTATTATATTTTTTTATGATTTATCCCCCTTAGCCACTCCTTTTATTTAGAGATCAACATGAGTATCTGCACCAGAGGTCAACATAGATAAGACTCATGATTCCTTTCTCCAAATAATTTTCATTTACTTTCTTGCTTCTTTTGAATCAAAGGTTTGAACATTCTTCTTTGCCGGATAAATATTTTTCTTTCTTCCCTTGTTACTACCAGGGTGTTCTAGATTTTTGCACTTACAACAAACAACATTCTTCTTTCCATTTTCCGTTTTATCCAACATCCATTATTCTTTCTCTTAGAACATTTTTCGAGAAATTATAGAGAATCATTCACTTTAATTTTGCAGTCCTTTGCCTTATGACCAAATTTATTGTAGGAAAAATAAATACCATCGAAGGATAAATACCTTTTAACGTCAAGTCATTTGACAATATTTTTTCAAAAACAATTCTTCACTCCTTGATTTATCTATTTTTATACCACATCTTCTTACCAATGGATTGCTTCACTTTAGAACTCTGACCTTCCTCAAAACCTAAAACAATATTATCTATTTCTGGTCTTTGAGAGGTAATCAACTCATCAAGCATCATCGAGCTTATCTTAAATTTGTCTCCAAAAATTCTTGCATTTTCCAGATCAGATCTCAAGATTTCTGCTTTTTCTTCTAATTTTATGCATTCATCCATCCTCCTTTTAATTTCAATCTCCTAAAATTCTTGAGTTATTTTCTTGTCATCCAATTGTTGCAGTAGGCTAGAGATGATTTCTTCTCCTTCAGTCAATAGATTGCATGCTTCCATACTTTTACTTTGTAGATTTTCAGTGTAATCATTTTCTTTTATCAACTAGTCCTTCCGAACATCCATTTCTTCAGAATATTCAACAGATACTACTTTCGAAGGAAAAAATTTCTCACTCAAATTTTGGGACCTTCCTCAAGTTGCTAGGCTTCTTTTGAGGAACCAAGCTCTGATACCAATTTTTGAACATACAAAATACTAAGAGGGGGTGAATCATTATTCCATAAAACCATAATAAAATCCACTTAAAAAAGATCATAATTATGACTGAATCAACAAGAGAGAACATAGAAACAAATCAATACATCCATACACATGAACACCAAGATTTTTATGTGGAAAAACCATGCTAAGTGTTAACCCACAATATATTATATCTAGATATAAAATATTATGGGGCTCACTGCCAGGATTCACTATCCTTAAAAAGGCTCATTGTATGAGTACAAAAGATGGCTAACCACCAAGGTACAATGATAGTGGATCATTTCCAAAAGATTGAAATGATAGGATACACCTTCAATGTGCAAGGTTCAGTTCTACTAAAGCTCAGAATAAGAAGTACTACCTCACACAACAGTTGCTCAAAAAAATTGTACTGATCACAAATGATAAAGCATTTAGGCTCTAATCTTCTCCTCTGTTTGCATTCACTTCTCCTTCTCACTCTCATACACACACATCTCTCTTCTATATTTCATCTTATATATATGCAAGTATATATTATCCATCAATTAGGTTAGCCTAATTAAATGAACACAAAATAATCAAAAACTTCTTCATTGGAACCATATAAGATTTAATTTTTTTATCCATGTAGTGCATTATACCATGTCGGCTATCATCCATAAAACATAACTATTCTTCATAATATATTTCATTCACTGAGTCAAACAAGACTAGAACACAATTATCCAAACCAACAAATAATCCTCAAAGAAAACACCTTCCAGATCTGAGAACACATTAATTTCCCATCATACTACCGACAAAACTTTCGCATAAGAATGCTCATCTTAGTACAATGCAAATTCTCCCACACAATATGCCATGCACAAATCAATAGTAGGATATAGAGTTCAACTCTATCAGAGAACTTTCTTCTCACAAAAAAAGATGTCAAGATCCAAGATATAACTATCTAAATGAGTTAAGAAAACATGGTTAAGAGATTAGAGTCATATTAGATCTTATGGTGAATTCTGGACTCAAATACCAACACATTAATCCATCAGAAAAGAGTATTACTGGAAAAGAACAATTTTTGATAAACCAAACAGACTTCAAATATAGTTATCATCATGTTTACATCAATGAAAACATAGGAACAACCAACCCAACCATCTATACTTCATGCTCATGTTGAAAAGCTTTCAACATAGGTTAGGGCCTAGAAAAATGAATTGTTAATAAATTTTTGGATGCAACTAGGTATATTAGTTGAAATTTAACCCATATTTTATTTCTTCAATTGAAATATTATCCTTGGTATAAACAAATTAAATTTTATTGGTAAAATTTATGTTTTCCATAAGAGATGAATACTAAATAAAAAAGGATATTGAAATTAGAAGTGTATAGATATGTGTTGCTTGATGGATAGTTAATATAGATAAACCTTGATTGTGTGCTTCCAATATTTTTAGATGAAGAGTAGAATGCAATAGTTGTGTGAGATAAGAGGGATTAACTGCATAGGGGTCTCTTCATTCTCAAGAGATCACTAGGGAATGAACTACCCTTATCCACCTCAACATAAGCAAATCGAAGATATGATAAAGAAATGTACATAAGTTATATTTCAAAGAAGAATAATTTAGATCTTGAGAGAGAGAAAATTTTGGATCTTTGTCTCAGATAGAGGAGCTCTCAACCAAAGGACGACATCGCATATTTAGTACATCAACACAACACACTGGCATCGAATAGGAAGATCATGATTTCACTTCTTGAATTAGACTTAAGATCTACTGAACAAAATTATCAAACATAGAATGAAGACTTTAAGAAAGGTATAAGGAGAGCTTGGAGAAAAACTTGTACCTTCAACCAGACGTTTGAGTCTTCATTCCAAGCTCTACTTTTCAACCTGCACATAGAAGAATGAGGGGAAAAAGTTTGAGGATGTATGGGGGTCTTCCTTAGTTAGACCCCCCCATTTTAGTGTTCCCACATCCATGGATAGCTTAGTTGGAAAGGCATGTAAAATAAAGGACAAAGCATGTCGTGAAAGAAAAACCCGCTTCAAGAGTAGAACCCGCACCACTAAGTAGTAAATGAACAAGTAGATTGAAAAGAGTAAGGAAGAGAGATAATAACCCATGGGCCTAGACCCTCTCCAGAGTACAAAGATGAACCACTGAATGCTTTCTTTGAAGTTGTACCTGCTGGAAGGACCTTAGTTCAGCATGGCTTCATCTATGAGAGTGTTGCTATCAAGAATGAAGAGAACTCAAGGGTGAAGGACCTAGAGAGAACTTGATTGATAATGAATTGAACCCCCAAATGAGAGAAAAAGAGTGGTTTTTCATGCATGCAAGGGAAAAAAGAGCCATTACATCCAGATTGTGAATACTAGGACATGTGTCGAGAGAGTCAAGATTCCAGATTCCCCATTTTAAACTTGAAAATCTGTCAAGACGCTAGCACACTGCGCAAATATCTGCGCACTGCGTAAGCATCCAATGTCTAGATTTTTGGGAAATGTGTCATTAGGATTTTTTTTCTCTACCATAGGTCCACATGGGGTTAGAATTGTGAAATTTTGACTCATGGTATTTTTGTCATTAATGCTCTAAGGTGTCATAAATGCTAGGAAAAAGTACAAAAATGTGGAATTGCTTCTAGGTTCAGTTTTGCAAAATTATATTTTTCCCCCACTTTAGTGGGCTTGATTTTGGGAAAAAATAGCCACACTAAAGTAGAGAAGAAAAATTTCACTCAAATTTGAATTTTATGGATTTTTGTGCCAAGGAAAAAGTGACCTCAGAGGCCACCGAAGTCGAGCTAACCGGTACAAAATTTTCCCCCAACAATTGAGCCCAAAAAACATCAATACAATGGTTGTGAAAAATTGCACAAAACTTTACCCTACAAAGCTCAAATTTTAGGTTAGTATTGAAAATCAGAAGAAGCTACCATGACAAGAAGAATGATTAAGAAAAATTTGTTGATTTAGAAGAAATAATATGATCAAGAGGTGACTATATGCCCCCCTCCTGAGTTTTCCCCCACCTAGGCGGGGCAAATTCAGGATAAATTGGGGAGCCACAAAATCCAAAAAAAATTGGCCCTAGGGGGGCCTATATATACCTAGGTGGGCCCCTAGAAGGTTCATTTTCACTATTCACTATGTGAAAATTGTTGAATTTTGTGAGAGAAAAGTCAGAAAAATGCCAAGCAATAGGGAGTACGAGGTGTTGAGGTTGTAGAAGTTGGGGGATGATGCCATTGAGGATCATGAGGTGGACCAAGTAGGCCTCTAAACCTCATCTTTTTAGCAATTTTTTCCTCGTTGAGATGCGCAAGAATCCATTTTGGGTGCTTTCATCCAAAATGTGCCCTGACATCCAGGTTTCACATAGGAGTCTGATTCTATGCTGGCAACTCGAGGATGCGTTATCATCTTGAAGGTGTCAATGGAGGATGGGGACATATGCACGACGTGTAAATTTCTACGTGACACACAATGGTCTTATTAGATTTTTGTGTTTCTTTCAATCTATGATTCCATGTTCCAATACCAAATTTTTTCCACTTTTGCAAGAGTATCCTAAGATTCACAAGCATCCAGAGGAGCGATCTTATCAACTAGTTTGCAAGTACAGGGACCATCTCACTGTTGATGAGGTCACACACCTAGAGTAGGTCAATCTCTGGCATGTATTCAACATGCTATAGATTCGATACCATGAGAGCATGCTTACAATGTTGATGGAGTAGTGGGATGCCACCACATCGTCTTTCCAGATGCCGACTGGAGAGATGATGATCACACTAGAGGATGTATATCAGCTCCTTAGACTACCCATCTATGGACGATGGGTAGCCATCAATGACACCTAATCGACATAGGAGTGGATGAAGGGGGTCCTTTATTGTTCGAGGTGGACAGATGGTGGTGACAGATTGAGCCACATTTATATGCACTGGTATGACCAGACGAGGACCACTGCATCGTTGTTGTGCCAGGTGATGGTCATGATTATTGCATTTCAGATCATGATAGATGAGTGAGGTTCTCACCTGCATAGGTCCTTGTCTACACCATTAGGGAGATGGTAGAGCATAGGATATTTTTTTCTTGGGGGCACAGTATGTTAGTGCACCTATACTAGGAGTTGAGTCGATACGTCCATTATGAGTACCATGGCCTTACAACATGCACAATTTTGCAGGTGTGGGATTTTTCCCACATCATGTGCATGAGGCCAGTTGGTTTTCCCCAATGATGACCATACCATGTCCCACTGGAATGATATGACAGGGTTGTGGAGGAATGAATACTTACAGTTTTGGATGTTATAGTTCAACACATTTATTACGAATCGGGTCAGATTGTGACCCCATCGATATTTTAGATGGGTAGATGTTGGAAGGCACCTAAGGAACCTAAATTGGGATAGTTTTCTAGTAGGTCAATGTGATCGCATCATTGTACCATACTACTAGATTCGAGTCATGTAATAGCATGGATGTGTACAAATGATTCCTCCAGACATGACCACATATACTAGGGCTTATAAAAGTGCATCTAGACCCAGGGATCACCCCACCCCACCATCAACATTTTTTTCCCCTCAGATGATGATGAGCTTGACCAGGATCTACCACCCATAGCATTGGTAAATAATGTTGGGGTTTCCATATATTTTAGAGTTTGGTGGGATAGGCACCATTCTCATCCAATGTGTAGTGGGGATGCCCCTAGAGGGGATCCAAGTCCATAAGGGGACATGCCACCTCCATCTCCATAGGAAATAAAAAGAGGGTGAAAACAAGCTAGCGAGGAGGAGGAGAGGCTATAGGAGGAGGAGGCAGTGACAAAGAGGTTGAGGCGATGGAGGAGGTCGGACCCTCCATTGGCTACCCCCATCTTGTTGGTGCCACCAACACCTACTATTATAAAAATGATGGACTTGGCGGAATTGGGAGTAGCTATCGATGTCGGCGGCATGGCTCCTAGTGTTTCTCCTTACCTTGACCCCACATGGTAGCCAGGGGACCCAAGTCTACTAAGCGTGTTATTTATATTTTAGTACTTGTAGTTTTTCTTTATTTATGATTATATACATATAGATTCCATGTGAAACTAATTTCTATCTTTCTTTTTATGGTTGTAGAGGATGGAAAAGGATGGACTGGGTTGATGGCTTAGTGCATATCAGAGGTGGCCCATAACATGCCTATTTAGGGGATAGTTCTCGAGGCTTATCAACCATTTTCTACAAGGCGACATTCCTACACTTTCTAGCCAGTAGCGAGTCTAATGACTACATATGAGGAGTGGGAAGTAGAGATTAGACAACTCACTACAGAGGTGGCCACTGTTTGAGGGCAACACGACTAGTTTTCAAAGGAGTTGTAGACAATGCTTGCAGAGTGAGGCACAACCACGAAGAGGGCTGACACCACTGAGAAGGCATGTAATTGCCTTTAGATCCACATCAATGACCTCTATAGGAAACTAATAGTTGTGATCCCAATAAATGTTCAACAACTACAGTAGGAGTTGATACATGCACAAATGACCATATGCTCGCTACAAGGAGAGATCAAGGGAATGCAAGAAACTTTGTTTGCATCACACTCACATTGATCCTAATCCATAACCATTGTGCAACCTCCTTCTAGACCACAACAGTAGCAACCAGAGCCAAACGGATCGAGGAGCCATGCACAGTATCCATAGGGGCTCCTCATTTTGTATTTTTCTTTTTGTAGTGAGAGATATACATTTTTTGTGGATCATTTGTATAGACATATATTGAGTAGCCACTCATTTTGGAAGTAGTGGCCCGATATATGTGGATGACATTTGATACATATATATACACTATTTTTTGTTGAAATGCATAAGAAAATTGAGAGGGGGGTGAATCAGTTGTCACTAATCAAATTCATAAATCTCAAACAATTATTAACTCCACATCCTCTTTAATCTGTTATTAAGTATGAACATGAAGTGAAAATAATAGAAAGCAATATCAACATAAGATACACTATATTTACATTGAAACTCCTATAAGGGAACAACCATTGTGAGGATTAACTCACAATATAATAGTAATGCAAAACCAAATACAAAGGCTCACTGCCAAAGGGATCATTGCCCAAAATAGGACTCACTATCTAGATACAAGGCTCAATACCTACTAATAGGACTCACTATCTAGAAGGGAGGCTCACTACCTATAGATAAAGAAAGATAATAAAAGATCCACCAGAACATCTTTCACACATTTTCAGCCTTAGTCAAGGAATTGCAGGCACCATCATCTCACTACTTTTAGGAGTCAAACACATTAAATTACTACTGCCTTAATTCACTTTCACACACTCTTGCACTCTTTCTTCGCTTCTCACACTTGTACTCTCTTGTTTCTTTCAATTTAGAACATCTTGACTTGTATTTATACCATCTTCAAGCTTAGAAACTTTCTCCAAGGTCGGCTACACATTTAATTCATTCTTCATTTTACAAATTCAAATTAGGCTGGTGACTCAACATTTTGGTGGTGGATAAGAATGAGAGTGGACCAAATACATACTTAGCTAGGACCCAAAAAAACATCTTGGATTCTTAATTCATAGTTATCCTTCATGTAACATGTAGACACCAGGTCGACCAAACCTAATGAAAACACCAATGAGTATTGAAGTATGTGCATTCACAATAAGATGATCACATGTGGACCACATAACATGTTTTACCATACACTACACCACCTCTCAGAAGCCTTTAGATATGTTTGTAGCAATTGCAACAATTTCCATATGCAAAACACTTTCCATTAGTCCATCCAGGCTATGTAGACATATATAGTAGCTCTGGAACTAGTCTCTGGAGCACCAAACCATGAATAGTTTTGCTAGAACACGGATAACACCATTACAAGACTTCTTCCAAATCTGAAAGATCTGAGACAAATCATTAGATAACTATAGATAAAAAAAATTTCTCCCAATCTAAAGACAAATAACTCTACAAGACCAGTTCACAAACCGGTTAATGCAACTCTCACTCTTCATCAACCCAAAAGCTATAACTTAGGATATATCACCCAAGGATGCCTATAAAAAATAATATATGTATGCACAATCATAGGATCGACACAAAATAAATGAAAAGAAAATTACTAGAGCACCTTCAAAACACACACACAACTCTATCTTCACTATTTATTAATTTTCTCAAAAACACTTGATAACTCATCATATCAACACACTTGCAACACCATAAAGATAGCTCCATTTACTCACAACATCTCTATAGTATCTCAACTATACATGTATCACCTGTAGTCACTTTATTCCTTTCATTGCAATAACCTATACTATGTTGACATGAATGAAAAAAATAATGACACCACCATACTCATTCATACTTGCAATTATCTCCCCTTTTGTCATTGATGGCAATAGATGATGTGAAAAACCATCAAAGATTGCATACACACTCTACTAATTCTTCTTATTTTTTTTAGATTAGACATTCTACACAATGTTTTTGTACTCTCTTCTCTTTGTAAGATTATCTCTCCCTTTCATCTTTTTTAGATATGGATAGGCTTTTTCACATGATTTTATCTTCCCCTTTGGCATCAATGGAAAATAAAAGTTTTTACATTATTATTCAGTCATAAGGTTTTGATCACTCCCCCTTAGGAGTGCACCCTTGAAAACATATATATCATACAACAACAATAATACTCTCTACTCCCCCTGCTGAGTAGACCCTAATCACTAGTCTAAATAGATGAAGAATCTGTAGATCTATTGGACTGATGCACCTCTATGTGCAAGTAGTTCAAGGAAGGAGGGGCAGTAACCCCCAACTTCTCCTGAGATACTCAAAAGTATCCTTAGGAAGAGCCTTAGTAAATATATCTACAATCTGATCCTTTGTAGGTACATATCCAAGATCAACTTCATTCTCCAACACCTTCTCCCTTAAGAAATGATATCTGATAGATATATGCTTTGTCCTTGAATGTATTACCAGATTATTTGAAACATTTATTGCACATGTATTATCATAGAATATAGGGATAGTCTCATCACACATCACACCTATATCCTTTAATGTTTTCTTCATGTAAAGTACCTATGTATAGTAAGATGCTACAATATACTCAGCCTCTATAGTGGATAAAGATACTAAGTCCTATTTCTTGCTTAGCCATGCAACCAAATTGCATCCAAAAAATAATGCACCACCATTTGTACTCTTCTAATCATCCACACAACCAACCCAAGCTGCATTAGTGTAAGCACTCAAAGTAAAATTAGTATCCTTAGGATACCATAGTCCATAATCTGGAGTTCCTTTTAGATATCTGAATATCCTCTTCACAACTGTAGCATGTTACTCTTTAGGTTCTACTTGAAATATGGCAACCAAACATACTGCATGCATGATATCTAGTCTAGTAGTAGTAAGATATAACAATCCACCAATCATAGATCTGTACATGCTCTGATCAACTTTATGAGAATCATCATCCTTACTCAATTTGCATCTAGTCACCATAGGGGAAAAAAACCGGTTTGGAATCATCCATTCCAAAATTCTTCAAAAATTATTTAACATACTTTGATTGTGAAATGAATATGCCCTTATCAGTTTGATTCACTTGAAGTCCAAGAAAGAAGTGCAACTCACCAATAATAGATATCTCAAACTCTTTTTGCATCTCCTCTATAAATTTCTTGTACATACCCTCATTTCCTCTGAAGATAATGTCATCAACATACACAACCACAATCAACATTATGTTTCCTTCAACTTTAAAATAGAGATTTCTTCTTATGTGTCCTTGGAGCCCTCCAACTATAATTTTCCATCAACTTATGAGTATCATAAAAAAAAATTAAGGCTGCAATAGACTTTGTTGAACCTTTTCTATGTCAAATATATGTCCAACCTTGCATACCATGCTTTAGGTGTCTATTTAAGTCCATATAGTGCCTTTTTCAACTTACAAACCATATCTGGTTTATCTCATAACTAAAATCCCTCTGGTTGTTCCATGTAGAACTCTTCTTCCAATTCTCCATTCAGGAATGTAGACTTAACATCCATCTGGTATACCTTAAAATATTTGTGAGAAAAAAATGCATAGGACATCTGGATGGCCTCCATTATTTCCACTAGAGAAAATGTCTCCTCAAAGTCTATTCCTTCAACTTATGAATGAACTTTTCATAGAAGCCTTTATTTTTTTCTTACTACTTCACCATCTCCATTTAGCTTATTCTAGAACACCCGTTTTGTACCAACTACATTCTTGTTTATAGGTCTAGGAACCAATTCTCATGTTTGATTTTTCTCTATTTGTTGCAACTCTTCTTTCATTGATCTGACCCAATTCTCATCTTTTCATGCTTCACATACTATTTTAGGTTCTATCTTCGAAATTAGACACAAATTTACCTCAACTAATATCACTTTATTTCTTTTTGTTACACCTTTGCCTTTGTCTCCAATTATCTGTTCTTTCAGATTTTTTTCTATACATAGGAGTTTTAGGAGTAGGTTTCAAAGCCTCTTCTTCTTCTTCTTCAATCTGTTCTTTTTCTTCCCCGTTATCTTCTTGTACTTTTCTATAGATAGGTTTATTTGGTTCAAACTCACTTATTTCAACTAGTCTATGCATATCTTCATCAACTTTTACATTTGCACTTTCAATTATCTTTCTCAATATTTTGTTGTAACATCTATATACATTTCTATTATTTGAATATATAAGGAAAATACCTTCATCACATCTTTCATCAAACTTTCCAAGGTTCTCATCATCTCTTTTAATATAACATCTACTTCCAAATGCCTTGAAGTACTGAACAATAGGAATCTTGCTAGTCCATAGTTCATAAGGAGTCTTTGTGTTGTTACCTATGATCTGAACTTTGTTAAGAATATAAAAATTAGTGTAGATTGATTCTCTCCTATATATATCAGGTACATTTTCTTCTTTCATCATAGTCCTTGCATCCTATCGAATAGTCTAATTCTTAATCTCTACATCTCCATTCTATTGAGGAGTTCTAGGAGCATAAAAATGTCTCTTTATACCATGCTCTTCACAAAATGTATTAAACTCACTAGAGTGAATTATCCACCTCTATCAGACCTTAAACATTTGATTCTCAACTTTACTTCATTCTCTACCCTTTCCTTGAACACTTTGAATCTATCTAGAGCTAGAGATTTCTCCCTAAGAAAAGTAACCCATGTCATTCTAGAATAATCATCAATCAAAAGCATAGAATACTTGTCACCATTAAGACTTTTTGTTCTTGTGGGACCACAAAGATCAGTATGAATCAATTCTAGAATTCTAGTAGTTGATTGTTCTTTTCCTTTAAAGTTGCATCCTATTGTTTTCCCAATTGATAACTTCTACAAATACTATTGGTAGGATTTATGATTTTAGGAAGATCCCTGACAACTTCTCTTGAACTAATATTGATCAGATTGCCAAAGTTTACATGTCCCATCCTTCGGTGCCATAGCCAATTTTCATTAGCTTGAGTCACAAAACACTAACCATCAACACCCTTAAGCTGATAAATGTTTCCATATGTTCTTCTTCCTACAACTACCATTGTTTTGAACCCTTTTCTAATATCATAGGTATTATCCTGGAACACAAGTTTAAATCCTTTTCTACAGATTTGTCCAATACTCAAAATATTATGCCTTAAGCCCTTAATATAATAGACATCATCATGTTGCAAGTATGGATGAGTTTTTTGGTGGTCATTAATGTTGTCATTAATGTCAACATAGTTCAAAGTGATTACAAATGGTACTTGGATAGTTGGGATATTGTATAATTGTTTAGAGTACATGGAGCTTTATTTATGAAGTTATAGTTGTGTAGTTGCCAAGCGCTTTTGAGAAAATTAAGAAATAATGAAGACTGTGTTGAGTATGTGTTCTAAGTGTGGTCCATAATTGTGCTTTGCATTTCTTCTATGTTGATCCTATGATTTTGAAAATATGTAGTGGTTTTCATGAGCTTGAATGGATAATATTTCCTAAGTTTTAGCTTCTAGATCAATGGAGAGTGAAAGATATGCTCACCGGTGTGTGAACCAGTTTGACATAACTATTTTTTTGTGGAATGAGAGGAATTTTTTTTCTTTGTAGTCTTTTGGTGTTTTGGTTCAGATCTTGCAATTCTAGAATAAGGTAAATCGTGATGTTCTCTATGTTTTGGCAAATGTCCTTGTGGTTTGGTGCCTCAGAAGGCTTGTCCCATAGCTAGTGTGTGTTGTTGCTTGGTCTGGTTGAACTGTTGAAGAATTTTATATGCATGAAGTTTGTTGCAATTGTTATAGATGTGCCTGAAGGTTTCTAAGAGATGTTAAAATTTCTATTGAAGCGTTTTGGGTGATCCACGTGTGATTATCTTGTTGGAGATATGTGTACTTCAAAGATCATTGGTGTTTTCATTAGTTTTGGCCAACCTGATGTTCAAACATTACATAAAGATTTTCATTGAATTAAGGAAGCATGTGATTGATCCAAGATGTTGTTTGGGTTCTAATTAGATGTGTAATTGGTCCTCTCTCATTCTTATCCACCATGATAATGTGGAGTAGCCGACCTAATTTGAATTTGTAAAATGAAGGATGTATAGCCAACCTTGGAGAAAGATTCTAGGGTTGAAGATAATATAAAAGCAAGTCAAGATGTTGTGAACTATGGAAAGAAAGTGAAGTGTGCGAACAAGTGTGAAAAGAAGAGTGTTTAAGAGTGAATAAAGGAAATAGTACTTTGATCTATTAGATTCCTGAAAGAAATGAGCTGATGGTGTTTGTGAAATTTTGATCAAGTTGTGAATGTGTGGAACCTATAATGGTGGATCTTTATTTATCTTTTCTTTATATGTAGGCAACAAGCCTCCTTCTAGAAAATGAGTCCTATTATAGACAATGAGCCCTCTAGTAGTGAGACTTTGTATTCGGTATTGCATTATTACTACATTATGAGTTAATCCTCACCATGGTTTTTTCCTCATTGGGTTTTCCACGTAAATTTGGTGTCTCTATTGCTTTCTTTTTGTTATTTTCATTTTATATTTACACTTAATAATAGATTGAGTTAAAGTAAAATTGATTAAGGTTATAAGTAAAGTAATTTGGTACAACTGATTCACCCCCCTCTTAGTTGTCTTGTGCATTTCAACAATTGGTATCAAAGCTTTGGTTCTGTTGGAACTATAAAATTTTGAAAAAATCTCATTGGCCATACATGCTCATTAGTGTCCCAAGGAGTCCTAATTTTTTTTCATGTAGCATAATCACCAAGGTCCGAGTCAATTTTTATCATATAATTACATAAATTTTATCTAACCCTGAATATTTTGATATATGGAACATATCGGTATAAGATAATGCAGGTCTCACCGATACTAATGCAAATTTCCTTTAGTATATCAGCAAGAAACTAGTTGTGTTATGCCTATGATGACATATGTCGGGAGTACAAGGGTTCACATTTTCTATAGGTAGGACAATGGTTATCGGCATGATGGTGTGAGGTCATATCGAGCTCATATTTATCCCACCGCTCGAAGCATAAGAACATGTATCGGCCAGACAAGAGTCATCGTAGTGAGGTTCCAAAAGACAACCCGAGACCTTCACTGGTCTTGCTGATAAAGCAAAGGGAGACTCATTTGATGAGACAATAATTTTGAGAAGAGTTCGGGGAGTCTTGCCGACCCCCTGTGTTATACCGACAGGGTGGGGCGTGACAACATGTACGGAGATAAAAAAAAATCCAAGGGAACAATATGTGTGGTCTTGCTGAAGAAAGGGCATATCGGTAAGATAAACCTCGGTAGGGAGATCTAACGAAGGTCATGACAAGTACTATTCCATCAGTAGGACAGTTACTTTTCCTCCATAATTTGAGTTAAAAAAAATGAATATCTCGGTGAGACAAAGAACCTTCTAAATGAAGCAAAGAACTGTTGGCCCAATTCATTAAGTCATGGCGATAAGTTTTCTTTAGTGGGAGTCATGGCGACATTTAAAAATTAAAAGTGAAACTTTTGGGGAGACTTGTGGTATCATGGGAGCTACAAGATGTCTTAACAGATATGTGAATGTTGAATAGAAGGATCAACCAAAGATTTAAAATATCTTGCTGATATGCTACATGATGTGACAACGAGAATTTCGAAGAGTCTACTTCACTTGTGTCACAACCATGACATTAATGGCACCATGAGAACATAAAACATTTTGCAAATCTAGGTGAACTCAATTAAAATAATTTTTTCATGGAATTAGCAGCAAGGAGAGGAGAAAAATGATTAGAGGATTGGGGCATTCGTTAAGCTTGGAATTTCAGGCGAAATACAGTAAGTTGCTCATCCCTTAAATCTTGTAAATTTTAAAGAATGGAAAGCACTGTTCTAGAGAAATCAAAAAGTAGAAAACATGGGGAGAGTATTCAATCAAAAGGAAAAAATAAGAAAATCAAAATTCAATCAGAGGGCATCGAGCGAAAATTGAACGACCAGGATCTCATAGACCAGCTACCTAGTTCTGGACCTAAAGCCAGAAGCTCTGCACAGTATAGGGCTGAAGTAGATAAATTAACCGATAATTAAAAATTCATTGGAGATGTTTAGACCCCAATTAGAGGCTATGAACTATTCAGTTTCCATTAGTACTGAAGGAATCATTTTGAGCCAGTATGTAAACCATGGAAGCTCAATTTAGGTAAACTGGTTTGCCCTAATGTCTTTTATGATGTCGAATTGGTGAAATTGTTGGCTAGTCATTATAATCTGAAGCATGGGGCCATATGTGATATATCTGGGAATCCATTAATACATTTTTCAAAAAATGCAATAAGCAAGGTTTTCAAATTAGAAGGGATGTGCAATGAAAAAATTGTAAGTGAAGAGCTCGGGAGTGAAATTAGAAGGATGGACACCATTTATAGGGGTTGGAGATTACCCCTTCACAAAATTAGGCTTGGTGGAAAACCGATTCCAATCGAGGACAATGAGGGACCACCATTTCATGTGGATCTTTTTGAACCTTATATGAAGTACACCTATTTTTCAATGGGATAGGTATTAGGAATGGAGGTTCCAGAGTATATGGAAATTGTGCCTATGGTGATTGCAGCAGATATTCAATATCGTAACTCCAGGCCTTTGGATTATGATTCATATGTGTTGAAAGAACTTGACGCTAGGTTGATGGAAATAAAAAATGGAGCCTATGCTCTACGCCTCAGGAATTATTCATTATTGATGCACTTGGTCCTATACTTTAGACATGAATTAGGGTTGTGGCCCCAAGAGTTTAGAGTTTCACAATTTGATAAAGAAGGCAGGCCATTTCCTATTCAGTCATGGATTGTTGTTTGGGATAGCAGGTTTGCTAATTCCAATTTTGTACACTTTGAGGAATACTTTGTAAAACCCTTGTATAAATTCTACAATCATCCATGTGATTATTCCTTGTCTGATGAGATAAAAAAAATCTCAAGCCTAAAGATTTTAATGGACCAATTAGCCACAATTGGGGGGATTGGTATTGTCTAGAGAACACGACCATGATTAGGGTCTATGGATTTGAAGATGCTCCATTTATCTTGCCTTGAATAGTTCCAGACATGATTGCCTAATTAGAAATTGTTAGGCAAATGGATTTCTCTAGTGTCATGAATTTAAGCTCTTTTGGAAAGCAAGCTTTTATGCCCAGTACATTATGTTTTGGTGAATTTACTATGTTAGCAAAGGAAGGATATAACCTAATTCTTGATAGGTTATTACAATACAACATGAAGAGAGGTCCATTGAGAAAAAAAATGATCTAGAAGGGTATATCCATTCGGCTAAACAAAACATAAACTTTGGAGGGTATCATCATGTGCCCTACTAGTTTGATGATATGATAAGAAATTTGGAAGCAGAAGAGGTAGAGATGGTGATTGAGTGACATAATCAAGAGTTTTTGGATATGGATATGATGTCCTCTAGTGAAAAGGAATCAATGAATAACATGTCATAGGGTTCATCCGACAAAGTATCAAGGACACGAACTCAGGGTTATACCTACTCTGCTAAAGAAATAAATATTGAGGAAAATGTAGATATAGATGTAAGACATGAAGAATATAGATATTTTATAGCAGATGATGAATTTGTAAAAACTTCAGAATTCAAAACATTTGTATACAAGAAAAAAGGAAAGGAAATAAGAGAACTGGTTGACAATGTGACACTAGGAAATGAAGAACAATTGTTGAAGAGTTTGAAAGATGATGTAGAGAAAGAGACGACAAGTATGACCCCTGATAAAGGGAGAGAAATGTTGGAAAAGGCTGGTGTCATGATTTTCCTAGGATTAGACCTCAATTCTACATTGGTTTTCGATAGTTTCGTGAAAGACAACAATACTGCACACAAGCTCAGCATAGAAAAGGTGACAGAAGTATATATAGGATCAAAATACAATCCTAATGAAGAGACATTGATGATTTGGGCCTTATATCCACCTCACAAGAGGTCATTTTTCATTGATGCTGAGAAAGCATTTGGACATGTCATGACTTTAAAGGCCGAAGATGTTGATCCAGTTGCAACAACAGAAATTGGGATTAATGTAAAAAATTTGAATAAATCCCAAATACAGGCATTGATTAGAGAAAAGGAGATGTATAAAACAAATAACGACAAAATGTTGAGAGAAAATGAGCATCTAAAGGAATTAGTGGATGCTACAACAGGGCCAACAAAGATGCTCATCCAAGGTGAAAGTTCACAGGTGAAGGACCATTGGGAGGGATCAAGGGCATATTCTCAAGGGAAAATTGGGACACTTACAACAGTAATCAAAAGGAGGCAGGCAATTTTAACCACTTGGTTAAATAAAATTTGGGGAAAAAACTCACAAAACTTTGATGCAATAAAAGAACATAAAAGAGTGGATGGTAGAATCCAAGAGAAACTTGAGGAAATAAAACAATGGGACACTCCTGATAATGCAATGATTGAGGATGTTAATCGTGTTATGGATAAGCATAGAGGATTCTTTCAAGAGTTACAAGAGGATGCACAAGAATTGATAGAGGCCATCGAGAATGGATTGAGTATGTTCTTTGATGATGGAGGAAAATTAAAAGAAATGGTTGCATGGAAGGGCGAAAGTGAATTACTACTCCAATATATTTTAAAGACAACCACTGCGAAAGATGCAATGTTGGATGAAGCATGTGAGTAGAACGAATGGATGGTGATGATGGAGATCGTGATTCACAATGCATTAGGAGATGCAAATACACATGAGCGCTGAGAATACATAGATCACATGTCAAGAGTTCATTTATGGCTTAATAGAGCTTAGTTAATGTTAATCTTGTTAGTTTTTTATGCTTAAAGACATTTCTGAAAGGATGCATCTTTTCAAGTGGTTGATATATATAAATATTCATTTTTTGTAACAAAAAAAAAATAGAACAAGATTAGAATAGGGATAGATTGCGGAAAACAATATTTTTTTTAGAATGTTTGCATTAAAGAAGACTATGTTGCATGTATAGATTTTAAGGAAGATAATGAAAGACTGTTGATTTGGTGGCTTCATTCTGGTATCAGTTGTTTGTTGGATTTTCTACAATTATTTGTTTGTGTCCTATCTGATGTTTCTTGATTATTTAAGTTGAAATATCAAGGAATTAGAACAAGATTAGAATAGGGATAGATTGCAAAAAAGAATATTTTTGTTTAGAATGTTTGCATTCAAGAAGACTATGTTGCATGTATAGATTTTAAGGAATATAATGAAAGACTGTTGATTTGATGGCTTCATTCTAGTATAAGTTGTTTGTTGGATTTTTTGCAATTATTTGATTGTCTCCAATTTGATGTTTCTTGATTATTTAAGTTGAAATATCAAGTATATGTTCAATTTATCAGTGCACATTTTATCTATGTAATTTAATTAATTGGTTTCTTTAAAGAAGAATTAAATTCCTTTCATTCAATTATAGTAATCTGGGAATGTTATTTGGGTCATTAAGAAGAATCAAATAGTTAGGATTGATATTCTTCTTCAAGTAGGGTATTCCAAACATATTCTTGCATGTTTATACCAGTTATAAACTCATATGTGTATGCCAAACAATTAGAGAACTTGCTAGATAGGAACCACTCATCTAAGACTTTCATTTGACTCCGTTTTACCCAAAAAGGCATTGGTCTTCCATATTTCATCATTTAATTTTATTCATTTCATTTAACATTTATTAACTGAACATATCAGGCTTCACCTTCATATTACATATACTATTTATACCAAATTTAGATCATATCTCTCCACTATCAAATTTCCATTTGTGGATAGTTTAGTCAAGTAGGAAGCATAGTTCAAAATCTACAACATTCATATAGGTACACCCGCTTAGGTTTAGCATAGCCTTAAGAGTAGAAGGTTCAATTGTACCAGTTGGCCTTGTTAGTTGGGCAATAGAGTTGTGGGAACTTGGCAACCTCTCATGGTTCAAACTTGCATTTTTGAGACCCAAGAGGATCCTTGATGAAAATATTAACTACTTGAGGTAGATTAGATGACACACAAGTTGCAAATTCCTATTTTTGATGGAGTTGATTACAGTGATTGGAAAGTGAAGATGAGAGGTTACCTGGTATATCTTGGTTTCAAGACTTGTAATGTTGTAGAGACAAGTTATGTTGAACCATCTGCTATTCATTCCTCTATAGATGAGATTACTGCTTATGAGGAGAATGAAAAGGAAAGGTATGCTATCTTCAATGCTCCATCTAGAACTAAAAGGAAAAAAATTATTTCTTTAGGCATTGCTTATGAAGTATGGGAAATATTGAAAGATATTTATGAGAAATATGATAGAGTAAAATTTACAAGGAAGCTAACAACTAAGTGCAAATTTGAGAACCTGAGAATAGAAGAGGGTGAAGATATTGCAAGTTATTATCAGAGAGTTGAACTTGTAGAAAATGAGATCAAGAATCAATATTTTACCATGATAAATGAAAATGTAATTGAGAAGATCTTGATGACCCTACCAGAGAATTATAGTGACAAGGTCTCTTCTATTAAAGAATCATATGATCCAAAGAAATTTACTAAGGAGAAACTATTTGGAACCTTGAGTGCATTCGAGATGAGAAAGTTGAAACAAAATTTAAAGCAATTAATATAGGAGGTGACTTGGATGATGATAGTTCAGAAGATCTGGAAGAAAAATTTACAAGGAAATTAAAGAAAGGTACTAGTAAGTACAAAGGTATGTTACCCTTTAAATGTTTCAGTTGTGGAAATATTGGTCACTATGATTCAAGATGTCCAAATAGAGCTACACACAAGAAGACCACAAATAATAACAATAATTACAAAGACAAAAAGGATAAGAAGTTCAAGAAATTGTACTTTGCTAGAGAAGATGCAAATTTTTTTGATGATGAATCTGAATTTGAGGAAGATACAAATGAATGTTTATTTCGAGCCCTAAAAGTAAAGTTGTATTTGCTAACCATGGAAGATGTGCAACGGAATCTAGTCCAGAGAGCAAGAAGGATGAGATGGAAGGTACTCTGGTGACGCCTTTTCATGCCATAGAGGATGAAGACTATTGTGTAATTGACAATGGATGTTCTAATCACATGATTGGAGACAAAATTAAGTTCACTAAACCTTAAAAGTATGATGGAGGAATAGCCATGTTTGCAGATGATTATGGTGCTAAGATTGTTGGGAAAGGAACAATTAGTTTTGATGGAAAGCATAGTATTGATGATGTCTATTATGTTAAGGGTTTAAGGCATAATATTTTGAGTTTTGGGAAAATGTGTAGCAAAGTATTTAAGCTTGTGTCTTAGGATAAAACCTATGAGATCAAAAAAGGGTCTAGAAATATGGCAGCAGTAGGAAGAAGAACTCATGGAAATATCTATCAGCTTAAGAGTGGTGATGGTTAGTGCTTTATTTCATATATTAATGAAAGTTGGCTATGGCGCTGAAGGATGGGACATTTAAATTTTGAAAATTTGGTCAGTTCAATAGAATTTGTTAGAGATTTTCCTAGAATCACAAAGCCTACAAATTTAGTTTGCAAAAGTTGTTAGTTAGGAAAACAAACAAGAAGAAAATTTAAAGGAAAATAACAATCATCTACCAGAATGCTGGAATTGATTCATATAGACCTTTGTGGTCCTACAAGAACAATAAGCCTTAATGGTGATGGGTGTTTTATTCTCTTGATTTATGATTACTCTAGGATGACATGGGTTACTAGTGCAGGAGCACCTTAAAGGGCTTTTGGAAAATCTTGGCAATTTTTGCTTGTAGGTGGTTCTAGCCAACCACCAAGGTAATAAGGAATAAATTTAAATTCCAAAGGTAGAATTAATGTTTTTTAGTGGAAAACTTAGGTTGGTTTAGAACCTAAAGGTTTGGAAAAGTCTGAATGACAAAATTAGGCAAAACTAGACAAGGTTGTCTTAGGAATTTGGCCTAAAAATGCAAAAAAGGCATTAATGATGTTCTAAGCCAGACCTAAGGGTCCTAGCATGTGGGATAAATGTATATAAGGTCATCCAAACCCTAATACCTGAGTTGGAAGTTCATTTTCATGAATTGAGACTTGGAGAGCATATTTTGTGATTGGAATTCAACAACTTTTGAGTGAATTTTGGTGTTTGAGCCTTCATCCAATCAAGAATGGATTGTGAGGACTGGTCTGATGCTTTTAGTCTTGCTTTTGTGTCATTTAATTACTATGTGAAGCATTATATTAGCCATTTAATTCAACTGGTTGTAATTTTGCAAGTTTTGGTGTTCTTAGTTACACTGTCAGTTAAGGCCAGTTTTTGTAAATAATGATCCCCACTTGAATTCCTATGGAAAGGCTACCATGGCCACTTGGAATAATTTAGGGGAATGTTTTTAAAATTTAAATATGGTGTGTGGAGTCTTGGTTTGTAGGGGAAGATTTGAATTCATCAAACACTAGGCGAGTGCAAGTGCATTCTGGCTAGTGGCTTGGAGAGGACAGCATAAAAGAAAGTTGATAAATGGATTGGTTTGAGCCAATAAAGAGAATGGGAGTGTGCAAAAATTTATTCCAGAAATGTGTGAGAAAGGATGAGAGTTTGGGAGGTCATTGAAGCCCTCAAAGTTGGAAAAAGGAGCCAGAACCCTAGAAACCCTTGAAATTAGGGGGTATGAGGACAATCCTATGTACAGAAACTTGCAGAACCTTACACCTAGTAAATCTTGAAGCCTATGGTACTAATAGAAGGAATATCCAAAAATATTTTGGGGTTGTTAAGGCCGTTTTTGATAAAAGCCAAAAAAAGGGGTTCTAGGAGACCTAAAAGGGGCAAAAAGGCTACAAGGCCTAAAATTGGGTGTTTCTTGAATTCGATGGGTAAATGAAGAAATAATCCTACAAGAAGGATAAGAGTGGAGCAAGATAACCATAGGAATAGTTGGAATACCTATTCCAAGACCCAAGAAAGGTTTGGGAGCTTTGTGGCAAAATTGAGCCCAGGGAAGCTTAGTGGTGAATTGAGAGAAAAGGTAAAGAATTTGAAATTGGTGGAGAGCATTATGAAGTGGGAGGGGTTTAGGAGAGATCCCTGAGTAGGGTAGAGTGTAATACCCTAGGAAGACCAAAGAATAGATCTTGGGAAGAGCAAGATTTCTCTTGAAGGATAGGACTCCCCATCAAATTGGTATCAGAGCCAATAAAGGCTTGGGAATTGAAACTATTGAATGTTAGAGAGAAGTGAATCCATAGGAGAGTATACCATGGTGACCAATGCAGAGCTAGATAGAGACTTGATAGATCAGAAAGAGAAGAATAGGTGTCTTGAAGAGGCTATGGAAGAGATGAAGCAAAAATTGGAAGAAGTTGAATCGGAAAGCAAGATGAAGGTACAGTTGGCAGGGGACAAAGACAAGGGTAAATACCAAGTGGAGGAGGACATAGAACCATAACACAACCCTCCAATAGCACAGGAACCCTTCCTCAAAGCATTGAAGGAATTGAGTAGCAAGGCACTATAAGGTGTCCCTTTGTTCACAGGAAGAATGGATGCAGAGTTAGTTATAGAATGGATAGAGGGAATGGAGAATCACTTTGAATGTGATGGAGTTACTGAGGCACAAAAGGTGAAGATAGACAAATCAAGGTTAAGAGGACAAGCATTAACTTGGTGGAATTTTCTACAAGAAAAAAGAGAGATGGAAGGCAAGAAACCCATAGGAAGTTGGAAAACTATGGTGGCTAAAGTGAAGGAGAACTATCTACCTAAGGACTATGACATTCAATTGCACAAGAAGAGACAAAATATCAGACAAAGAGACCTAGATGTAGCTACATATACAGAGCAGTTCCAAAAACTAAGCCTTAGATCTAGATTGCAAGAAGTTGAAAGCATCAAGGTTGCTAGGTATCTAAATGGTCTTAGATGGAGCATACAAGAGGAGTTGAGTCTTTTCACACTTACTACCCTCCATAGCTGCTATCAAATGGCTATTAAGGTGGAAGAGAAACTAAAAAAGAAACAAGATTCCAATACTAGAGGTAAAGGAAGAGGTAGAGACTCTAGAGGTGGACAAAGAGGAGGTTTTGGTGGAAGAAGCCATGAGAATAGAGGGCAAGGTGATGCTAAGGTTGGAGAACAATCCCATGAGTCAAATAATAGAGGAGGTTATAGAGGTAGAAGCTCAAACAATGGAGGAAGAGGCAGATCAAGAGGCTTTGGGAGAAGCTCTCATTTTGCTTCCATGAAATGCTACAATTGTGGACAGTTGGGTCATCCGGCTTATAGGTGTCCTAACAAGCCAACATCTTCACAAGGTGAGAGGAAGATCAACTATGTTCAAGAAGAGGACTTCTCCAAATATTCAAAGGTGAGTTTAGATGCAGAGAAAGGTGAGAATCTCATGTTAAGAAGGATCTTGAGCAAAGCACCTACTGAGGATAAACACAAACAAAGGAGAGTATTTTTAGAGTCAAGTGCAATATACTAGGAAAGGTTTGCAAGGTCATCATTGATTCAGGTTCTATTGATAATGTGTGCCCTTATAAGGTTACTTGGTTGAACAAGGGGCAAAATATACTAGTCAATGAACAAGTTTGGGTTGAGTTTTCTATAGGAAAGTATCAAGACAAGATACTATGTGATGTGTTACCAATGGATGCATGCCATTTGCTGCTTGGAAGACCATGGCAATATGACAGGGAGGTAGTACACCATGGGAAGGAGAATAAGTACTCATTCAAGAAGGATGGAGTGACTTATAAAATTCAGTCTTTGTTAGAAGAAAACAGAGTGGTAAAGGCAGAAACTAGTGTCCTTTTGATGAGTGGAAAGGAGTTCCTAAAAGACATCAAGGAGGAGGAAGGAGTTGTCTATGCAATTATGTTAAAGCCAAAGGAAGAAGAGTCACCTAATCAGCTACCTATGACAACAGAAGTGAATCGATTATTGGATCAGTTTAGGCACATTATTTGTGAAGGTACACTAGCTACACTACCGCCTAAGAGAGAAATCAGTCATCAAATAGACTTTATACCAGGAGCAACACTACCTAACAAGGCTGCATACAAGATGACATCGGAGCAAAAAAAAGAGATAGCAAGGCAAGTTCAAGAACTTTTGGATCAAGGGCTGATAAGAAAGAGCATAAGTCCATGTGTTGTTCCAGTGGTGTTGGCACCTAAAAAGGGAGATAAGTGGAGAATGTGTACTGATTCTAGGGAAATAAATAGGATAACCATTAGATATAGGTTTCCTATTCCTAGGATAGAAGTTTTAATGGACTGTTTAGGGGGTGCTAAGTACTATTCCAAAATTGATTTGAAAAGTGGTTATTATCAGATTAGAATGAAAGAGGGAGATGAATGTAAGTTAGATTTTAAAACTACAGAGGGGTTATATGAGTGGTTAGTGATGCCATTTGGGCTTACAAATGCACCTAGCACTTTTATGAGGGTGATGAATGAGGCCTTGAAGGACTTTATAGGAGTCTTTGTGGTTGTCTACCTAGATGATATCCTCATCTTTAGAAAAAAAAAAGAACATATGAAGAACCTAGAACTTGTGTTGAAGAAACTTCAAGAGGAGAAGCTCACCATAAATCTTGAGAAAAGTGAGTTCATGAAGCAAGAGTTAGTTGACCTAGGATTTGTAGTGTCTCAAGGGAACTTGAAAATGGAAAAGAGCAAGGTTGAAGCCATTCTTAGTTGGCCTACTCCCAAGACAGGGACAAAATTTAGGAGTTTCCATGGATTGGCACAATTCTATAGGAAGTTTGTGAGAAGGTTTAGTGAAATCTGTGCACCGGTTCTTGACACCATCAAAGGAGGACTGAAAACTAAGTTTGCGTGGAATAAAGAAGCCAATGAAGGATTTGAAAGGTTGAAGAGGGAGATAGGTACCTAACCTATCCTAGTTCTACCAAGCTTTGAAAAACCATTCATAGTGGAATGTGATGCAAGTAACATAGTAGTTGGGGCTGTTCTAAGCCAAGAAGGTAGGCCAGTGGCATTCTTTAGTGAAAGGCTGAATGAAGCAAAGTCTAGGTATTCATCCTATGAATTAGAGCTATATGCTTTGGTGTAGGCACTATCTATTGCCAAAATAATTTGTGGTGTACATTGATAATCAGGCCTTAAGTTACATCAACACCCAAGAGAAGCTCAGTTTGAGGCATATCAAGTGGATGGAGATTTTGCAGTCATACACCTTTACCATCAAGCATAAGAAGGGGATTGACAACAAGGTTGCTGATGCTCTTAGTAGGAGGTTGATTACTATCCAAGAGATACAGCTACAAAGTACAGGGGTTGAAGGATTTAAAGATCTATATGAAGGAGATTCTGATTTCTCATAAATTTAAAAGGTATGTACTCATTTTGAGAACCATTTTCATAGTGAGTATGCTAATTACACCTTGAAAAATGGTTTATTGTTTAGGGGAAAGAAATTGTGTGTTCCTAGAGGTTCCATGAGGGAGAATCTAATCCAAGAAAAGGAAAATGGCAGTTTGAGTGGTCACTTTGGTTTGAACAAGATACTAGACTTAGTGGAGAGGTTCTATTGGTGGCCTAAAATGCAAAGAGATGTAAGAAGGTATGTTGAACAATGTGGAGTATGTCAAAAGGAAAAGGGAACATCAAGCAATGCAGGTCTTTATCAGCCATTACCCATTCCAAGTAGACCATGGGAATGCATAAGCATGGACTTCATAGTAGGGCTACCTAGGACACCAACTGGTTTTGATAGTGTGTTTGTGGTAGTGGACAAATTTAGCAAGATGAGCCATTTTATTCCATGCAAGACAACACATGATGCAAGTCAGATTGCACACCTATTATTCAAGGAGATAGTGAGGATACATGGGTTGCCAAGGAGCATAGTTGCAGACAGAGATGTAAAGTTTATGGGACACTTTTGGAAAACTCTTTGGAATAGGCTAGGAACCAACTTGTCTCATAGCTTAGCATATCATCCCCAAACGGATGGACAGACAGAGGTGATCAATAGGGTACTTGGGAACTTTTTAAGATGCTTAACTAAGGAGTATGGACAAGGATGGGAGCAAGTGATTCCACAAGCAAAATTTTCTTACAATGATAGCACGAATAGGACTATGGGTAAGAGTCCATTTGAGATAGTCTATGGTTTACATCCAAGGGGTGTACTTGAGCTTAGAGATCTGAAAGGTTATGAAGGAATCAGTTGTCATGCTGATGATTTTTCTCAGTCAATGAGAGAGGTTCATGAGCAGGTAAGGAAGACATAGATAGAGGCTAATCAAAAGTTGAAGACAAAAAGAGATGAAGGGAGAAGAGAATTACAATTTGAGATAGGTGATATGGTGATGGTATACTTGAACAAGGCAAGGTTAAATAAAGGAATAACAAGCAAGTTGCAGATGAAGAGGATAGGGCCATGTAAAGTGTTGGCTAAGTATGGGTCAAATGCGTACAAGGTGGAGTTACCCAAGGGGATGTCTATTTCTCCTATCTTCGATGTGAAGGACTTGTTGAAGTATAAAGGACCATAAATGGATAAGGAAAAGTATAGTGCTGAGGTCAGTAAGGATGTGGAAGCAATCAAGGTACCTGATCAGATCAGACCACAAGTGGAAAGGATTTTAGACTCAAGGGTGAAGAAGACTAGGCACAAGACATACAAGGAGCACCTAGTGAAGTGGAAACATCAACCAGAGTCATAAGCTACTTGGATAGAAGAGAGTGAATTTTAGAAGCATGGATTTAGTGAGGAGATCTTGACACCCTGGGTTCCTTAACTTCTTTGTTTCAGGGGGAGAATGGTGCAAGAGTACCTTAAAGGGCTTTTGGAAAATCTTGGCAATTTTGGCTTGTAGGTGGTTGTAGCCAACCACCAAGGTAATAAGGACTAATTGTAAAGTCCCAAGGTAGAATTAATGGTTTTTAGTGGCAAACTTAGGTTGGTTTAGAACTTGGAGGTTTGGAAAAGTCTGAATGACAAAATTAGGCAAAACTAGATAAGGTTGTCTTAGGAATTTGGCCTAAAAATGCAAAAAAGGCATTAATGATGTTCTAATCCCAACCTAAGGGTCCTATCACGTGGGATAAATGTATATAAGTTCATCCAAACCTTAATACCTGAGTTGGAAGTTCATTTTCATGAATTGAGACTTGGAGAGCATATTTTGTGATTGGAATTCAACAACTTTTGAGTGAATTTTTGTGTTTGAGCCTTCATCCAATCAAGAATGGATTGAGAGGACTGTTATGATGATTTGAGTATTTATTTTGTGTCATTTAATTACTGTTTGAAGTATTATATTAGCCATTTAATTCAACTGGTTGTAATTTTGCAAGTTTTGGTGTTCTTGGTTACACTGCCGGTTAAGGCTAGTTTTTGTAAATAATGATCCCCACTTGAATTCTTGTGGAAAGGATACCATTGAAACTTGGAATCAAGTAGGGGAATTTTTTTACAATGTAAATATGGTGTGTGGAGTCTTGGTTTGCAAGGGAAGAGTTGAATTCATCAAACACTAGGCGAGTGCAAGTGCATTCTGGCTAGTGGCTTGGAGAGGACAACAAAAAAGAAAGATGATAAACGAATTGGTTTGAGCCAATAAAAAACATGGGAGTGTGGAAAAATTTATTCCAAACATGTTTGAGAAAGGATGAGAGTTGGGGAGGTCATTGAAGCCCTCAAGGTTGGAAAAAGGAGCCAGAACCCTAGAAACCCTTGAAATTAGGGGGTATGAGGACAGTCCTATGTACGGACACTTGCAGAACTTTACACCTGGTAAATATTGAAGCCTAGGGTACTAATAGAAGGAATATCCAAAAATATTTTGGGGTTGTTAAGGACTTTTTTGAAAAAATCCAAAAAAAGGGGTTCTAGGAGACCTAAAAGGGGCAAAAAGGCTACAAGGCCTAAAATTGGGTGTTTCTTGAATTCGATGGGTAAATGAAGAAAGAATCCTGAAAGAAGGATCAGAGTGGAGATAGATCACCCTAGGAATAGTTGGAAGACCTATTCCAAGACCCAAGAAAGGTTTGGGAGCTTTGTGGAAAAATTGAGCCCAGGGAAGCTTAGTGGTGAATTGAGAGAAAAGGTAAAGAATTTGAAATTGGTGGAGAGTCTTATGAAGTGGGAGGGGTTTAGGAGAGATCCTTTAGTAGGGTAGAGTGGAATACCCTAGGAAGACCAAAGAACAGGTCTTGGGAGGAGCAATATTTCTCTTGAAGGATATGATTCCCCATCAATTACCTTTCTTAGAGAGAAATCTTAGTGTTTAGATAGATTCAATGTGTTCAAAGCAAGAGTAGAGAATGAGGTAAACCTAAGAATCAATTTTTTAAGGTTTGATAGAGGTGGAAAATTCACTTCTATTGAGTTTAATTCATTTTTTGAAGAGCATGGCATAAAGAGACATTATACTACCCTAGAACCCCTTAGCAGAATGGAGTTGTGGAAAGGAAGAACCAGACTATTCGAAAAGCTGCCAGAACTATGATGAAAGAAGAAAATGTTCTGAATGTGTATTGGAGAGAAGAAACCCATACTGCTATTTACATTCTTATTAGAATTCACATCAGAGGTAACATCACTAAGACTCCTAATATTAAATATTTTAAAGTGTTTGGAAGTAGATGTTACATTAAAAGAGATTATGAGAATCTTGGAAATTTTGATGTTCGATGTGATGAAGTAATTTTTCTTGGATATTTAAATAACAACAAAGCTCATAGATGATTCAATAAAAGACTGAGGAAAATAGTTGAAAGTGCAAATGTAAAAGTTGATGAAGCTATGCATAGACCAGTAGAAATAATTGAAGTTGAACTAGATGATTCTATCTATGGAAAAATACAAGAAGAAGAAAAGGAAGAGAAAGAACAAAGTGATGAAGAGGAGATTCCAGAACCTGATCCTAAGACTTCTAAATATGTACAAAGAAATCATCTAGAGGAATAGATAATTGGAGATATAAATGAGGCTGTAAAGATAGGAAGCAAAGTGGTTTAGGTAAACTTGTGTTTACTTTCTAAGATAGAACCTAAGACTGTGATGAGTGAAGCATGCAAGGATGAGACTTTGGTTAGAGCAATGAAAGAGGAATTACGACAGATAGAGAAGAATCAAACATGGGAACTAGTCCCTAGACTAGTAAACAAGAATGTAATTGGTTTAAAATGGGTATTTAGGAATAAGATGAATGAAGATGGTTAAGCCATAAGAAATAAAGCAAGAATTGTATGAACATTTTATTCAAAGGTTGAAGAATTTGAAGAGACTTTTGCACTGGTGGAAAGAATGGAGGCCATTCAGATTTTCTTGGCATTTTCTGCTCATAAAGACTTCAAAATGTACCAGATGGATGTCAAGTCTGCATTTTTGAATAGATATTTTTTTGGCAAGAGGCACTGCAAATATCATTTCATTTTGTCATTGATGGCAACCCTATTCAGTGAATAGGTCCATGCATCATCACATTATCCTACTGATAGTCAGATTGCAAACAGTTAAGGAAGAATAGTGCATTTGACAGTTTTGGGTTCATCAATTCACATACATATTTTAAGTTAATATTTTGTGTTGCATATCTACGTGAAGGTTAATCAAATTATTTATAGTGTTATCCATAACTCTCAGTGCCTAATATTAATCCATGTCCGGGTTATAAGATCAAGTTGGCTAATTCTCAGTTTGATCATTACTAGAGTTGAATTCGTGAATGTATCATGTCGTAGATGTATGTGAAGTAATTAGTTAAGTATTTTTGTGTTCATGCATATTTTTTTGGGTCCTAGCCAAGTTTTGGCCACCCGTTGTGGATGTGCATTATACTTTACTCATGATTTGAGCCAAAAGTTGTAAATATTATTTTTCTCTATTGAAGCCGACATATAGCAATTAAATTCTTGGTTGCAGATATATATATATATATATGAGATCGTTCACATTATTTTGAAGTATGTATAATTTGTGTAGATGCAAATTGAAAATAAGAGTAGAGAAGAAGAGCGATAATGCACAGTTTCACTTGTGCATGAAGGATCTATGTTGTGAGTGTGAGAAGAACAAAGGAAAAGTGCAAAATAAGTCTGTAGGATAAAAGATTGAATACTGTACATAACCGAAACTATAATCAAGCATATATAGATTTTATTTTTCTCAGTTCAAACTCTTAGATGGTTTAAATCTGATTCTCTTTGTAAGGCAGTGAGCCTTTCCTCTATGCAGTGAGCTCTAGGCAGTGCACCTGAATGCAGGTGCATTCCCCATATTGCAAAATTTATTTGAGTATACTCAGATCATATTATGGATTGGTCATCCACCGTGGTTTTCTCCTAATAGGATTTCCACGTAAAAAATCTTGTTTTATGGTGTTGTGATTGTTTTCTTATTGTTCATGCATTATGGTTGAATGCTACAAGTACTTTGAAAATAAATGTTAATAATGTTAATTTTTGCACAACATTGATTCTCCCCCCTCTTAGTGTAGCTTGTTTCCAACAATTGGTATCGGAGCTAGTTCCTCAAAAGAAGAAGTCTAAAAACTTGGGGAGATCTTGGAAAGTGTTTCAATGGATTCAAGCAGTCTTCAACAAAAAAATTTGGTGGCCCTAGATGATCTTGATTAGTCAAAGTCTGAAATTCAGAAATCACAAGAAAACCTCAAAGATGTTGAGAAATTCATTGAGTCTTTGAAAGAAAAAATCAACAAGTCCAAAGAGAATATAAATGAACTCTATGATCAAATTAATCAGAATGATAGTAAGAGCATTGAAGATGAAAAACTTGGTGAAGCCTTGAAAGAAAAGATAGAAGAATGTGAAAAGCTTACTAGAGATATTATAGTCCTAGAGCATGAAATGAAATCTATCATGATGAGGATGACCAGGTAGATTGAAGATAGGAAGAAGAATGAAGAGAACCTAGCATAGTCTCTGAAAGAAAAATATGAAGTATGTAGTTGTTTGGACAATGAATTGGAACAATCTAAAAACAATGAGGAAGTTATTGAAATACAAATTGATGATATTAGAGATGAACTTGCTACTAAAAATGAGTACAAGGAAAATTTCAAAGTTAGCTCAGCCAAGCTTGATGAACTAATTAGAATTCATAGGAAAAATGGTGACAAGTGAGGCCTTGGATATGAAAAAGGAGAAAGTTCCAGATCATGACAAAGGAGATTCAGGCAAGGAAATCAAATGAACAAATCTGGAAGGTATCTGGTAAGACAACCTAATGCTCATAAATTTAATGGATACTATTCAGTTGCAATAAATTTGGAAAAATGGCTTCTCAATGTAGAAGTAGGATGAATCAAAGAGCTCCATCATTCTCAGGTTAGTGTTTTAATTGCAATAATTTTGGTCACAAGTCAAATGAATGAATAAATGTGATGAACAATTTTCATAGAAATATCAGATGTTATACATGCAATATATTTCGGCATATTTCTAACTGTATACACCTAAAAATGGTCTGGATAATCTAATTAATTAAATATGATTTATTTTATTGATTAACCTTTTATTCTTCTACTATTAAATAAATAGAAATATTTTTTTATATAGTTCATGTTTAATTCTTCATATCTTTATTATATTATTTCTTCCTAATTAAATAAACAAATTTAATACTTTGTTTTATTTAATTATCATTATTTATTTTCTTCTATCAATTATCATATTTCTTCCATATTTATTTAATAAACATAGACTTCTAAAGATTTTTTTATTAAATTAATTATCCTCTTTCCTAAATTGAATAAATCCAAATATTCAATTCTATAGCTAATCATATCTACCTACCAAATTAGATATGATATGTCTAATTAATTCATCTCAACCTTCATGGGAAAATTTGGAGACAAATTTGTAGGACAAATCCTTCATCTTCTTCCATGAATTCTTCCTATCAACTGGTCAAGTTGTTTTGTGGGGAGGAACAATCTCCATAATTAGCTCAAAATACTTCATCCTTCACCATTGAATTCTTCAGATCAAATCCAAACCTTTGCTTTGCTACCCCTTCACAAATTTGCTCCCGAGAATCTAAAAATACAACCCCTCTCTATAGGAAAATGACCCCAAATTTGTGTAATCTTACTCTGTAGAAATAACATTAGAGAAATCAAGCATTTGAGCAATAGCAATAGCAAATAATTTAAGAGTAGCAATCATAATCATGGCTTTTAATTTAGCCGCATCTTAGTTTATAGTAGTTTCTTTTATCATTTTGATGTCAATTTAGTTACAGTATCATCACCATATCATTTAGAAATAATCATATAGGATTAGATTCTTGCATTTAAGTAGCATCTAATTCTTTAGATTGGAATTTTAACAGTCACAATGCTTACAAAATCTGAGAGCCCTATGATTTAATAAATCTTCGGAGATAGAGAGAAATATGACGCTTTGAAGAGTTTTAGTGTTTTAATTAGATTAATATTGTTAAATCTCTTGATATAATGTCTTATTAAGAAGTGTTTATTTATTGTTATTATTTACTTATCCCACACTTAAATTTTGGTGCCCACCATGGTGCCCAAACCCCATTTTTAAGATTTATTTATGAAAATTATTCTCGCAGGATTCTGATGTGATTGTTTTAGCGTGATTGAGAGATCTTACAACGCATACAGTAGATACTAAAGTGCATTCACCAATTTTTTCGGTGCATCAACAAACTATTCTAGCATGTTCAACAACTATTCTGGCACATCAAATTTTATGTGTCACCAACGAGGGGGTTTTTCTTTCGACGCATAGACCTATTGTTTTAGCGCATACAAAAATTCTATAGCACATAGGACTTCCATTATGGCACATTTAAATTTTGTTTTGGCGCATCTAACCACTGTTGTGGCGCAATAGATTACTTTTGTAGAAATTTAAAAATCTGAAATATAATCACTATTTTCTATGTTCTAGGTACGGAATATGTTTGTCAAAGACAGTTGTTGGAAAACATACACCGGTCAAAGACAAAAGTTACAAAAAAAATAATAATGATGTTTGCAGGGATTTAAGTTCTTTTATTTTCTTTTTCCTTGGTTAAAATAGTGCATCTAGATTAATTAAAGAAATAGTTTGAACCCCATGTTTTCCATGTGTCAAAAGAAATAGGCCTATGCTTTCCCCTTAATTGGGTGATCAGAATGCTAGACTTGCTATTTATTCTTTTATTAAATCCTTTAGAAGACCTGTCGTAGTAGGAAAAAGTACTCACCCTATGGGAACGACCTAAGTGGGAACAACCAAAGTCAGGTTTTCCAACCCACTATAATCAAAAGTGAATTTGGTGAAACCCACAATTCAACAAAAGTGTACAAGATAATTATCCCCAAAATCTTTGTTTTAAAGATTTTGAGGTCTCCTGGTGGATTTTATCAATTGTCGCTCTGAACGGATACCCTATCTACGAAATTTAGTGTAGAATCCAACTGTGTCAGTTTCTGAACACTACTTATATCATGGTGCAAGGGGAGGGAAGAATCTTCCCCCAAGACACTCACCATATAACTATAAGAGACCCAGGACAAAAGTGGAGGATTCGGGTTTGGCTAAGACTCGAGAAAGGAAAAAATATGGGCGCCCTCTAGGGGGTGACAAGGTTGTGTGAGATGACATAGTTGCAAGTTGTGGGTTGTGATATTCTAAGTGACCTACTTAAGATACAAAATTTCTTGAACTATTTGTTTTTGTGTCAAACCTGTAGAAACGAAAGAATCAGTCCAGATTCTAGAACATTCACTACATGTTTAATGCATAGAATCTAAAAAAAACTATTTACAATCTAGTTGTATTGTGTGAAGTCATTTTTGAAGGAATCATCCCAATAGATTGTCAAAATACAAGATTTACAAACAAAAAACTCACCCACTATCTTCACTGGTTAGAAAATCAAACCCTAGAATTAATCATCATACTAAGAAAAACCAGAACAAATAGACAAAACTGTGAACATCTAGACAAATTTTAGTTTAGCACATACACAGTCTATTTTAGCTTGTACACCCAGTGTTTTAGTGCATGCACAGTCTATTTTAGCATTTTGGCCACTTGTAATAGCACATCCACAATATGTTTTAGCATGTACAACCACTATTTTAGTGCATCTATCATATCTTACAACACATCTGCACAGTCTGTCATCATTATTCACCAGTATCTTAGCACATATAACCTATTTGATAGCACATACACCATATCTTGTAGTGTGTACACAGTTTGTTTTAGCGTATTGACTATCTATTATAACGCATCCACAAAACAAGAAAATAGAGAGCTATTTGAAATTGGTATTAGACTAATAACATCAAAAACGAATATTTTTGACAGAGCAAAAAAATTTCCTTAGCACAACAGTGTCTTAAACTTGGAAAGATAGGACTTACAAGTCAAAATTTATCAAATTAAACCAAGATCTTGCAACCTTAAGGTGTCTAAACTATCACACAAGTTTTGGATTATTACGTCAAGTTTCTTTATCATGATTTTTTCACCCCACAATCAAGAAACAAAACAAAATAATCAGATTTTTAGCTTAGTCTCATCAATAGAATTTATCATTCTATTCAACTTAAGTTAATACCTTGACACTCATCCAAACAAAAAGATCAAATTTTAGTGAGAATAAAAAACTCTTGTATGCCAATTTTGACAAGGTTATAAAGACATAAACTTAGAGAAAAGGAAATTAAAGCACAAAACACAATGGTTGAAGAAAATCCTTGGAGGAGACTCCACCAAAATGACACCAATGAAATAACCCAAGAGGACATCCAAACAACACAACAAGATATAAATTTCCATAAATTTATGGAGAAATTCTTAGAACAAGATATGGAAAAATACCTTTTGATTCTAGCTGAACTAGGTGCAAAATTTCTAAAAGACTTTGATATCAATCGATTAAAAGAGACACCTAGAGAAACCGAAATCGAAACACAAAACACAGATCAAGTGGTTGCCCTAACACATCAAATACAAAACTTGTAACAAAAACTTCAAGATATGCAAATGGGAAACACTAAAAGGTACTCATTATAGGACATTTGTCCTTATCCTTTTGATCAAATCATGGACATGATACCATTTCCTAGACATTGTGAATTCCTGAAATATGAAAAATATAACGATAAAACTGATCCAATTGACCATGTGAGGGAATTTAGAACCACGAGTTTAGAATTTTCACAAGAGGAAACCTATCTAATGAGATTATTTCTAAGGAGCTTAGGAGGTCAATGTATGGAATGGTTCTCTAAACTACAACCAGGGATTCAAACTTTTGAAGAACTAGTCAACAAGTTTATCTCGCAATTTTCCAATAATATTCAACATGGTGTAACAATAAAAGACCTTTACAACATGAAACAAAAGAAAGGGGAAGCATTCCTCTCATTTCTACAATGATGGAAAAGGTTGTTTGCTAGATATCCCCGTTTTATACCTAAAGAAGAAAAGATGGAATTATTCATTGACAATCTAACTGAAGACATGAGCTATAGGCTTGAACTACAATGTCCACCCACATTTGATAAATTAATTGAAAATGGGCTCAAGATTGAAGAATCTTTGCTAAAAAGAGGGGTGATAAAAAATTTCAATGAAGGGTCAAATAATACAAATTCCTCAAATCACTATGGCAACAATGATATAAAAAGTTTTGGCAAAAAAATAGAAATATTGGAAACAATGATGCAAAAAATGACACACAAAATACAAAACCAGTATTTAATTTGATGACATCTACACCAAAGACCAATCAAAATAATGACCAAAACATCACCCAAAGTGTCAATCAAAACAACAATCCGAGCAATGGAGAATCTAAATTGCAATCATATCAAAGATTATCAAACCAGCAAAGATTCACACCATTGGGACACACACTAGAATCAACAATGAGATAACTTATTGTAAATGGACTTGTCACCTTACCTAAAGCAATAAATTTGGAACCAAAAGTGAAATCATCTTGGTGGAATGACACAGACTATTGTAACTTTAAAAAAAACAAAGGACACAAGACAAATGACTGTATGTAGTTAAAACATCTAGTCCTAGATTTTATTGATAGTAAAAAGGTATTCGTAGAAGGGCATCAAACCAATAATGATCATACTGCATTTAAGGATCCTGTACCAAATTATGAAAAGGGAGAATCTTCTTCTACAAATGATAAAGGTAAAAATGTAAACTAAATTTATGATGGCACAATATTTTGTATTTTTATGGTTGAGAATGATGTTGTCATTGACAATCAAGTTGACAACATTGAAACCAATGAAATTATACCATTAGATCTTATCCCAAACATAGACACATCCAACAATTAGATAAATGTCATAAAAAATAGCGAAAAGAAAGACTTCCAAATGGTAATATTGAAAGGAGTTTCATCTAAAACAACTAATCCCCCTTCAAGTAAAAAAAAAATTGTCGATCAACTGCAGAAAATACCGACACAGATATCAATATTAGAACTCCTTAAAATCTGACCATCTCATAAGGAGGTTTTGGAACAAGCTCTTGTGGCCACCACAATACCCAATAATCTATATTTCTATCAATTTCAAGCTATGGTGGGACATTTAACCATAGCTCATTGTCTATCATTCTCCAAATAGGACGATGTGTCACTTAATCATCCACACAATACAACACTACATATCAAAGTTTTAATCCATAAAGATCATGTTAAATGTGTCCTAATAGATGGTGGAGCTGGTTTAAACATTTTCACTTTAAAATTGATCCGTGCACTAGGTTATTCTGATGATGCTATCGATAACAGAAGGAAAATAACAATAAAATCCTATGATGAAGAAGAGAGATCCTCCAAGTGATTGATCATGTTGCCTATTCAAGTAGGACCAATTGTGAAGAATATAGTTTTCCAAGTGCTAGAAAAAGAGCTAAACTATAATATACTCTTGGGACGTCCATGGATTCATGAAATGCAAGCAATGCATTCAACTTATCATCACTGTTTAAAATTCCCATTCAATGGACAAGAAGTGACTATATCAACAGACTACAAGAATTCCTATTATTTCAACATGCTTAAAACAACTCAAGACACTTTTGTGCCCCATAATAGAGAAGCAATCACTTCTACATCGTCAAATGGTGAAAAGAAACTAAACATTGTATCTAAATGGGTTGAGAAAAATGGACAATCAAAAGACACAAGTGTTTCTGATTCCACTTTATCAAACAATGAGGGTCACTTGAATACTCTATCACAACAATTTCAAGAAAAGGCCTAGTTAACTGACAAAGGCATGGGAGAGTATTCAATTGGGAAATCACTATGTCTTTCACAGTTTATGCCATCTCCAAAATCTTATGGGAAACCATCAACAACAACACACCAATCATCACAACCTACCATAGTTTTGGATAAAATATTTGTAAGAGTGGATTAGGTACTCTAGAAGATGAATCAAAAGACAAGGCAATCCTTAACTGGCTATACAAATATGAAGAAGCATCCACATCAACAAATGTCATCTTAAAGACAAACCAATATGGAAAGGGAAAATTTATCTTAGAGAAAATGGGGTATGAAGGAAAATTTTCTATTGGAAAAAGAAAGGAAGGCATCATAGAACCCATTCAACCTCTCACACTTCATCCAAAGGAAAAAAAAGGATTGGGTTATTTAGAGGAAGAAAAACAAGAAATGACTCAAAAAGTTGTTGAAAGAATCCTTCAAATGAGAGATAGTTCTGAAGTAGATTCTAATGAGTATTGGTGGGACCTTTATTTGATGTATCATACATAGACATAGGAATTGACATCATAAAATAGTATGCACCCAAATGTGAGGAGAGACAAAGCTCGATAACTAGACCACTTGTATTCGAATCACAAAATATCAATAACTCAAGTGAGGATGAACAAATATCGAGTGGGCTTGATGACATGGAGGAAAGTAATATCATAGAATTTTACATCACTATTGTCAACCCTAACAAAATAACTATTGGAACCCTCACTATCATTGACCTTAGTCAATCTGATGACTTTTTACCCTTAGTACATCCTGAACTTATCGACTGAGAACCGAGTGAACCTATCAATGTATCCATCTTTGTGAATGATTTTGCTATCATAAATTTTCTTTGTTGTGATGAACCTGACGTGAGTTCTAATCATAAATATCATAATGACACATTCAGTCAGGAGGGTGTCAAATCTTCCAGTTGCAAAATGGAAAACAAGGATAATGGATCTAATGGTGAAAACCATTTAATGGCAACATTGGATCTCGAAAAAGTAAAAATAAAGAATGCATCTGACAGTGAAAACCTCTCTGGGGCATTGTAAGATGGGGGATTTGACACCCTTCTAGAGAATTATCATGAAAGTTCATCTGTACTGGTGGAGCCTACACAGTATATAAGTATTGGCACAATAGAAATAGAAAAGACTTTACACTTGACAACATCTATGATAGAACAAGAAAAGCCATAATTTTTCAAGTTCTTTGAGCAAAGAAGCATTAAATTTTCTTGGTCATACTCTGATATGCCAAGTCTAGATCCAAATCTCCTAATGCATCATTTATCTCTACCATCTAGGATAAAATGTATGAAACAAAAACTAGGGAAAATGCATCCAAATATCACCTTGACGGTAAAGGGTGAGCTGAAAAAGTTGTTAGATGCAAGATTCATCAGGTCTATCAATTATGCAAAATGGATATCTAATATTGTACTTGTATCTAAACTAGACAATAGTATCAGAATATGTACCGATTTTCAAGATCTAAATAAGACATGTCGAAAGGATGATTTTCCTTTACCAAATATTGACATTATTGTGGATTTAACAACAAGACATTCCATGTTATCAATAATGGATGGTTTATCGCGCTACAATCAAATCAAGATAGCACCAGATGATCAGGAGAAAATGAAATTCACTTGTCCATGGGGAACCTTTTGCTAGAACGTCATGCCCTTTGGGTTGAAAAATGCAGGGGCTACATATCACCAAGCGATGACCACCATATTCCATGAAATGATGCATACCTTCATGGAGGATTACGTGGATGATATCTTATCAAATTCATATACCAGAGAATGGAATCTAGAGATCCTGGACAAAATATTTACAAGTTTGGAGAAGTTCAAAGTCTGATTAAATCCTAAGAAATGTGTCTTTGGTGTTACATCAACAAAACTCCTAGGATACTTAGTGTCAGAGAAGGGTACCGAAGTGGATCCTTCCAAGGTCAAGGCTATAATGGAGATGTCACCACCAAAGAATATCAATCAACTAAGGTCTGTACAGGGCATGCTACAATCAATCAGGAGATTTATCTCCCGATTAGTAGACAAAAGTCATCCATTCAATCACTTGCTACATAATAATGTCTTGTTCAAATGAGATCAAGGGTGTGAAACAACTTTTAATAAAATTAAAAAATATCTGATGTCACCACCCATACTCATGCCACCTACAAAAGAGAGACAATTGTTACTATACATTGACACAACAAACATTTCTTTAGGAGCACTATTAGCACAGGAAGATCCTGAAGGAAAGGAACAAGTTTTTTACTATATAAGTAGGAATCTGAATAGCTATGAGATAAATTACACCTTCATCGAAAAATCTTGTTTGGCACTAGTATTTTCTACCCAGAAGTTGCGAAATTACATGTTCACTCACATAGTAAGGCTCATAGCAAAGATTGATCCATTAAAATATCTACTCAGTACGATTTCTTTAACAGGGAGACTAGCCAAGTGGGTCATGATGTTAAGTGAATTTGATATCCAATATGTGGATAGGAGAGCCATCAAAGTTCAAGTGATTGCTGACCAGTTTGCTAAAGCTCCATTAACTGATGATCATCCTATGACAATTGAGTTTCCTGATGCATACATTCTTACTGTGACAACACAACAATGGAGGATATATCTTGATGGGTCATACACACAATAGGGGTTTGGTGTAGGAATCTTGTTTGTTACACCTCAAGGACACACCATCCCAAGATCCTATATACTCATGTTTCCATGTACAAATAATTTAGTTGATTATGAGGCACTAATAATCGACATCGAGGTAGAAATTGAATAGAAAATCACAGAGCTACAAGTATATGGAGATTCACAACTAGTCATTTATCAAGTAAATGAGGAATATCAAATGAAAGATGAAAATTTGATGCCATATACAAAGCTGATTGATGATCTCAAAAATTACTTTGTGGATATCAATTTTGAACAAATTCCATAGGCAAAAAACAAAGTTGCAGATGATATGGCGACAATTGTTTCTCTCTTGTAGTTACCAAAAAAATGTGGTCGTTATTAGTTTATGGTAGAACAAGTGTCTAATCCTGCCTATGATAATCTTGAATCATAAACCATATACCTTTTAGATGATGTTAAATCCTCAATCTATGGAAATACCTATGTTTACCTAAAAGACAATATCATTCCTCTTGATCTTTCCAGAAACCAAAAATGCAATTTCATCCGCCAAACCACACGACATACTTTACTGTTGAGGTCTAGATGGTACTCTTCTCCAATGTCTAGACCATAATGAGTTTGAGACAATATTACATGAGTTCCATGAAGTTATTTGTGGAACTCATTCAAGCGGACTAACTCTAGCCAAGAAACCCCTTCGTTTGGGGTATTATTGGCCCAACATGGAGAAGGAGTCTTATCAGTTTGTTAAGAAGTGCCAAAAGTGCCATGTACATGGTAACCTGATCCACACACCAGCATAATAATTGCAACCATTTAATTCAACATGGCCCTTTTTTTAGTGGGGAATAGACTTGGTAGGAAAGATTAATCTGTCTTCATCCAATGGACACAAGTTCATAATCATAGCCACATAATACTTTACAAAGTGGGTAGAAGTGGTGCCTTTAACAACAATCACTGGGAAGAAAATTTCTTCTTTCATACTGAATTACCTCATTTGTCAGTATGTCATACCTCAGTCTATTTTCACAAAAAATGGTAGACCTTTTAAAAATCAGGATGTCCAAGAACTATGTGAAAGGTTTCACATCCAACATCGTTTTTCAACACCATACTATCCTCAGGGAAATGGCCAAGCAAATGCCTCTAACAAAACAATTCTAATTTTTTAAAGAAAATGGTCAATGATGTTGGACATGATTGGCATAGTCAAATAAACCCTTCTCTATGGGAATACCGAACTAGCATCATAACACCTACAAGAGCTACACCATATGCCTTGTTTTATGGATCAGAGGCCATACTACCCATTGAGGTTGAAATTCCATCACTTTGTGTGTCACTGAAGGGTATAATTTCATATGAGGATTATAGGGTGTCTAGACTTCAAGAATTGAAATTATTGGATGAACATTGTCAACAAGCTATCAATCATTTAAAGTCATACCAAAAAATAATGTCCAAAAGCTACAATCATAGGGTAAATCCTAGAGTCTTTTAGGTTGGTGACTTGGTCCTAAAAGAGAACCCTAGAAATCAACAAGAAAGAGAAAATAAAGGGAAATTTGAACCTAATTTTCTAGGTCTTTTTGTTGTCATATTAGTCTATGGATTAGGATCCTATCAATTGTCAATACCTAAAGAGGATTTGTTCGATGAACCTATCAACAGTATCCATGTCAAAAATTTCTATACCTGAATCACCTAATGCATGGTTCAAGTCTTGGAGAAATAGTTTCCTTGATGAAAACCTGGAAAACAAGCATCTTGGTAACAAAAATAAAATAAAATAGAAAATGGAAAAATAAAAAATAAAATAAAATCATAAAATCTAAAAAATTGCAATAAAAACATGTGGTGAAAACCTAGAAACATGAACTACTTGTGATTTAAACCAATAGTTCCATATATTAGAAATATTTCATGGTCGTTCACTTTCACCATCATTTCTATTTAATATCATATCATTGAAAACATGCCCATGTCTCATCCTAGCTTGGGGGAAAAATCCCGAAATCACTAGGGGCAATAAAATGAGCTTAAACAAATAGGCAAACAAAAGTATGACAAACACAACAAACACAATGATCAGAGTGGAACACAATGTTGAACATACATTGAACATCAAAACATTTCAAGAAATCAACCATTCATACCAAACAATTGAAATCAGTATCAAATCAAGACAAAATTTAGGGGGATGATATTACTTTCGAATTCTGATTTTATCACTATATGCTTGAATGTTCAACATTTTTTACTTTGATTTTTTTTATCATTATTTAGAGCAACTCGATGATGTATTGAACTAGAGAAGATAGGAAGGAGAATGGTATTTTATTTTTCTGTTGTCTATAAATTGATCATTTATTGTGTGAATTGTCACGAGATGTGCTCTATAAAATGTCATTGATGACATTTCAAATTTATATAGTATAATGATTTAATTCTTGTCTATTTATGCAAGAAATTCTTAGGTCATCTTGGTTTAATTATACCCTAGATGCTTGAGCTCACTTGCAATATCAAAAATCATGAAAGTAGTACTCAGGGCATCAGGGTCTAACTCATACCATTGATGCTTGTACTCACTTTCAATATTTTAAAGGCTCAATGATGATAAAAAAGCATGATAAAAAGGGTTTTAAGGTGATTTTTTTTACATAATTAATTTTTCATGATTACATTAGGTTGCATCTATGATACTTATGCATGTGCAGAGTATTTTGTTCCAAAGATGGATAACCAATTCCTAAAAGATGTTAAATTTCCTTAATAATAGATTAAGAACACTTGACATTTAAGAAAAACATCATTATTATCATATAGTTGCATAATCACTTCCAAATGCATATATTAAAGAACATTGTTATAACATTTCATCATTCATACATTCCATTATATATTTTGCATTATATCATATTTTTCAAATCATCACATCATTAAAATGGAATGAGAAAACTATCAAAAATAAATCTCTATGTAGTTGCATACTCATTCATCCATTTGTCCTATCATAAAGAATACATTAAAAGAACCATTATAATTATCATCATTCATTCATCCATTTATCACGTCATATATTTGCATTATTCATCTATCATTGAAACATCACATCCATAATCATGCATATGGTTACATTATCACGTAATTTAGATATACAGATCATCATACATCTATTGATCCATGTACATAATTGCATACATCATGCATCCATACATCATAATTATTCACATAATGACTATTGTTAGACATCATAAATAGAGCATCATAAATCATAGCATATTCACATCATCATTAAATGCATCCATAATGTATCACATTGATCATCACATAACATATAGAAAAGAGAAATATAAATGCATCCATCATAAAACCATATAGATCGATCAATCCATCACATATCATATAGATCTCAAAATTATAATTTCAAGCATACAATGATGTCTGAAATAAAAGGAGATACAATATCAAAAATGGCCGTGAATCAAAATTCGGGGTATAAATCAAATCTCAAAAATCAAGAAATCACAACATGCAACTATGTGGTGCTACCTCTTGAAGGTGCAGGCATATCTAGACTAGTCCCTCTACCACCAGACATACCAGGGTCTCTCGGATCTCTTTGTGGAGGCTGAGTCGCACCTACACTAACAGTCTTGGAATGGGTCCTACCTAATCTATACTACACGTAATTGACTCTTTGCTCAAAGGGGACAACATCATGGTACCAACCTCTATAAAAATCCATCTCTCTACCCACATGGAGAACCTCTTACATGTAATCACTCATGGTGGTACCATCTGCTAATCTTTGTAGTCTCTCAACAGTAGTTTATGCTTGCTTAGTAAACTATCAGGTTGCATCTCGCTCTACTATCAAAGTGGAAATTTGTGCCTGTACAACTGCTAACTATCCCTGTACCTACACAAGAGCTTGTGCATGAGCCTGGGCCTAGGCCTCAATCTAAGTCTAAGTCTGAATTAATAAACCCTATGCCTGTACCAACTACCCCTGTAAAGTCTATACCTACACCTGTAGAATTTTAATCTGAGTTTGTTGATTCTGAGATGGTACACCAATATGCACACGCTGCTTAGAGGGAGCTACCAGTGATTGCCTCTTACGAGGCACCATAAATTCTCACATATCAACACCTCCACATGACTCACCACCACTATCTTCCCCCTTCTCCTCATCACTATCATCTCCATCATCATCACCACCACCACCTCCTCCATCATCACCACCTCCCTCATCACCACCACCATCACCATCTCCCTCCTCCTCATCACTATCCTCATCCTCTAAAGGTAAGGGCACTGGCTCATCTGGAATGGTAATCCATGGAAAGGGGTTTAGGGCTAGATACTCTGCATAGTCTATTGTAATAGGTTACTGAGTAATATCTGAATGAATGTCCCAAAATAAAGGTTGTAGAGCTTGGTACTCCTGTACAAAAACATCATAAGAGAGATAGGGTCCCCAATCTATAGCATCTATCTGACTTCAACCATAATATGCAACACCCTAGGGCATGACCTGCATGATACCATATTGTCTAAGCACTCTCCTGAATAGAAATATATCCAACACCCAATGAGCTTGACCAGTAAGTAGCAATGACTAAGAGAGATACGACAAGTGAATCACATCATAATCCCACTGCTCACAGTCAAGATAAGTGTTCCATGTGATAGCCTCAACATCATCCAATACTCTCCTCCATTGCTCTAGTTTACCCAGTCTAGGTTGAGTAAGGTGATCTGTGTAAATATGCACATATGGCCTCATGGCTGGCGTTTGTCTCACCATCACTGGACATGTAACAACTATTTGTTCCCATGCCCACACCTGTAATAATGTAACACCTGCCGACAAATTGCAACCTCAGAGGTAGACAACCGAATGCAAATCATGATAAAGATGGGCAAGCATATACATGCCCCACATGTATTTGATACCATGTATAATCATACTCTCCAAACAACAACTCCAACCAACAGAAAGTCCCTTTGACCTATGATCAGGACAAAGGAACCCTCCAATGAAACAAAGTACTGAAGGCAGAGTGGCATAGGCATCCACCATCTCACGCCATGGAATCTCATAACCACAAATACGATCATCCTGAAAAACTCTATGGAGAGCATCAGTCCCACCCTACTCTATAGAATCATATAACACCAGGTCATCAATGACAAGAATCCTCAGAATCCACCATACATCCTTAGGAGTGATGGTCATCTTGCCAGTAGGAAGGTGGAAGGTATTATGCTTGTTGTGCCACCTCTTTGCTAGGGTTGTTAGGAGACCCCGATTAATCCTAATCTGGGGCATATATAAGAGAGACGCAAAACCACAACGTGTAATCACAACTGTCTTAGGCTGCACTAGCTGAGGTATCAAATTGAAAGTCCTAGGAAATTGCTCACAAAACTGGAGGTTCGTTAATGCCTCCTATCATCACAAATTTTTTGAAAGTCAGTAATATTTTGTTAAATCATCAAACATCAATCAGCCTATCAAATCTAAATAGCTCTGGTGAGACTTTGGTCAAATCGCATGAGAAATCATCAATCAACCTCACCTATCATGAGGTCAATTAATCAAATCAACCTTGCCTATCATGAGGTATATCAATCAAACTATAATTATTCCCCGCCTATCATGAGGTTAATTATCATCAATCAATCATCAAACCTCGTTAATCATGAGGTTAAAAATCATCTACTCTACTAAGATCATCAATCATATCAAACCAATGGCTAACATGATCAAAATTGACAAAATACATCATTCTGACTTGAATGTACTAAAATAGTGATTTGATGTGCTATAATATTCAATGCACCATTAAAACATCTCAAAGTGCTAAAATAGATGGTCAAAGTAGTAAAATATTCAATGCACCCTTTCAACAAGTCAACGAGCCATTTTAGGTGGTCAATGTGCTAAATCAGCCTATTCACCATTTTATCCTACCAACGTGCTATAGAAACTTCCCTACGCGCTATAACATTTGATGCACTACTTTAGTCTGTCTATGCACTACGAAAATTCATCCAAGTGCTAAAATTATCTATGCGCTAATAAAACCTATGGATGTGCTAAAACAATTAACCTAGGCACTATTATACTCAACGCGCTAAAATAAGAGACCTATGCGCCACTTCAGGCTTCTAATGTGCTAAAATAATATAAAAAATTTAAAAGCCGAAAAACAAGCACGAATTTTGAAATGCACAAAAAATGAGGAGGTTCACGGGTACATACCTGAGGTCCGTAGGTGGACAAATGGTTATGTTGACACACGCACTTGAAATGCTGAGTGTGGTAAGGAATTGATATTTTGCTCCAAATTGCTCAAATTCACTCTCCCAAATTTTAAAAACTCAATTGCACAAATGAATTCAAAATAACCCCCTTTTTAGATTTTTAAAGAGTGATTAAAAGGGATTTTAGTGGGATTTATTTAATTTATTTATAGGAGGATTAATTTAACTTCATCACAGGGGCATTTTCATAACTATTTGTTGCGAGATAAATTATTTCATCATCAAATCTTTATCAAATCATTAGAAAATCATACAAAAAATTAGAAAAAAATCAAAAACCAAAAAAATCAAAAAATCATTAATTTGTCTCCCAAGGGGGCATATATCCATCATCACAGCAAAATCAAGATCTAGGGCATATCTAAAAAAAATCGTTGATACTAGCAACAACAACAAAATTTTCTTTGAAGCAATGCATAAACGCACGACTTCAAAGAGGGGCAAAATGTATACACCTAAAAATGGTCGGGATAATCTAATTAATTAAATACGATTTATTTGATTAATTAACCTTTTATTCTTCTACTATTAAATAAATAGAAATATTTATTTATATAGTTCACTTTTAATTCTTCATATCTTTATTATATTATTTCTTCCTAATCAAATAAACAAATTTAATACTTCGTTTTTATTTAATTATCATTATTTTTTTTCTTCTATCAATTATCATATTTCTTCTATATTTATTTAATAAGCATAGACTTCTAAAGTTTGTTTTATTAAATTAAATATCCTCTTTCCTAAATTGAATAAATCCAAATATTCAATTCTAGAGCTAATCATATCTACCTACCAAATTATATATGATATGTCTAATTAATTCATCACAACCTTCATAGGAAAATTTGGAGACAAATTTGAGACAAATTTACAAGCCAACTCCTTCATCTTCTTTCATCAATTCTTCCTATCATCTGGTCAAGTGTTTTTGTGGGGAGGAACAATCTCCATAATTATCTCAAAATCCTTCATCCTTCACCATTTAATTCTTTAGATCAAATCCAGACCTCTGTTTTGCTACCCCTTCACAAATTTGTTGTCAAGAATCTATAAATACGACCCCTCTCTACAAGAAAAGGACCCCAACTTTGTGCAATCTTACTCTACAGAAATAGCCTTAGAGAAATCAAGCATTTGAGCAATAGAAATAGAAAATAATTTTAGAATAGCAATCATAATCATGGCTTTTAATTTAGCTGCATCTTAGATTACAGTAGTTTCTTTTATCATTTTCATGTCCATTTAGTTACAGTATCATCACCATATCATTTAGTAATCATCATATAGGATTAGATTCTTGCATTTAAGCAATATATCATTCTCTAGATTGGAATTTTAACAGTCACAATGCTTACAAAATTGGAGAGCCCTATGATTTAATAAATCTTTGGAGATAGAGAGCAATATGATGCTTTCAGGAGTTTTAGTGTTTTAATTAGATTAATATTGTTAAATCTCTTGATATAGTTTCTTATTAAGAAGTGTTTAGTTATTGTTATTATTTACTTATTCCACACTTACACTAACCAGTTCAGATCAAAAGGGAATCAGTGGAGCAACTGGTCTAGAGAAAAAATTATTGTGTGCTATAACTGCAACAAATTTGGTCACATTGCTAGATTATGTTGGAACAAAAGAGGTCTTGTAAATTAAAGAAGGAACATGCATAAGGATGTTAAAGGAAAAGGAAAATTCACTATAGATGTGGTCAAGCAATAGATGCAAAAGAAATGGGTGAAGAAGAGTCCCTCTAATGAAGAAAATGCACCAACACCATAACCTACTTCTAGTAGTTCATCTTGGAATTAGTCTCAAGACTTTGGGCTAGGGGGAGATGTCAAGAAAATCTCTCAACCCCATACCGATAACTGACACCAGAATGTGGATAAGTTCACTAAGTGCATAGATGTTCTACAAATGTTTTTGAACCTATTAGAGAAAGTATTATGCAGTGTTGAAGGTTTGCATAATATTTATTTGTCACAGTGCATGAAAATAGTGTAACTGGATGAGTTAGGGTAAAATAATTTATTGCATCAAAAAAGGTTAAGTATGCAAGTGATAAAAATTCGTTTCTATCTTTCATTTGTCACTTTGCATTTTAAAGAAAAGAAGTTTGGAGAGCTCTAAGGTGAATTAAGGCGAGTTGAGGTGAAATTCAAGAGTGAAGAATATTTCTGAAATCAAACTGCAATCTGACAAAAAAGAATTTTTTGGAAAAACTCTGTGAATTTGTAATGGCTACTCCATTGGTAGTAGAAGTTAAGGACAAACCCCATCTAAAGTTCAAATGGCATCCCTACAAGTCTATTGAGACCAATTTTTTAGGAGCATTCTCATCTATTTCATACAATGTGTTACCCACAGAGGATATTAGGGCTTATATTCATGTGAATATTGAAGAACTAGGAAGCTCACAGCTGCTGAATTTTTATAACAATCATATTATTGGTGAAGATTTCTATGTGAATCTAGAATATAAAACCCTAGAAGAATATAAGTTTATTGAGATTGTCAAATTTATTGTCTTTGAAGAGTCGAAATGGGTTCATTACATAATATGTCGACTCCATGATGAAGTCATGTGGTTAAGCATACCATTCAAAATCAAAAAGGAGGTTATTAGTGTTGTAACAGGTCTAAATTCTTCTGGTGGTTTACCAATTCTGAAATTAGTGAAGAATCAAATGATCATTGATGCTACAGGCTCTAGGTATGATAGAAGAGCAATGACAATTGATGTATATGTCAAATTTTCATCTATGGTTATTGGATACAAGATATATCATTCTAGCCGAGACAACTCCCTATTTGGTACAATCATTTATGCCACCTATCAGATGGTGAAAGAAAATGCAGACTATGATCTTTGTGAATTGTTGAGGAGTCAATTAATGGAAAATATTGCAAATATCAAGAAGGATAAGAAAAATTATTTTAAGTATGGTAGCTTGTTTTTATGCTTATTCTTTTACTTCATGGATGAGGTTTTGAGATTCAGAAAGATTCATTGGCAAAAAGACAAACCGTGAGTTGCTTAGATCAAAGATCTCTTTCATAGATTTTAAGACACTAAGATAAAGAATTCCATTATTTGGGGATACTTCAAAATTTTTCAGAGTATGATGCAAGCCACAGAGAGGATTCCCAAATCCATTGTAGATAAATACAAGGATACAATTTGCTTCATGGTAGATATTGATCAATGTATGATGGAAGCCGCTAATTCCAAAATAATTTGGATCATGCCAATGGGATACAAAGTTGAGGAGCACATTCTAGAAATGTATGATATTTATTGAGAAAACCTCTAGACCCATCAGAAGAGAGATTTAGTACTTATGCTGAAAAGAACATGCAGGTACACAATGAACTCAAAAAACCTGTAATAGTTAAAAGAGTTATAAAAGAGGTGGAAGTTTTAGTAGAAAGCATGGGGATACCGGCAAAAAAATTGAAAGAGGCTAGAAGGAAAAGAGAAGAAGCTCAAGCATAAAAAGAGTCAATAAAAACTTGAATCAACTAGTCCGGCAACACCATCTTCCCAAGCTATATCAACTAGAAGCTCTGCATCCCATTTTGTCCCTACAACAAAATCAATCCCTGTGAAAACTGAATCTAAGGGATCCGGTAAGGAAGGAAAAAGGAAGAAAGATAAAAGAAAAAGATTCTATGTAGTAGTTTTTGATGATCAAGAAACAAAGTCTGATGAAGGTGTTAAATAAATCAAGCATCAAGGCACTAAGGCAACAATAGTTACAAAAATAAAACCCTCCGGTAGGGATGATCAAGCAAATAAGAAAACAAAAACTGATCATCCAAGTATGTTAGTAGAGGAAGTTGAAAAACCTTTGGTTAAGGATGGAAATCTCAAGCCACTCTGTAAATGGTATGAATCTTTTGGTAAATTAGATCAGAGAATTATTGAGGAGGCAACAATAAAACATTTGAATATTTTAAATAAATTTTTGATTGAAATAATGCCTAATTTACCCAGAAGCTTATATGATATTTTGGAGATGAGGAGAGTTAATTCCATATCAGAAGAAGAGTAGATGAGAGAAAGAATTCTTGATAAATTGTGTCCAATAGAATTTGTGGAAGAAATAAAGTGAATTCTGAATAAATCCAAGAAGGAATTTAAAAGAAAAACTAGAGTGAACAAGCTCACGATTGGGAAAACCAAAGCAATAGTTGAAGAAACATAATAGATTCTGAGAAAAGTTTTGTTAAACCACATAATTGATGGTATCCATGAAGGAACTCATGATGTTTCATCTAGTCCAAGAAAACAAGAAGAAGAAGATAATCAAGATACAACTAGTGAGGATATTCAAATCCCTTCTAAAGTGGACAATGCTGAAATGCCTATGGAAATTGAAGTTCCAAAAAGTGTATTAGTTGAGAAAATGGAAATACCTAAAGAGAAGTCAGAATCTGCAACTCAGGAAGTAATGGTTGAAGAGAAGAAATTCTTGATAGAATAGAAAGAAGTGTTTGATCCTGAATTGATTGAAGGTCTGATTGACTTGTCTACTCTAATTCCAATTCAAAAAATGAAATTAGCATCATTCGCCCAAGAAAAATCTAGTGAAGAACTACTGAAGTCCCACATTGAGGATAGTGAACTTCTAAATCTTGCATCTAGAGTCTTGGAAAAGAGAATTCCCACTCATGTGAAAGACCCGATAGGTTCCTCCTTCAGTGAACTAAAAAGGCTCATCAACTCAGTAAGTACTCACTTTGAGTCACTTGAGAAATCTGCTATGAGTAAAGTTCAAAAGGAATTTGATGCTAAAATATTAAATGGGCTGAAGGAAATGATTACTAAGGATAAAAATTTGCTAGCCACCTATGTGGAAAATATCCAAAATTCTTTATTAGAAGGTCAAAATATTTACAAGTCTTGTTTATCTTTTTCAAAATTTATTGATGACGATGAAAAGAAGGTTAAAGATTTGGAACAACAATTAGCTACCATTTCTAATAATTTTTATCCATTAACTGGTAATGTTGGAAAGTTATAAGGTGAAGTAGTATCTTATTTGGACAAAATAAAGAGCTTAAAGCATGAAAATGAGAAAATTGTTGCAAGAGAATGTGAACTTAGAGGTCTAATTGGCCCAAAGATAGAAATTATGTCAAGTGCACTGAAAGAAGTAGAAGATGCTAAAGCAGTGGGTGATCCAAAAAATATGGAGTCTATAGAGATACAATCCTATTTGATTTGTGGACAATTAAAAATCCTAGAGAGTCTCAAAAGAATTCGGGACATGAATTTGGCTCTACTGAAGAAAAAAAATTCAGATATTTTTAATTTTATGTAAGTTTATGAAGTTTGTTTTGTACATAAGCATCTTGTTCATAATATTTTTTGGCATGTGGATTATTGCCTTTTCCATTGATGTTAAAGGGGGAGAGAGGAGAGTGAAAAATGCATAATCATCTCAGGGGGAGAATTGTATTTTGAGTTTGGTTTTTGAAATTTTGGTAGTGTAGTTAATGTTGGTATTGATCCGACACTTAGTTATTTTTCACTAAGTGTTGCCATCAATGCCAAAGGGGGAGATTGTTGGCAAGAGACATTGTGAATATAATTTGGTGTTTCCATTGATGGAAACCTTTGTCGGTGAATAGGTCTGTGCATCATCAAATTATCCTACCGACAGTCAGACTGCAAACAATTAAGGAAGAATAATGCATTCGACAATTTTGGGTTCATCAATTCACATACAAATTTTTCAGTTAATATTTTGGGTTGTGTATCTTAGTGAAGGTTGATTGAAGTACGTCTATTTTTATCCGTAAGTCTTGATGCCTCGTATTGATCCATATGAGAGTTAGAAGATCTGGTTGGCTAATTCTTAGTTTTATCAGTAATAGAATTGACTTCGTGAATGTATCATGTTGTGGATCTATGGGAAGTAATTAGTTAATTATTTTTGTGTTTTTGCATATTTATTGGGTCCTAGCCAAGTTTTGGCTGATCGTTGTGGATGTGTATTATAATTTACTCATGATTTTATATGACAATTGTAAATATTCTTTTGTTCTATTGAAGCCGACATATAACGATTAAATTCTTGGTTGCAGATATATATGAGATCTTTCACATAATTTTGAAGTATGTATGAGTTGTGTAGATGCAAATTGCAAATAAGAGTAGAGAATAATAGTGGTAATACATAGCTTCACTTGTGCATGAACGATCGGTGTTGTGAGTGTGAGCATAATAGAGAAAAAGTGTAGAATCAATTTGTAGGATAGAAGATTGAATATTGTGCCTAACTGGAACTGTAATCAAGCATATGTAGATGCTATTTTTCTTAGTTCAAACTCTCAAATGGTTTTAATTTTATCCTCTTTGTAAGCTAGTGAGCCTTCCCTTTGAGTAGTGAGATCTAGGTAGTGCACCTAAATGAAAGTGCATTCACCATATTGTAAACTTTATTTGAGTATACTCAAATCATATTGTGGATTGGCCATCCACCATGGTTTTTGCCCTAACATGGTTTCCACGTAAAAAAAATTATGTTATGGTGTTTTGATTGTTTTGTTCTTGCTCATGCATTATGGTTGAATGTTATAAGTACTTTGAAGATAAAATTTAATAATGTTAATTTTTGCACAACACTGATTCACCCTCCTCTCAGTGTAGCTTGTTTCCAAAATAATTGGAAGAAGAAGTGTATATGAAACAACCAAAAGAATTTTAGTTGTCAGAAAAACCAGACATGGTCTACAAGTTAAAAAAGGCACTATATGGACTTAACAGTCTCCTAAAGCATGGTATGAAAGGTTGGATAGATACTTGACACAACAAGGATTCAACAAAGGCTCTGATGACAAAAATCTCTATTTTAAATTTGAGAGAAACAAAATGTTGATTGTTGTGGTATATGTTGATGATATTATCTTTGGTGGAAATGAAGGTATGTGCAAAAAATTTGCAAAAGAAATGCAAAAAGAGTTTGAAATAATTATTATTGGTGAGTTGAATGTATTCCTTGGAATTCAAGTGAATCAAACTGGTAAAGGGATATTCATTTCACAATCTAAGTATGTTAAGGAATTTTTGAAGAAGTTTGGAATTGATGACTCCAAACCAGTTTGTACTCCTATGGTAACTGGATGCAAACTAAGTAAGGATGATGAATCTTCTAAAGTTTATCAGAGCATGTACAGATCCATGATTGGTGGACTATTATATCTTACCGCTACTAGACTAGATATCATGCATGTAGCATGTATGGTTGCAAGATTTCAAGCAAAACCTAAAGAGACACGTGTTACAACTATGAAAAGGATGTTCAGATATCTTAAGGGAACTCCAAATTATGGGAAATATTTATCCTAAGGATAAATATTTCACATTTCTACATTTATGTAGATTGGGCTGGTTGTGCAGATGATCATAAGCGTACAAGTAGTGGTGCATTCTTCCTTGGAGGAATATTGGTCTCATGGTTGAGTAAGAAACATGATTTAGTTTCTTTATCCACTGCAAAAGCTGAGTATATTGCAGCAAAATCCTGTTATACATAGGTACTTTGGAGGACATAGGTGTGATGTGTGATTGACCTATCTCTATCTTTTGTGACAATACAAGTGCAATAAAAATTTCAAAGAATCTGGTGATGCATTCTAAGACAAAGCATATATCTATTAGGTATCTTTTCTTAGGGAGAAGGTGTTGCAGAATGAAGTCGGACTTGAATGTGTGTTTACCAAGGAAAAAATTGCTGACACATTCAGTAAGGCCCTTCTGAAGGATACTTTTGAGTATCTCAGGGGGAAGTTAGGGGTTGTTTCCCCTCCTTCCTTGAACTGGGTGCACATGGAGGTGCATCATTCTAGTGGATTCACAAATTATTTTTTGGTCTAGACTGATGATTGTTGTCTACTCCTCAGAGGGAGTAGAGAGTTGCATTGCTGTAGTATTTAGTGTGGGTGCACTCCTAAGGGGGAGTGATCAAATCTTTATATGGTATATTTTTCATGCAAAACCTTTCCTTTTCCATTGATGTCAAAGGGGGGAGAAAGTCATGTGAAAAAGTGAAAGGGAGAGAGAAAATCTTGTAAGAAAAAGAGAGTAAAAAAATGCTTGTGGAGGCTATCTAATCTAAAAATAAAGGGAAGAAGAAATTGGAGAATGTGTATGTTGTCTTTCCTGGTTTTTGCATCATGTGTTTCCATCAATGACAAAGGGGGAGATTTTTGCAAGTATGGATGAGTTTGGTGGTGTTGTCATTAATGTTGTCATTGATTTCAACATAGTTTAGAGTGATTGCAGATGGTACTTGTATAGTTGATATACCATAGAAGTGTTTAGAGTACACAAATCTATATTTATGAAGTTACAATTGTGTAGTTGCCAAGTGCTTTTGAGAAAATTATGAAATAATGAAGACTGTGTTGAGTGTGTGTTTTGTGTTGGCAACACAAGGGCAAACAACTGAGATGGGGGGGGTGAGTCAATTGTCACATAATTTAAAACTTATTAAAATAATTAACCTTTATTCTCAGATCTGATTAATAGAAGTGAAAGAATGAATCAACAACACATCAAAAACACACATAACACCAATATTTTTGCATGGAAACCCTGTTAGGGGAAAAACAATGATGGAGGTTAATCCAAAAGTTATACCTTGTTAAAATTATAAGAAGAATATATGAGGAATGCACATGCATTTAGACACACTACTTAGAGCTCACTCCTCAAAGAAAGACTCACTATCTTACATAAAAAATTCAAATTAAATCCATATGAAGAATTTGAATTGAGAAATTAGCATCTGGTAATGCTTGATTACAGTTTCGGTTAAGAACATGAACACTTCTTCACTTTCTTTCACTCTTCTTTACACTCTGCTCTGCCTTTGAATGATCTGAACCTTTTTCACACACAACACTCACATACTTTGCACACCATACATACCTCAAATGAAAAAAAAAAATCACTTATATATATTCGTAACACAAAATTATATTGCTTTATCTCGGCTTCAACAAAATAGTAGAATGAATGCAAAATTTTTGCCCAAAACAATAAATATTATCAATTTGCATCAACCAAGGTCAGCCACAACATAGTAGAGACCCAAAAAAATGTTGTCAAAAAAAAAAAATCCTTCAAATATTCTTCCTCAAAGATCCACAACACACTTCAAACACCTTGTCGGCCATGAACATGCAAGATAAAATCTTGGATTGCGAGCATAATGATCAATGCGGATGTGCAACATAGATAGAACATGATCTAGAAACGTCCACGAACACCACAGGAACATACATAATAACTCAAATTACCAAAATCACATTATCTTCTTCCATGAACACCATTTGCAGTAAATGAATAGATGTTGGAACACATAAAATTATAACCTACTCAAATCTTCATGCGTACCTCTAAAATTTCGGAGTAGAAACTAGATAGGTTTGGAAAAAAACCCTTTAATCTACAATATCTCGCTATCAACATATTGAACTTTCTACCATACTATTTTTCACTTCTTCACAGAAAACCTATAACATATTTTATTACAATTTTCTAAATACCCTTGACATATATAGTCTTAAAGGCATTAATCATAATACTGTTGATATCAATGACAACCACATATTAGCAACTCGACCAAAACATACAACAATCTCACCCTTTGGCATTGATGGCAACACATGATGTGAAAAACACACCATCAATGCAACTAAATATTTTTCCAACAATCTCCCCTTTACGCATTACTCTTCAATATTTTTTCACATTACTCTTCTCCACCTTTGACATCAATGGAAAAGGTACACAAGCTTTCGACCACATATGTAAATCATCTGACTACTCCCACTGAGTAGTAGCCATCACAACATCAATCTAAATCAAGATATGACTGTGAATGAACAAAAGGATGCAAAGACTATGCATTTTAGTTATGATTAGGAGGGGTAATCACCTCTAACTTCCCTCTAAGATACTCAAAAGTATCCTTGGGAAAATTCTTAGTAAAGATGTTTTTAATCTGTTCCTTAGTAGGCACATAGTCGAGTTTGAATTCCTTATTACTCACTTTATCTCTCAAAAAGTGGTACTTGATAGATATATGCTTGGTCTTTGAATGCAACACCAGATTCTTAGAAATATTTATAGCACTTAAGTTATCATGGAATATGGAAATAGGTTCATCATACACAACTCTAATATCTTTCAATATCTGTTTCATCCACTATACTTGAGTACAATTTTTAGCAACAAAAATATATTCTACCTCTATAGTAGACAAGGAAATGACATTTTTCTTTTTTCTTAACCATGAAATCAATTTCTTTCACAAGAAAAATGAGCCAACACTAGTAGTTTTCCTATCATTCTCATCTTCTACCCAATCAACATCAGTAAAGGCACTTAAGTTAATATCATCATCTTTTGGATACCGTAGGAAAAAATCAATTGTTCCCTCCAAGTATCTGAAAATTATCTTCACAACAGTCACATGAGATTCCTTAGAATCAGCTTGAAATCTAGCAACAATGCATACAACATTCATGATATCAAGTCTAGTTTGAGTCAAATACAACAATCCACCAATCATTGATCTGTATCTAGTCTTATTTTCCTTTGTAGAATCATCATCTTGTGTTAACTTACATCCGGTCACCATGGGTGTACTGATTGGTTTTGAATCTTCCATACCAAACTTATTTATCAATTCTCTCACATAATTGGACTGAGATATAAAGATCCCTTTATTTAAGTGAGTAATTTTCCATCCGAAAAATAATTTCAAATCTCCAATGATTGACATCTCAAACTCATTTTGCATCTCATTAGAAAACTTCATGCACAAATCATCATCTCCTCCAAAAATGATATCATCAACAAAGACTTCCACAAAAAAAAATTTATTATCATCAATCTTGAAATATAGATTACTATCAGTAGTACCTTTGTTAAATCCAAGCTTCAACAAGTATTTATCCAATCTGGCATACCAAGCTCTAGGGGCTTGCTTAATTCCATATAATTCTTTCTTCAACTGATAAACCATATCTCCCTGATTAGTTAATTGAAATCCATTAGGTTGCTCAATATACAACTCTTCCTCTAATTCACCATTTAGAAATGCTGACTTGACATCCATCTGATAAAATTTATAGTTTTTGTAAGCAACATAAGCAAGAAATAGTCTCACAGCTTCAATTCTAGCAATAGAAGAATTGTTTTCTTCAAAGTCAATTCCTTCCATCTGAGAGTATCCTTTGCATACCAGTCTAGATTTGTTTATGATAACTTCACCTTGTTCATTCAATTTTTTTCTAAAGACCCATTTAGTTCCAATTACATTTTTGTGTTTAGGTCTAGGAACAAGAATCCATGTATTATTCTTCTCAATTTTATTTAGTCTTCTTTCCTTGCTTCAATCCAATGTTCATCTTTGGATGCTTCATTGACATTACTTGGCTCAACCTTTGAAATTAAACACTATTCTTCTATAATTCTTCTCCTAGTCTGAACACCTTTGTTCTTATCTCCTATAATATAATTTTTTTAATGATTTAATATTACATACCTTGGAGTCTTAGAGTGTCCTTGAATTTTAGGCTCTTGTGATATTTTTTCTATACTTTCAATAGTCTCTCATTCTTCTTGATCTTCTTGATTCACCAGAATGGTTTGAACTTGATTCAAATTTTGACTCTTTTTTGTACTGTCATTCCGATCATCAAAATCATATCCGCGGGTTCTAGAGGGTTTAGCAATGTCTTCATCAACCTTAATTTTTTCACTTTCAACCATTTTCTTCAATCTCTTATTGTAGCATCGGTATGCCTTACTCTTAGTAGAATAACCAAGAAATATTCCTTCATCACTTCTAGCATCAAACTTTCCAATATCTTCATCTCTCTTGATATAGAATTTTCTCTCAATTTTTTTGAAATATCTAATAGTAGGCTTATGACCAAACCATAGCTCAAAAGGAGTCTTACTAGTATTCCCTTTGATTTGTACCCAGTTAAGGATATAAACATCAATACTCACAACTTCTCTCACATGGATATGAGGGACATTTCCTTCCAACATCATAGTTCTAGCAGAATCTTGAACTATCTTATTCTTCCTTTCCACAAATCAATTTTGTTGAGGGTTCCGCGGTGTAGATAATTGTCTCTTTATCCCATTCTCTTCACAAAAATAATTAAACTCACCGGAAGTAAATTCACCACCTCTATCTAGTCTCGGACTCTTAATCTTCAAACCTATTTTTGTCTCATCCATAGCCTTAAAGATATTGAATTTTTCTAGAGCTTCAAATTTATCCCTTAAGAAAGCGACCCACATCATCCTAGAGTAATCATCAATAAGAAACATGAAGTACCTATAACCTTGTAGAATTTTGATTCTAGAAGGACAACACAAGTTATTATGCACAAGCTCCAACAATTCATTTGAACAATGTTGTTTGCTCCAAAATGAAATTTTAGTTTGTTTTCCTAACTGACATTCCTTGCATATGGTATTAGTAAGCTTCACCAATCTAGGAAGATCTCTCACAACTTGTGAGGAACTTATCTTGATAATATTTTCAAATTTTACATGACACATTCTTCTATGCCATAACCAACTTTCATTAACTTGAGAAATCAAACACTTTTTACTAACATCATTCAAATGAAAGATGTTACCTTTTGTTTTAGTACCTAAAGCAATCACATTTCCAGAACTTCCCAGTATGCTACATTTTCCTTATTTGAATTAAAGATTGTATCCCTTATCAACCATGTGTCCAACATTCAAAATATTATGCTTCAAACCTTCAAACCTTCAACATAAAGAACATCATCAGTATTATGCTTACCATAAAAATAAATACATCCTCTACCACAGATTATACCACCATTGTTATCACCAAATATTACAACACCACCATCATACTTCTCTAGGCTTAGAAATTTACTTTTATCACCTATCATGTAATGTGAACATCCACTGTCAATTACTGATTCATTCTTTTCTTCAACTCGAGCAGCCAGAGCTTTCTCCACATTTGTACCACTAGCAGATTCAGTAAACACAAGGTTATTTTCCTTGATAGCAATAAATACAAACTCATCTTCACTTACATTCCCTTTGTCAGATTCATCATTTGTCACACCTTCATCGACAACATAGTAACACTTATTTTGAAATTTAGCCTTGTAAGGTCTTGTCTTAGGAACTATTTTTGGAAACCTTGAAGCAAAATGACCTATCTTCTTGCAAGAAAAACATTTAATAGGAAACTTTCCTTTATAATTACCTTCTCCTTTGGCTTCCCTTTTGACAATAAGTGCTTTAAGCTCATTCAGTTCTCTTTCTTCTTCATATCTTAATACCTTTCTAGAATAAATTTCACCCAGATCATATCTATGCTTGTCTCTCCTGGAAGTAATAGCTTTAAATGAATATTTTTTTTCTTTGTAGGAGCATCACCGAATTCACTCAACTCAAAATCAGTAAGTTTACCAACCAACATATCTCTAGTTATATTTGTCACAGCTCAGAGCTCTTCAATGGCTACAACTTTGATTTTATATGCATCAGGCAAGGATCTAAGCACTTTAGCAACAATCTATGATTCATCCACCTATCCACTAGCACATCTAATACCACACACAAGTTCATTCAATATTTGCATTAAATTAGCAACATTCTCATCATTACCCATCTTCAACAGTTCATATTTTCCTTTTAGACTCTGTAGATTAGCCATCTTCACATTAGCATCACCTTCATATAAAGTTTCCAACTTTTTCTAGATCTCATAAGCAGTCCTCAGCTCCATAACATTTGTCATCTCAGAATCAATCAAAGAACTAAACAATGCTTCCTTAGCCCTGATGTTATATTCAACATCCTTAATCTCAGCAGTAGTAGTAGGACCATTTTGAGGAATAACATACCTATTGCATGTAATGTTCCAGTAGGATTCACCATTGCATCTCAGATGACACTCCATTTGAGTCTTCCATGGAGAATAATTTGTTCCATCAAATCTCAAACTATGATTCTTGTATGTCATCATCCTAGATCACCTCAAGCTATTAAAATTCTTCCAAGGAATCTAATTTTATACCAATTGTTGGAAACACAAGGGAATACAACTGAGGGGGGGTGAATATTTTGTCACAAAATTTAAAACTTATTAAACTTATTAACCTTTATTCTCATATCTAGTTAATAAAAATGAAAGCATGAATCAACAACACATCAAAAACACACATAACACCAAGATTTTGGTGTGGAAACCCTATTAGGGGAAAAACCATGGTGCAGATTAATCCACAAGTTATACCCTATTAAAATTATAAGAAGAATATATGAGGAATGTATATGTATTCAAGCATACTACCTAGAGCTCACTGCTCAAAGGAAGACTCATTATCTTATTAAAAAAAATTGAATTAAATCCATCTGAAGAATTTGAACTGAGAAAGTAGCATTAGCTAATGCTTGAGTACAATTCCGGTTAAGCACATGAACACTTCTTCACTTTCTTTCACTCTTATTCACACTTTGTTATTCTTTCAAATAATCTAAACCTTTTTCATACACAAAACTTGCATACTTTTCACACCACACACACCTCAAATAAAAAAAAAAAATCACTTATATATATCCGCAATAGGAAATTACATTGCTTTATGTCGGCTTCAACAAAATAATAGAATGAATGCAAACGGTTGGCCCAAAACAATAAAGATTATCAATTTGCATCATTCAAGGTCAGCCAAAACATAGTAGAGACCCAAAACAATATTCTTAAACAAAAAACACCTTCAAATATTCTTCCTCAAAGATCCACAACACCCTTCAAACACCTCATTGGCAATGAACATGAAAATTACGAATATGTAAGGAAAATCTCGGATTGCGAGAAGAATGATCAATGCAAACATGCAACATAGATAGAACATGATCTAGAAACATCCATGAACACCATAGGAAAATATGCAACAAATTAGATTATCAGAATCACATTATTTTCTTCCATGAACACCATTTGCAGTAAATGAATAGCTATCAAAACACAAAAACTTATAACTTGCTCAAATATTCATGCGCACCTCTGAAACTTTTAGAGTAGAAACTAGATAGGTTTGAAAACAAACCCTTTAATCTACAAGATCTCACTATCAACATACTAAAATTTCTATCATATTGATCTTCACTATTTCACAGACAACCTGTAACATATTTTATTACAATTTTCTAAATATCCTCGACATATATAGTCTTAAAAGAATTAATGCTAATAGTGTTGACATCAATGACAACCACATATCAAGAACTAGACCACAACATCCAACACTCTAAGTGTGCTCTGGTATTGTGCTTTGCATTTCTTTTATGTTGATCCTATGCCTGTGTGGATTTGTAGTAGTGTTCATGAGCTTCACGGGATAATATATTCTAAGTTTTAGCTTCTAGATCGATGGAAAGTGAAGGATATGTTCACCGGTGTGTGAAATTGTTTGACAAAATTATTTGTTTGTGGACTCAGAGAATTTTTTTTTCTCCAGATTCTTTTGGTGTTTTGGTTTAGATCCTATAGATTTGGAAGAAGGTAAATCCTAATGTTCTCTGTGTGCTGGAAAACATCCTTGTGTTTTGGTGCTTCAGAAGGCTTGTTTCAGAGCTACTATGTGTTATTGATTGGTCTGGTTGGACTGTTGAAGAATGTTTTGTGCATGAAGTTTGTTGCAATTTTTGTAGATGTGCCTGAAGGTTTCTAAGAGATATTAAAATGTCTGGTGAAGCATGTTGAGTGATCCACGTGTGATAATCTTTTGGGAGATGCACACACTTCAAATATCATTGGCATTTTCATTAGGTTTGCTGACTTGGTGTTTACACATTACATAAATATTTTCATCAAATTAAGGAAGCATTTGATTGATCAAATATTTTGTTTGGGTGCTAATTAGATGTGTAATTGGTCCTCTCTCATTCTTATCCACCATGGGAATTTGGAGTAGTCGACCTAATTTGAATTTGTAAAATGAAGGATGTATAGCCGAATTTGGAGAAAGCTTCCAGGGTTGAAGATAGTATAAAATGTAATGCCCCGCCAAGTAACCTTAAAGGAAGTTGCAATTAACATCTTAAGCGAACTAATTTTTTTTTAATAAAGTGCATTTAACATACACATTCACTTACTAATTAACAACAACCTCTAAGGCTACAAGGTTAGGATTACTTAAACCCACACATACACATTACAAATAACCATAACATTATGAACTTTATGAAATAAACATCATACATCATAAGAATACCACATAACCTAATAAGATAACCAATCAAGATACAATCTCGTAATCATTAACTTAATCCAATAGTTACATCAGTCATTCCCAGAATGAGACACTAGTACAAATGTATTACAATTACATAACTCCACCTCATAACCAAAAGAGGGGTAGATAATTTATACAAAATGAAATATTACAATGCAAGATAATACAACAAGAACCGTGAGCTATCCATCTAGATGTCTCGCCACCAAGTACTGCAGATAGATGGGGACCCAACAATTTTGGTGCATGTTCCACCCAACTAAGTGGTACCTAGAGGCCCACCCCCCATGCTAGGAGATAGTAACAAAGTAACATGGACAAAGATTCTACTACCTCTAACCAAAGGCAGATTCATACTGACTCATACTGATATAACCAAACAAATGAACTAACAAGTTCAACTCAAATACAATACAAGTACAAATCAAGTACACTTCAAATACAATACAACTACAAATCAAGTACAACTCAAACTTCACTGACATAGGTCACATTGCTTCCAAACATAATATAAATCAAGTATGTTCAGAGAACCATACACATAAAACAATTAACAACAGTTGTCCTAGATAGAGTGTCATCGCAAAGTTTGTCATGAGATCTCCTCTGGGTATCCTTCATAGGCTCTAGCACAAGTAATCCTGGTGACCTCAACCGAATCCCGACACTCATACTCATTCATGCGGAATCAACTACCTCTCGCAAGCACAAGATAGTTGATCTTGCCATTCCAGGCCTTCTCACTCATCCCAAGTCTAAACGAGCCCTTGTGTTTATGAGTGAGGATTAAATTATCTTGATTAGTGTGAACTGCATCTTAATCATCTAAGTACATTCATTTAATTATCACTTGATTAACTCACTTTTGAAGGTTACCCGGTTTACCACTTTGGGCTCTGGCCCCTGACAAAAGCCACTCTTCTATTCGACAACACACACCCAAACAATCCAGCAAGGGAAACACAAGTGCATACCAACTAGGCATCATAATCCACTCCAAAACAATGAAGAAACAAAAGATAGAACTCACTCTAACATCTTAGAGGCAACAATCACATAGTCCACTCCTTTCACAAGAGGTACAAAAGATCCCTATTTAAGGAAATCGAGTAAATTGAAAAGACATCATGCACTACCCAAGGGAAAACAATTGGATGACATAAAATTCAACAACCCTTATCTTCTAGGTTCTTCTGGAAGACTTATAATTTAGGACTAACACTAAATCCCAAAACCAAAAATGCAACTTGACGACATTGCAACAAAAGCATTCAAGTCATTAATCAAGTCTAATATTTGGATTTCCTAAATCCATACTCATTCAATAGGTAGTGTTGAAAAAGTCAAAGACACGATAACTAGATCATCTAAAATAATCATAACCCCTATTTCCCTTTTCGTTATTGGCAATCTAAAACAATTAAACTTACTTCCCTTTACTGAATATAGAGAATTAAATACTTTAAGATAATCATGAGGAAGATACTACTTTTGGACATACTAAATCCATATCTCTTTCATAATCCAATCACAATGATTCAATTAATCTAAATAGAAATTAATTAAATAATATAATTGATTGCCTCATCAATAAAATAATTTCTTAATTTACTTTTAAATCGACACAAATTCATGCAAGTAAACTCTTTCCATTTCCTAACCAAATCTTACGTCTCATTCAATTTTCTATTTAAAACATTCAATCACTTTAATATAATAACATATTGTTTCTCTATCTATTTTCCATATACACTAATCAATCCATTTTTAAATCTCTATTCAATAATATATTGCATGCATCTCATTAAAATAAAATACGATAATGAATTTTACACTATATATATATATATATGCTTCATATTATATAGACACCAAATATATATATTAACAAATTTAATTACATATATTCTTTAATATTCCATTCACAATGACTAGATTACTCTATGGAACTAAATAAAACATAATAACTATTTGCCTTTTTCAATATAGTTAGTTCCTAAATTTACTTCTAATGCAACCTAACACTATTGCAAACAATATTTTCAATTTTCTATCCAGAGTCTATGTCTCATCAACTATCCATTTAAAAACATGCAATTTCATCAATGTATAAAAATATCTTTTGGCTTATCTATTTGACCACGCATTCATATTGTTTCTAATTAAATCTCAATAATTAAAACAAACATTTAAATATAAATATTTCTATAATTCTTCAATATATTTAAATATATTTTTTCCTTATCAATTTTGACCATACATTCAAAACTTATCTTTTAAATTCTTCATGCAAAGCTAAATTACACGCACTTAACTAAAACAAGGTAAATACTGATTGAAAATACTCATGGATATATATATACATCTCAATATATTTTCTTCAATCATATTAACAAAATAAATATTTCCTTTTAAATCAAGTAATTACTTCTATTAAAAAATATATTTCTCTATACATTTTCTACACATACTAATCATTTCTTTTAGAACACTAATAATACTCAATTTGCAAACAACAAAATAAAATAAGATAAAATATTATTTATTCTCTCAAATGGATATATACACCTTCAATATATATATACTAAATATAAATTAATATATTTAAATATATTTAATCATTAACATATCTTCTATTCTTTACAGAATATCAAATTGTTTAATTCAAAATAAAATATCCCTTATCATTAATTTTCCAAAATATATATATATATTTCCAATTAAATCAAATTAATCATTGGATCTTTTACGCATGAATTTAAATTCCACAATTAAATTTTAAATTATGCATTCTTTAAATCAAATATATAACTCCTTCAATTAAACTTTAACATGTCATTTTAAAATAAACAATAATTTTCCCATATATTTATAATTTTAATTCCACTAATCTAATATACAAATTTTATTTAAAATAATATAAATAAATATAATACTTTAATACTATAAATTATAATATAAAATATTATTAAATAATATTTTAATATTATAATAATAATACATAAAATATTAATATTTATAAATATCAATTTATTATTATTTTATTTTCAGAGTAGCCATTGGAAAATAACTTAATAGCAGTCTTATGCTTCAAGCATAACTCAAAAACTAAGATCTGGGTATTTGCAATTTTTTGACAAGGATAAAAAAATTTTAAAATGCAAAAACCCTTTAAATTTCCTGACAACCCAGTTTGTGTAAGTGGAGTTATAGGCAATGCAACCAGACCATTTTACCATGAAAATTATAACTATCCTGCAGATTTTAAAATCCGATTTTTAATAATAAAGAGAGGGTTTAATTTTCTAAAAACATTCTAAATGCATTGTTCAATCTCTATGTTTGATTTCCAATAACAACATAATCGATTTCCCCAAATAATTTAAATTCAAGTAAAGTTTTCACAATTTTCACAAGCAAAGGCTGTAAATTTATTTAATTCTTTTCTTCTAATAACAAATTTATTTTCTAAAACAGATTTAACAAACAAATTCTTTAATCACTACTATTTGAAAAAAAAAAAACAATCAAGAACAATAAAACACAAAAAGGAAAACCTGGTACAAGAAGCTACAGGAAGAGATGAATTTCTAATGCAAGCCTCCTCCAAAGATTTCCTGAATTTTTTTCAATCCTCCAATGAATCCAATTCAAAACCCAACAAATGCAAACAATCTTTCCTTCAATCAATTTTACAATTAAACTTTCTTCAAACCCTTCTTGTGCAATTTTCCAAAATTTCTTCTCTGCTGTAAAAATGTATTTTTTTTCTAAATCTCTTTCTGCTGCATTAAAATTAAAACATGTATTCTTTATAAATCAAAAATACCTAATCCAACCCTAATTCACATTACATGCAAATTAGATATTTCAATTTCAATTTCAATTTCAATTTCAATTTTTATAACCCTAATTCACATTAAATGCAAATTAGATATTAATTTCAATTTCAAAAGTTGCAACTAATTTCCCAAATAAACATTTAATTACAATTTCTAATTTAATTCCCACACATTGAAATTAAATTCCAAATTAATTTTAATTCTTTTATTTCCTTTCATTCTATTGCATCACGTTTAATTAATTAATTTAATTATTTAATAACTAAATTCAACCCTCTTGGATTAAATTTAATTAATTAAATAATTTAAATATAATTAATTAATTTAAATATAAACTTTTATCCACATTGCATTATTAAATTAAATAACTATTAACATGATTTAAATGCAATTATTCTAAATATCTATTTCCAAATCAAGAATCCTTTAGAATTAAATAACATTAAAGCAAGACAGACAATGACTCGACACACACAACTGACGACACACTAAGGCTAGGTTGTAAACTTGACACATGTTACCTAGCTACTATCTTCCATTCAACTTAACCGTTGGATCAACACGCTCAAACCTGTGAAACCAGGTGGAGTCGATGTCATGTACCTACAATCCTGCAACCAAGTAACCAACATCATACAATATATCCAGCATATAATACACACCATGAAGAAGAAATTATGGATTCGTAGGCCGCTCTCAAGCGAGTGATGTGAAACCGTCTTCTTCACCAATACACTCATCGAAACTGACACTTCCATCATAATCTAATAATCTCATAATAACATCTCATGTTAACTCTACAACATCATTAATCCATAATGCATGTGAAACAATAATCAAATAACTACATCCCACAATAATAGTTGTCGCTCAATAATAGCGATCAAAACATCATAACAAAATGTATCCAGTATCAAAGTAACTGCAACCAAACATCATATAATGCAAACCAAACAAGAAGCAAAACAGAGGGGTATTACATAAAATAAATTCAAGATGTTTAAAATTGTGGAAAGCAAGTGAAGTGTGCGAACAAGTGTGAAAAGCAGAGTGTGTAATAGTGAATCAAGGAAACAGTGCTTTGATGTGTTAGATTCCTGAAAGCAGTGAGTTGATGTTGTCTGCAACCTTTTGATCAAGCTACAAATGTGTGGAACCTATAGTGGTGGATCTTTATTTATCTTTTCTTTATACGTAGGCAGTGAGCCTCCTTCTAGACAATGAGTCCTATTGTAGGCTGTGAGCCTTTGTATCTGGGCAGTGAGCCCTCTAGCAGTGAGCCTTTGTATTTGGTATTACATTATTACTACATTGTGAGTTGATCCTCACCATGGTTTTTTGCTCATTGGGTTTTCCATATAAATTTGGTGTCTCTAGTGTTTGCTTTATGTTATTTGCATTTCATGTTTACACTTAATAAAAATTTGAGCTAAATTTGAATTGATTAAGGTTATAATTAAATTAATTTGGTACAAATGATTCAGCCCCCCTCTCTCAGTTGTCTTGTGCATTTTAAGGGTGATCCCACAATACTAGTTTAGAATTTTTGGCCAAATTGGATATTAAACTGATTTTTCTAGCTAAATCTTCACTTTTAGACACCTATAGTGGTTAAATCATGAGGAGTTTGAAGATAATGCAAACTAGTGATTTGTGACATTTTGTTTGTAGTTTCTAAATATATTTTTTCCAAAAAATTTAGAATTAGATTGCACTTATTTTTCTATCTCCTTCGAAAACTAGTTTTTTCAGTAAACACCATTTTTAAGGAGTGACACTCACCATATAACACAAATTTTTTCCATGAAGGATAAAATTATAAAAAAAATCAAATTTATATTTGTAACTATGATATCTAGTGCTTCCAATTGGTTTCAGAGTGTTTTATTGGATTTTTTTTTTCCTTAATCAAGTTTCAAAGTCAAACCAATTACAATTCAGACATAGGCAAATCGTATAACACAAATTTTTTTGTATGGATCAAAATTCTTTTTTTTTTTGTTGGATCAAGGACTTCAATATCTGGTGCACTCATATTTTTGAACTTTTTTTTTGATAATATGCTATATTTCCACATGTGGAGAATAGAGAGCTTGATTTTCGGTGAAAAATCTACATTCACAAGAAATGAAAAATAAATATAATCATAAAATTAAATTTATTTAAAATTATACCTTTAGGGAAGCTTATAATAAGGACTACATACTTACAATTTTTTTTTAAATTAATTCATTTGATCCCCCAAAAGGTAAATCAAAAGTGGTATTTTATCATCATTTTGAGAAGTGTAAAGGAGACTCCATGATAGGTATAGTTTAATGCTAGTGGGGTTCTATCCAAGGGGGTTTGATCTAAGGTGGTTCGATCAAACCCTCTTCAATTGGAATCCTTAAAATGAAACATTTTAAGGCTTAAATCATTATATTTTCTAAAAATATGTGATTTCAACAAAAATCAGAATCTTCCAGAAACTGTAAACCAGCATTGTGGGATCACCTTCAACACACCAGTGTAGTGTTTTCCATCAAAAATAATTTTTCTTTTTCCAAAAGTCTTTAAACTAGAATCATCTCCAAACATGACTAATCCTACATCATACTTTTCAAGTTTAGTTAACTTACTTTTGTCTCTGGTCATATGATTTGAATAACCACTGTCAATGAGCAATAATCTTCATCTTTCCTAGCATGAAAGGCAATAACCCAAAGTAGCTTCCATCTCATCCTTCTTGTTCTTAGGACCATATTCCCTTGCACATATTCCATGGTTAGTAGACATAGATTTATTCTCCAAGGCTATAAAGAAGCATTCATCTTTATCATCCTCAAAATCAGATTCATCATTAGAGATTCTAGCATCTTCCTTAAGATAATATAATTTCTTGAACTTTTTATCTTTTTTGTATTTATTCTCTCTGTTCTTTTTGTGTATGGCTCTATTTAGAAATCTTGAAGCATAGTGACCAATATTTAAACAACTTAAACATTTAAAGGGCATACCTTTGTATTTATAGGTACCTTTCTTTAATTTTCTTGTAAATTCCGCTTCCAATTCCTTTGAACCATCACTATCCGGATCATCTTCTATCTTAGTGGCTTTGAATTTTGTTTCTATTTTCTCTTTTTCTTTTCAAAATTCCTCATTTCAAATGCGGTCAAGGTGAGAAATAGTTGTTCTTTAGTGAATTTCTTTGCATCATACACTTCCTCAATAGTTGAGACCTTGTCAATATAACTCTTTGGTAGGGTCATCAAAATATTCTATATTAAATATTCATCTATCAAAGTACCACCTTGATTTTTGACTTCATTTTCTACAATATCAACCCTCTAAAAGTAGCTTGCAATGAATTTAAATTCTTCCATCTACAAGTTCTCATATCTGCACTTTTCTATTAGCTTCTTTGATAATTTGACTCTATCATTTTCTTCATAGATATCTTTCAACTTTTCCCAGACTTCATAAGTAGTTCCTAATGAAATAACTTTTCTCCACCCAGTCTTAGATAAAGCACTATAGATTTCATACCCTTCTTTTTCATTCTCTTCATAGGAAGAAAAATCATCTACAAAATAAGGACCACTTGTCGGCTCAACATATTTTGTCTCAATAGATTTCCAAGTCTTGAAGCCAAGAGAGATTAGGTTACCTCTCATTTGTACTTTCCAGACACAGTAGCCAGATCCATCAAACATAGGAATTGATAATTTTTGCACCATTGAATCTACCTCAAGCAGTTAAGCTCTTCTTTGAGGAACCAAAGCTATGATACCAATTGTTGAAATGCACAATAAAACTGAGAGGGAGGGGGTGAATCAGTTGTCACCAATCAAATTCACAAATCTCAAACAATTATTAACTCCACATCCACTTTAATATTCTATTAAGTATGAGCATGAAGTGCAAATAAAAAAAGCAATATCAACACAAGAAACACCAGATTTACGTGGAAAACCCTATAAGGGAAAAAACATGGTGAGGATTAACTAACAATATAATAGTAATGAAAAATCAAGTACAAAGGGTCACTACCAAAGGGCTCATTTCCCAATATAGGACTCATTGTCTAGATACAAGGCTCACTATCTATAGATAGGACTCATTGTTTAGAAGGGAGACTCACTACCTACAGATAAAGAAAGATAACAAAAGATCCACCACAAAAAATTTCACACATTCACAGCCCTAGTCAAGGAATTGGAGACACCATCAACTCACTAAAGTATTGCTGCATTAATTCACTTTCACACACTCTTTCATATCTCCTTCACTTCTCACACTTTTTCACTCTTATGTCTTTCAATTCACAACATCTTCACTTGTATTTATACCATCTTCAACCTTAGCAAATTTCTCCAAGGTTGCCTACACATTCAATTCATTCTTCATTTTACAAATTCAAATTAGGTCAATGACTCAACATTTCCACGGTGGATAAGAATGAGAATGGACCAAATACATACTTAACTAGGACCCAAAAAATCATTTTGGATCAATCAAATGCTTCATTAATTGATACTTATCTTTCATGTAACATGTAGACACTAGGTCAACCAAACCTAATGAAAACAACAATGAATATTGAACTATGCGCATTCACAACAAGATGATCATATGTGGGCCACATAACATGCTTCACCATACACTAGAACACCTCTTAGAAGCCTTTAGATACATACACAACAACTACAACACTTTCCATCAGTCCAATCGGACTATGTAGACACACATAGTAGCTCTAGAACTAGTCTTTCAAAGCACCAAACCATGAACACTTTTTCCAGAACATTGATAACACCATTACAAGCCTTCTTTCAGATCCACAAGATCTAAGAAAAATCATCAAATTACTGTAGAGAAAATAAATTTCTCCCAGTCCAGAGACAAACAACTCTTCTAGACCAGTTCAAAAACTAGTGAACACAACTCTCATTCTTCATCAACCCAAAAGCTATAACTTAGGATACATCACCCAAGGATTCCTATAAACAACACTATAAATCTGCATAGGCATAGGATCAACATAGAAGAAATGCATAGCACATTACCAAAGTACATTTAGAATACACACACAACTTTGTCTTCAGTGTTTATTAATTTTCTCAAAAGCACTTGATAACTCATCATATCAGCACACCTGGATCACCTTAAAAATAGCTCCATGTACTCACAACATTTCTATAGTATCTCAACCATACATATACTGTAGACACCCAAAAATGTCCTCTTACGATACTTTGTCACAATATTAGGTCATTTAGACATCTTCTAGCACGTTTTTCCCTAGGTATCCATATCATCATCTAATTAGTTAAATAAATCTTATTTATTTGACTAAATTAATTCATAATCCCTATGTTCTTCTAATTTTAATTAAATAATTTATATTATTTAATTAATGAAATCATAAATCCGATATTAATTAAATAAATTAAATATTTAATTAATTAATAAAATCTTAAAATATCTTCTCACTTTCTTTCTAACATTGAAACTCGTGTGTATCTAATTTATTTATTTAATTAGATAATTCGTCAATTATCCTACTCTTCTTTTTAGGATTTATTTCCTATAAAATAGAAAATCAAAATATTTATATTTTCTTAGAATCTTATCCCATCTCATTGTATTTCCTCTTTTGTCAAAAATCAAATCTTATCAAATCTTCTTCTTTGTCCACATCGAAACTCTATAAATATGACCTCTCATTAACCATTATGGATCTGACTTCTTCCAGTATCCTCACTCTGTCAAAATCATTCTTCAATCTTCCATCTATCACCTCCACCCTTATCGTTATGCTGCAATAGTGAGTGATCAACATTCCTTCAATAGTCAAATCCTTTGAAGCTTGCATTCTTATGCGAGATTGAGAAGAACAATGGAGTGAATCCCTGGTGACATGCATTATTGTTTAGATTAGATTATTCATCTTGCATATGTGTGTTTTATAGGTAACTACATTAAGGATGGTGAAAATTTGAATATGAATCTAATAAGATTTCAGATTTAAGATTTTTCCTCTCTCTACATTGGTGAACCCGACATTTGGCACACCCAATTTTTGGATCTCTAGTTTTTCATGGTTTTCGTTGCTAATCCACCCTACGTGCAAGTTTAAGGCTTTGATTTTATTTTGATATGGATTCGTTGTTATAAATGTCTTTGTCACAATTTTACTTTTATGGTCGCAGGTAAAAGCTTGTTGCACCTTTGGCTTTATTCCCTTCTCCGTCGATATTTTTTTCACACTCTATTACTACCATTTGGTCTCCCATGACCTCCAATCACCACCATTTTGAGCCATTGGTTCAGCCCTGCTCTCCACTTCTACCACATGCCAACTTCCATCACTCACTGTACCAAATCGATTTCCTCCCTCGCCAACAGTTAGGCAAGCATGAATGACACCACTGTTGCAACATAATTTTCTTTCACTAAGACAGTCTAGTATTCACTAGTTGGCACCCCTCATCCTACCTCTTCTAGTTTAATATTTTAAAATTCCTTATCTGCTCCACATTGTGCATTGTAATCACTCCCTAAATAGGGCTCTCTTTTGTCACTTGTATTTCAAAAAAATTATTAGGGGGTCTTAGTTTCAATCTTCCTATTTTTGGCCAGAGTAACAACACCACTATATTGTTCATCAAAATCCTTGGCATCTTTATGCAAATCAGTCTTAGGAAGAAAATACTCAAACTTCTGCCCCTTTATGTCATCATCATCATAGATTTCTAACCAATGGCTCTGTCTTTGGCCATTTTAGTTGTCTAGCACTCTCTTGCAAGTCACAAATTACACAATCTTGGGAGGCACCCTATTCCTTCCTCCTTTATATATCCTCATTACTTGGCATAACTCCTTCAAATTTCATTGCTAAGGAAAAAATTTGTTTATCGCGGTGATTTGGTTTTTCCGTTTAGATCTTGTCATTTTATTTGTGCACCTAATTGCTACTCAAAAATCCTCCTATAGAGAATGGCACTAATATTTGGTTTGCATTTTTAACACTCAACTTTAACAATCTGCATATCATGTTTTTTTTTATCATGAATATTATTACTTGGCATAGAGTGTTGCATCCACCATTTAAAGTCTTATGTGGATTTATTTTCTTCATCACATCTCCATGGTCTAAATTGTGCTTGTTGCAGATGTACGGGCAAGATACACCTCCTATATATGTCTGCATATAAGCTGCGTTGATTCCCATTGATAGAGGTATCGCCTCTTCTAGTGATCACACTTGTACTGCAATCAACCTATTGTTGCTCACTCAAACTCATTCCATATTATGAATCACTAACTTCAACATATTCCACTTGTATCATTAGGAAATTCGGGAAAAACTAAACTTCATCAAACCATTTTTGTCTTCATCGCCACCAGACAATATTTTATGTCAGATTGCAACATTATTTTCTGTCAGCTATGCTATCTTACACTTGGTGAACCAGTTTTATCTACATCACCACCAAGCATTATTTTCAATTGGGTTTCCAAAAATTAAAAAATAGGAGTTTTGGGTTGAGAGCCCGAACCACTGCAAGTGAATTTTGATTTTCCATTAAATCTAATTTAGCAGAGTTAGTTTAGATTTTAGAATATTTTAGACTTTTTTTAGCATATTTAGTTTACATTTTAGAAAGCTTTAGATTTTAGTGTTTTATTTATTTATTGTAGATTTAAATTTAGTTTAGAATTAGTTTAGATTTACTTTTTCATTTAATTTTAGATTTTAGAATCAATTTACATTTAGATTTTAATTTTTAATTTAATTTTTCATTTAGATCTAAAATTAATTTTAGATTCTAAATTTTATTTATTTTTATTTAGTCTAGATTTTTTATTTCTAATTTAATTTAGATTTTTAACTTTTTAATATATTACAGATTTCTAATTTATAACTTGATTTATATTTTTCAACTTTTTTTAACCTAGATTAGATTTCTAATTTTTATTTTTAGTTTAGATTTTTAATAGATTGTATGTTTTTGGCCTAACTCCACTTCAACTTGCAAGTTTGTGTTTCTTCTCATCTTGGTGAATTTTAGGGGTATCATACGAAGCTCAAAAAGAATTGGGATCAATCACAACAACAATTTGGAGAGTGAAAACAATCAGGTGTACACATTCCATCTTTCATCTCTAATCATTTGGGGCTTAAAAAGAACAACTTGTTTGATCACACACTTGGATTTTTGGCTAAAAAATAACATCTTTCTTGCATTCACATCATTGAAATTGGGTTGAAATGAACAAGTGTCTTCCATCACACATTTTGGCTTTTGGTTTAAAAAGTACAAGAGCTTGAACTATTTTCCACACATTTCAATTTTCTAAGGGAAATTAACAACTACGAGTGTGAATCAAGTGTGTGTGTATGTGATAAAAAACACCTCACTTGGTTTTCTTTTTTCAAACCCTTTATTGGAGGCCTGCGAGGGGATTTCATCACCCTTAGGGATGACCTCAATCAAAGTGTGAATCAAAATACATGCTTGTTTGGAGATAAAATCTTGTCACTTTTGGCTAAGCCCCAAAGAACTTTATACCTTTGGGAAGTGAAGGTGAAGGGTGGGTTACCCCTTTCTCCCGGCTGTGTGGCAAGATTTTTATTTCAAATCATCCCTAGTCAACCTTGTGTATCATAGTTCAAAACCTAATTGGCCATACCCACTTGACTACCATTAGGCTTGTTGTTGTCTATTCGAGGGTTTGTTAAATCATAAAATTTAATCGTGAAAGACAAATTTATCATTGTGTTTGGTGTGTGCATTCATGCATTTACATGTGAGATCTTGTGTTTGATATTTCCCAAGTCAAACTTCCAATAAAAACTTGCCACATCATCCAAAATTATTCAATCTTGTCATCCCACATCATATCCTAAACATCATCATTCATTTAATCCAATCAACATCATTTTACACCATGCCAACATTAGAAGACCTAGTACCCCAATTCCGAGACCTCCTCCAATCACTTTATCAAGCACCACAACCCTTAGACCAACTAATTATACATAGGCTCCAAGACCTCATCCAACAATCTCAACTTCAAACAAGCTAATCACTTCAAATACAACATATCATAGTGCAAGCACAATACCTCATGTACACTTGTCAAATCAAACAAGCACAACAAAAAGTCCAAACTCCATTCTAACCTCAACACATTCAACCACAATGCTATGTGTCACCATCATCATCATGCCAACCTAACCCATCTACCTATCATGCCAATGCTACATCAACATATCCACCCATATCACAACAAGAACATAGGATCCATAATCCACCTTGGAAAAAAAATCAAGAGCCTTTCAATTCTCCATCAAATCCTTTCCCTAAATTCAAAAAATTCAAAAGTAAACCTTTGACATTACCTGAATCCACCCATGCACCTACTAAATATTCTTCAAACAACATGCCCATTCTTACAACCCCATCATGCAGTCTCCCCCTTGAGCCCATTCAAGAATCTCCCCCATTGAGCCCAAGTCAACCTCCATCATGTCTCCATGTTGTTGACCATCTAGAACATGTTAAGCCTACTCAAGATTCATCCCCTTCCACCTCATCTTATGAATTTGTACCATCTCATAATCTTACCATATCAAACCCATTGGATGATCCAAGAATATCCACCTCATATCATGATCCTATTATACCACCTCCATGGCATGACCCTAGTCCATCATGGGAACAAATTTTCCATTAATTAACCCATCTAATGATACCCCTCCCAATCAAGATCAAGATGTCACACCTACTCCATCACATGGTACCCTTTCATCTCATTATACCTCTCCAAATCAAGATCATGGTCTAACTTATATTCCATGCAATGATCTCCTTCCGCTAAGTCAAGATAAAAACATCCCTTCATCTCCATTTCATGAGCCCCTTCCATCTTATAACCAAGATCAAATGATACCATCCATCCCATCCCATGATCCTACCTTAAGTCAAGATCAAAGCACCACTTTATCTTCATTTCATGATCACAATCCTCCATAAGAGTCTCTCACCCCTATTGAAGCAATCCATGGACCTCACACTTATAAAATTGGTTCCTCTACCTTTATCCACTCTGGTTTAGTTCCAACACATATCCTTTCATCTATATCATATCCTCCACAACATGGAATCACATTTTGTTTCATAAACAATACATATCCATAAAACCTTCCATATATCCTAGGTCCTTATCCTATTCCATCAAACCTTTCGTCTATCATTGGTCCTTATCGTCCAAACACTATTTCATCAACCCTTCCATCCATATTAAGGCCCTACATCCCTCATATCCCTAGTCAAGATCAACAAAGGTACACACCCTTGAACCTTTTCCAACATACCTACACCAACCCATCCATAATACCTTCATATCATTCATCTTTATCCACCCATCCATTTTCTCTTGGAAGAAATTTGGGTGCCAAATGTCAAAAGCTTCCATATCAAAATCCACATACATCAAAGGATCAACACGTCTCCTCAAAGAGACGTGAAAGAATAAAATAAAATATGATCCAAATTCAAAAGAAAAAAATTCAAAGGCCAAAAAGGCCCACAAATCAAAAAGAAAAATTTCAAAGGCCACAAAGACCCATAAAGAAAAAAGAAAAAATTCTAAGGCCACAAAGGCCCATAAAGAAAAAAGAAAAATCTCAAAGGCCACAAAGGCCTATGAATAAAAAATCAAATTCAAAAGCTATGTGGATTCCTAAAAGTCTTGTAGAAGCAATAAAATTAAAATTGGCATCCAAACTTGCTTATCCAAAAACTCCATCCAATTCTAAATATCCTTTATCACCACCATCCATTTTGGGTCCTTATATCCCAAAATCCCCATCCACTCCATCTAAATCTCTAAATTCAAAATCCACTTCTCTTCCATCCCTCCACCACCCTTCAAGGTGTGTGTCAATGTTGATCTTTCCATCCTTTCCATCTATCCATCAACAAGCCTTCCAACCTCCTATCCATGAGCCAACATCCATCCCCCATTATCCTCCTTTAATCCAAACCTTTGCTTAAGTCCTTAGCTTCTTCCATCATGCCAAAATTTATGAGTCTATTTCCATGTTTTATTAGGGCACATATTTGATAGATATTAGCCATGAAACTTGATGCTTGAGTCCTACCTTTGTATCCCTATCCACATCCTATCTTCCATATTCCTCTTTCACTTTATACTTGGGGGCAAGTTTCATCCATCCTGTCATTTGTATCCATTATCCTCTTTACTTTCATCCTTTACCTTTCCACCTTTGATCTTGAAAAGGTTAAGGATCTTCTTGAACATCATACATCTTATCCTATACACTTTATCCATATCTTTTGTAACATATCCTTCACCTTATCCATATTCCATCATTCTATCTAAATACATCCTTTCTTCCCTTCGTTGGTCTTGATGAGGAACAGGGGAAAAATACTTAGGCATTTGTGTCCATATCTTATCTAGTTGATCTTAGCCTTATCCTTTCATTATTTCGTTAAAATATCTTGAAAAAACTCCCTAAAAAATCATAAAATGTCCTAAAAAACAAAAGAAAAAAAATTAGAACATTTCAAAAATACAAAAAAATAAAAACATTTCAAAAATACAAAAGAATCAAAATATCCCCAAAAGTACAAAAAAATAGAAAAGGGTCCTAAAAAAAGACAAAAAAATAAAATAGCCAACAAAAATCCAAGCAATAAAATGAATCCATCCAATCCCTTCTTCCAATTTCATCCAATCAATCATCTTCATCAAATCCATTCATCAATACATCAAATCACTCAAAATCATTCAAAGCAATAATCCAAATTCAATTCAATCATCAATCCATACCAATCAAGTCGATCAATCTTGTCAAATTATCCAAATGCATTAATGGTCTTGATCCTAATATTATCGTAAACCAAATCAACCAACCAATCAACTAGTCAATCAATCATCCTTGTGTTTATCTAGGGATACATCATTCCTTGCAATGATAACACTATCATCATCATTAATCAATCAATTAATCAATGGTTTATAGCTTGACAAGGGAAATACCTTGTTTGTTTTTGTATCATTTGTGCATGCTTTCTTGCTTGCTTGTGTGTGTTATCATTTTATCCTACATTTGTATCAAATGGGTATCATTCTAGCTAATATTCATATCTTTTGTATGTTGGAATAGCTTTTTGCACTATCCTTTGCATCTAGGGTCTTATAATACCTTTTGTGCATTAGGACTTTTATGCTCTAAGTTTACTCCCCCATATGTTTAGACAAGGTTATATTATGCTGGGGCACGAGACACAACATCAACTTGGTCCTTATACCTTGGTGCATAACGTCTAGTACTATATCAAACACCATGATCACTCACTTTCTTGCAACATAACGCATTATCCATCTCTTTATCTAGCTTTTATCATTTCATCCATTTTGAGAGCATACCCATGTTCTTCAAGCCCACCTATCCTCTCGAGGGGGCATCATCATTGTATTCTTATATCATCATCATCTTATCATCATCATTAGCTTATCTTTTTATCATCATCCATTTCCTCTATCCATACCTTAGCTTCTTTCAAATGATGTTACTTGATACAAATCTCATAATCTCGAACATCATCTCAAAGAGGGGAAAATGTAGACACCCAAAAATGTCCTCTCATGATACTTTGTCACAACATTAGGTCGTTTAGACATCTTGTAGCATATTTTTCCCTAGGTATCCATTTCATCATCTAATTAGTTAAATAAATCTTATTTATTTGACTAAATTAATTCAGTATCCCTTTTTGCTTCTAATGTTAGTTAAATAATTTATATTATTTAATTAATGAAATTATAAATCCGATATTAATTAAATAAATCAAATATTTATTTAATTAATAAAATCTTAAAATATATTTTCGCTTTCTTTCTAAAATTGAAACTCGTGTGTATCTAATTAATTTATTTAATTAGATAATTCATCAATTATCCTACTCGTCTTTTTAGGATTTATTTCCTTTAAAAGAGAAAATCAAAATATTTCTATTTTCTTAGAATCTTATCCCATCTCATTGTATTTCCTCTTTTGTCAAAAATAAAATCGTATCAAATATTCTTCTTTGTCCATATTGAAACTCTATAAATACAGCCTCTCACAACTATTATGGATCCGACTTCTTCCAGTATCCTCACTCTGTCAAAATCATTCTTCAGTCTTCCATCTATCACCTCCACCCTTATCGTTATGTTGCAATAGTGAGCGATCAACATTCCTTCAATAGACAAATCCTCTGAAGCTTGCATTCTTATGCAAGATTGAGAAGAACTGTAGATACGTAAAATATACATGCACCTGATTTTGATCATATTAACATTGTTTCTTCCTGAATCATACTCTCAACATTTCATCATAATTCTATCTCTTAATTTAATAAATCACTATTTATCTGATTAAGTCTATCACCCCCTCTGATTAAATTAATCAATTTAGTTTAATTAACTTAACATATCTGTTTAATTAAATAAATCATTTTATTTGATTAAATTCTCTAAAGTCCTCTTATCAATTAAATAAATTAAACCTTATTCAATTTAATCTAACATGTTCCTTCTTGATTAAATTGATTTAAATCAAATTGAGAGGAAATGATTAATTAAATAAATGATTTGATTTATTTAATCAAGAAAGAACATGTTAGATTAAATTGAATAAGGTTTAATTTATTTAATTTAATAAGAGGACTTTAGAGAATTTAATCAAATAAAATGATTTATTTAATTAAATAGATATTTTAAGTTAATTAAATTAAATTGATTAATTTAATCAGAGGGGGTGGTAGACTTAATCAGATAAATAGTGATTTATTAAATTAAGAGATAGAATTATGATGAAATGTTGAGAGTATGATTTAGGAAGAAACAATGTTAATATGATCAAAATCAGGTGCATGTATATTTTACGTGTCTACATTTTGCCCCTCTTTGAAGCAATGTACTTATTGCATTGATTCAAAGAATAATATGATGTGATCAAAGTTCAAAATTTCTTTATTTTTTCAGATGCCCCACTATTGCCCTAGCGAGAAAGATTATGCTAGTATACTGCCCCCTCGAGAGATCGAGCAAAAATTTATGATTTTTTGATCAAGATCATGATAAAATGCGAGAGGAGTGGTTCTATTGATCAGAGGACGTAAGATAATTATTTGATGTAGACAATTCTAGTGATGTATGGACAGTCATTGGCCATGGGTAGCCTCGTGTATATTTTGATACAACACACCGATTTTAGATAGAAATGGTAGTAAAGATAGAAGAATAAGATGGATGGAAGGAGGATCCACATAAGTTCACATTATTACAAATGATAATGATTTGCATTGCTAGGAGTTGGGATTTTCAAAGGGCCAATTACTTTATGTTTGATAACACATGTAGGTACAATGCATCAAGGTATAAAGGACCAGGATGGTGTGGTACCTAGTGTGATGGAATTTGACTTGCCAATCAGATAGGAGTATTCTTGTTCACACTTGACATACAGAAACCTTGCTAGGATAGACCTAACAAAGCAAGTATTCGCCAAGTTATTTTACAAGAGTATCCAACAAGCACAATAGATAAAAAACATAATGATCGTTGCCCCATTCCTTTCTCTCTAAACTTGTTTTGTTTAGGCATCATCGAGAGGCCCTTGGAATGAGCACACAATAAGATAAGTCAAAAAGACCAAATAAAGTAAAACAAACAAGCTAATGTTCTTCATACCACTAGCCAAGACTAACTACTATGGGGTACCTGATGCTTATGTCCATCGCAGGAAAGCTTCATCCTAGGACATGTAGTGATCAGGGTTTTGGTGAGATTGATTGGGTGATAAGCTATTGATACTCTAAGTTGACCAACTTGTTTGCTTACAGATCTAGACTTTTGAGACTTTGACGATTAGGTGTTCACTTTGGAACTTGCTAAACTTGATTCTGACTGACTCACCAAAGGGTGAAGGTGACGATTGACTTTATTATGAGTCATAAAATTCATGGTTGAAAGCAAGATGAAATGGATGCACCATTTTGGATTTTTAAAAATGTTTTGAAGCTGTTTTTGGATTTTGAAGATGTTTTACAAATGTTTTTGGATTTTCAAGATTTAAGATGAAGAGACTAACTTAAAGACCTATCCTAGGGGTCTCGAGAGCTGATCCATAGATTAGCCTTGCTTACGTTATACACACAGAGACCACGTAGTTTGACTAACAACAGACTTGACTCAATGATAAGATGGACAAACAGATTGTCATTTTACTGCTTAAAGGACTGACTTAAGATGCAGACTAGATGGGAAAATGGATTGCCAATGCGATGGACACCTAAGGACTAACCCTAACTGTCTCGGGGGATGATCAAAGATCAACCTTGCCTATATTCAAGCTCAAAGACAACGTAGTTCGACAAGGTGAAAGATTGACAAGACTCAATGATGATTTTTTTGAAGATTTTTTGATATTCTGACAGGTTTTTGGATTTTTGATGATTTGGATGCTTTTGGATTTTTGATGAATTTTTTGAATGTTTTTTGAATTTTCGCATGATTTTGATGATTTGGATATGGATACGTGATGATATCAGTGCTCTATTTTGAGATTTTGTTGAAAACCAACCTAAGGTTGATTGATTAGATTGATGGATTGATAGTTTGACTGTGTGTTAAGTCAAACAAAAGTGATAATGCACTCGTAAAATTTAGGAAGTTGTGTTATCCCAGAGTAAACTCATACAAGGGGGAGTTTGACTAAGTGTGTCAAGTCAAACGAAGTGGTTTTGGATTTGATAATTTGGCTAAGTGTGTTAAGCCAAAGAAAGATGATAATGAACTTGTAAACCCAAGGAAGTTGTGTTATACTAGAGTAAACTCGTTCACAAGATGATAATTTGACTAAGTGTGTCAAGTCAAATGAGGTGGTTTTGGATTTGATAATTTGGCTAAGTGTGTTAAGCCAAACAAATATGATAATGCACTTGTAAATTCCAAGAAGTTGTGTTGTCCCAGAGTAAAATTGTGCACAAGATGATAGTTTGACTAAGTGTGTTAAGTCAAACAAGGCAATAATTGATTGGATTCGATCAAGATTGATGAAGCTTGGTTTGGAACAAAATTGTTTTGATGATTTTGATGTGACGATGAAGTACACATTAGATGCAACTGATATGAATTGTTTGGATCGATGTTTGATGAAAGATAATGCTTGATAAGGAACGTCTTCCTGTCAAAATATGCCATGGGCTAGTGATTTGGATTTTTGGCTCGCAAATGCTTTGACCAATTTGATTTCATGTTTGCCAATGCTCAGATCACCACATAAGTGTGAAGATATAGATCAAGATTTATTCTCAAAGCAAGATGAAAATATTTGCCCCCAGTGTCTAGCAATGTTTGAAAGGTCATAGGTAGATGCTTGGATAGGTGTGTGAATGTATAGATATGGTAAGCATGCAAAGGATGCCAAAGATTAGCTTTTGATAAGATAAGGTGTTTGAACAGAGGAATGCTCATTCGGATAATGATTTATTTCCTAGATATCATTGGATAGGATGGGATCAATGAAAATGACCCATGTCAAGATGTTTACCATAAGCAAGTGTAAAGTGTGTATCAAAATTTTCCAAGATCAAGATAACTTGGAGTAGGGATGCAGACGGATGAAAATGGATTGGATAAATGGTTCATGGATGAACGGATTTATTATGGATGGAATGTTGGCTTTATTATGGAATGCGATAAGATGCTTTCTCCTGAAATGGCGCATGTAGATGCCCAATTCCACACATGACGCCTGTTTGCCAAGTTTTCACCATGGTACTTGCCCAAAGCACCACCATAGTGGTTCTCACTAGAGGATGATTTTTTTCTTTACTATTTTCAATCCTTTTTTTTTGGATTTTTAATATTTTTTTATTTTTTTGTATTTTCTGAGAGATTTTAAGCTGATGTTGAACCACCTAGTGGTGTTGATGTAGATGCTTCTATCATAATGTGCCACTAATATCCTACTTGAAGAAGTTTTTTTTCCAAGATACGTGCACTCGAATACAACTTTTGAGATCCCTGATCTGCTTTGCTGATACCAGAGTTAACTTTGTCTCTATGCACACATCGTGATAGAGTGCCTTCTGAATCCTTATGATGAAAGGTCATTTCCAACACATGGTCAATGTGATAATTGGATATCATGCATGGAGTCGTTTATGGAGTGTGTTTGGGAATAAAATATGGATTGTTTGACAGTTTGGAGCCTTTGATTCTCCAAACTTGGGAAGATGAGCAATAATGAGTGGATATGGAAGTGTGCATGGAATTAGGACCAACTGCTTGATACACTTTGTATGTTACTTGAGAAGCCTGGTTTTTCCTTTGTGGAAATCTTTGATGGATACTTGCCCCATTTTTATTTTGCCCCATAGTTTCTTTGACTAATGGAGTTTGATAGGGATAATCTTTTTGTCTATTCTTTGGCATCCATATGTATTTGATTTGTTTGATATGCTTCTTAGCTTCTTTTTCTTTGATAAGGTTCTTCATACTTCAATTCAAGTCTTTCTTTGAACATTGGTCCCAATTTGTGGATGGGGTGATGGGTGGATGAAGATTTGTGATACAACGAGTTGTAGTATTGGCATTGGTTTCATCATAAGGATTCTCTGCGCTCCCTATGTTGACATTTGCTCAAGATGAAGTTGCCCCCAGTTTTGTGGAAGTATCACTGCTATGTTGAGATCCCTTGATTATTGAATAACCAAGGCCTTGATGCTTAGGATTTCCAAAAATATGCATTGGTTCTAGGATACCCTATTCATGTAGGCCTAATCCTCTGCCTTGATAATTCATCTGCTGAAAAAACTTATTTGCAATAGGATATGATTTACCTTGGAAACAAGGTGCTAATCCTTCTCTGTTTTGTGGGGGATCTTCAAATGTCATAGCTCTTTCATTTATAAGATGATTTTCCCTTACAAAGGTGATTGATCCAATTTTATAAGTGATAGGATCTTCCATAAGTGGGATGAATGCCTGATTGATATCTTTAGCTTAATCTTGTGAGATATCATATTGTAGTTCTTCTTCAAGAGGTGTTGATGCTTCACTGTCCTTGTAAAAGTCTTCCTCATGATTCATTTCAAAAGATGTTTCTGATTCACGACTTTTTTAGGAGCCCTCTTTATGACCCCTTTTTGATATTGTCTATATTTGGATCATGTGTATAAATGTTAAGAGTAGGAGACTCTTGTTCCTTGGTAATGATATCAAGAGTATGAGACTCTTTTTCTGAATGACGATCATCTGAATGTCCATCCAAAGAAATCATCTTATGGGTAGATGGAAGGGTATGTTCTATATGGATATGATCATTATTTGTGACATCTTGTAGGAGAGTGGCCATCACCTCATTGTAGTATCTTGCATATAAAAATTCTTGATCTTGATTAATGTCGGAATTGCTTTCAACATGCTTTGGATCAAGTTCTTGACATGGGTCAATTTCAAAGGATGGATTACTTTCAAAGGGTTCTTGGACATCATCATAAGGCATTCGAAGTGGCTCAATATGTCTTGAAAAGGTCCATTGCTAGACTTTGGTGAAAGATGTTGATCATTCTTTGGAATAATTTCTTGAGATATGTCCTCTAACTCATTAGGTGATGTAGAGACATTTTCAATATGATCATTGGTGGATGGATCTTGGTTTATGTCAATAGGATCAAATAACATCAAAACTCCTTGAAATAGATCTTTTTAGGAGGGGTCTTGATCATGACTAAACAATGGCTCTTGATGTATGTTGATTTGATCATCAGATGAGGTGGATGTATCTTCAAGGCATTCCTTAATGGATAGATCTTGATTATTGTTTTCGACAATTGTGTTGGGAGTTTTTTGCAAGCTCTGCTAAGTGAGTAAGGTTTGATGATATGCATGCATTTTTTGTTGGTCTTGTTGTTGTTGTTCCAACAAATATTTTTGTTGGGCTCCTTGTTGTGCTACTTTTTGATGGAATTGTTCACCTCCACAATGGAATCTTCCATCTATCACCTCCACCCTTATCATTATGTTGCAATAGTGAGCGATCAACATTCCTTCAATAGACAAATCCTTCGAAGCTTGCATTCTTATGCAAGATTGAGAAGAACAATGGATTGAATCCCTAGTGACATGCATGTTTGTTTAGATTAGATTATTCATCTTGCATATGTGTGTTTTACAAGTAACTGCATTTAGGATGGTGAAAATATGAATCTTAATCTAATAAGATTTAAGATTTAAGATTTTTCCTCCATCTACATGTACCACCTACAATCACTTGATTGCTTTCACTACAATAACCTGTACTATGTTGCAATCAATGACAACACCACCATACTCATTCATATTTGCAACATTTTCGACATCATGGAATTGTGTATTTTGATGTGTATACTTTTTTATTTGTATGTATGTTGATGCTATGGATATTACATGCTTATATGGATTTATGTTTACATTAGATGCTAATATGATTTAATGAACACATATGGTTGTATTTTAATTAAATACACTGATGATCTAATTGCCTTGAACTATGTAATGTGATGTATGGATACATAGAATAGTAAGACACATGTATGTATGTTACACACACATGTTCACATCATAACACAAAAAAAATCATAATATGTTAATGAATAATGTCAACACCGTACATGTGACATGTTGGACACTACACATAGTATTGAAGGAGATGCATCACATTAACGAGTCCTTTTAGAATTTTTCCATCCATAGATGATAATCCATAAGAATATGAACCATACACATAGACAACAAAGTAAGGGCCTAACCAGTTAGGACTAAATTTTCCTTTGATCAAGTGACACATTTACATTTCTCTACTTTTCAAAAAGAACTAGGTCTACCAGCTTAAAAGTCCTGGGAAGCACATTTTTTATTATATTGTCTGGATAATGATCATTAATAAGCTTTAAGATGGTTGAGGGCCTACAATCAGTGCCCATTGAGCATGTCTAGTTAATGCAAATGATTCACTTGATAAGTTTCATCATCAATTAACCCTTTAAGGGAAACCTGCAAAGATGAAATTTCCAACTTTAAAGGAAAGATAGCTTCAAAACCATATACAAGGTTGTAAGGAACTATTCCCATCATGATGCAGAGGCTAGGTGGAGATCACTCTCAAAATAGAGACTTCAACTCTCAACCAAGAACCCAACTCCAATCTCATGGACATCAACTCACCCTCAAGAGGGTTTCACCTTCATTTTCCCAAAACAACCACAAACCCCCACCAAGTCCCACTAGGCCTAAATAGGTCACTTTCTCAAAGTAAGTACCCCTCAATCTTACAACCAGATAAGGATGACTATTCAGACCTCAAAGACAGGTATCCAATAGCCTATTTCATCAACTTTCAAAAGCATATCCCTTCATTCATCTGCTGCTCTACAAAACCCTCATTCCACAAGCCTAAAGAGTAGGGTTTATTCAAAGTCTTGTTTGCCAGACCTCTCAATCCTTTCCACCAACTCAAAAACTCTTAATTTCACCTACAAAAGCTTAAAAATTCATTACATAGTTCATTCTCTCCACAAAACTCATAAACCACCCTTTAGTTACTCACTTTCATAAGGAAAATCACTCAAACTCAACCTAAGGCAACACCCAAACCCACATACACACTCCTTCAGTCCTCCATAGAATTTTAAAGCCTATAATACATCCAATGGGGTCATTCCACTGAGTCACAATGGCTACAGTAGGTGGAATGCCCTAAAATCTCATTTTAATACTCTCAAACCACCAATTTGCACCAAAATAGAGCAGTTTCAGAAAAACAATGATTTCTCCCTCAATATGAACACTCAAACCCTCAAATCAAATTAATTTGAAAAATAACTCATATATCTACACTTTCAAAATGATTTTAGAGCCAAACTATACCATACGGATCCGTACCAATCCTGCAAAGTTCAGGAAAACAAGGAAAACAAGGAAAACATGGTGTTTGAGACCACCCGATAGTAAAATGGGGATATCTCACTCAATTCTTAATGAAATCACACCATTCAAAATCCAAAAGAAAGTTTATTCAATTATATATCCAACCATTATAGGATTGGAGTGTGGAAAAACATGTACAGGCCGTACAATGTACGGGATCAGCAATTTCTATATAAAAAACTCAAAAAACAGCAACTTCTTCTTTGAAACCCCTTCCCAAACTTGTTCAACAACCTCTCCTTCGAGATATTACAGAAATATATCATGTTACCACCTTCAAACTACCTCTTGGGGCGTTCAACTACCATAACCACCCTTTAATTAGATTCTAAGATGACAATTTTGCCAATTTTCCCTTTAATCACTATCCTATTACAACTTGACTTTATAAATGCCCCTTAACTGACCTATTAAGCCTTTTCAATACAGTTCAAATGGTCATTGAGACGTTATTCATACATAAAACATGAAACCCATCCTATTCTACTACCTATATTTTATTGTCATCATGACATTACATGGAAACTCATGACATGCAACTTATTTCATCATATTTTGCATAAAATTTTAAAAATCTTCAAAGTCCCTTGTTGAACCTTCAAGGTCCACCTCTCTATCTTTTCTAGGTATAGGTGCCCTTGCACCACATCGTCATATGAATGCTCCTGTGATAGGCCCATAAAGCATACGTTAACTAAATATGTCAATCATTACCATTATTGTTAACTATTTTATGAAGAATGAGCTCAAGAGTCTTATTAGATGCTTCTTCTTGACCATTATATTGTGGATAGTACGGTGTATAAAATCCATGCTGAATGTAGAATTTCTCTAAGAATTGCTTTACTTTCTTGTTCTTGAATGGTGTACCATTGTTAGAAACAAGTGTAGTGGGCAATCCAAAATGAGAAATAATATTGTTTAGAAGAAAACTACAAATAGCTTCAACATTCATGGACTGAAGTGGAATGGCTTTGATCCACTTCATGAAATAATCTATAATGGTAATGATAAAGGTGTGTCCTTTAGAAGAAGGAGGTGATATTTTTCCAATACTATCCAACCCCCACTTTGTGAACAACCAAGGGGACGTCTGATTTTTTAAATCTTGTGTGGGTGCATGGATAAGATGACTGTGTTGTTGACATTGCAGGAATTTCTTAACAAAATTGAAATAATATTGTTCCATCATTTTCCAAAATACCCCATGTGTACCAATTTTCTTACTAGGGATCTACCAATAAAATTTCCAACCCAAGAGCCTAAATGAGATTCCTTAAGGGCAAGGGGTGTCTCTTCTTTAGTGAGACATCAGAGAAGCACGTCGTTATAGGATTTTTTATAAAGAACATCAAACATAACATACTTAAATATAGATACTAGAGAAACATTCTCCCAAGTCTACGTGAGAACACACAAGGATATCATATTCAACTTTATCAGAAACCGCTATGGTTCATAGGACTTGAACCACGAAGTGGTATTATTTTGTATCTTCATCTAAGGGTACCAGGGAAGTAGAGCTTTCCATGGCATTTGTGTGTCTATTATCCCTTCTAGGGATACTATCTATTGTGAAAGAAGAGAACTGATTAAGCAAGGATAAAGCAAGGTCTTTGTATTGAGACAACTTAGTTTTTTTAGATTGATAGGTTCTCATAATTTGATTCACAATAAGTTCATAATCAACTAGTATTTAGAGATGTTTGATTCTTAGCGCAATCGTGGCACATAAGCCAACAATGGGAGCTTTGTACTAAGTGATTTTATTGGTGAAAGGAAAATCCAGTTGAAAGGATAGAGGGACCAGTTTACCTACGGGGGATATTAAAACCATACTTGCTCCTAAACCAATCTGACACCTCAACCCATCAAAATATATCTTCCATTCAAATTCATAGTTAATCACAAAAAAATCTCATTAGGAAACAAATCTAACCCTGATAGGGAGCGAGATGAGAGATCATCTTCTAGTTGATTAAAAATTGCTTGACCCTTTTTTGACTTCTGAGTAATGAACTTTATATCAAACTCAGAAAGCAACATAACCCATTTCGCTAACCTCTCAGCAAGGTCGACACTAGAGAACAAATGTTTTAAAAGTTCACTTTTTACAATGGCGTGCATTTTAGCATGGAGAATGTAGTGTCTTAACTTCTATGTAAAAAATACAAGAGCAAGGCATTGTTTCTCCATGGAGGAATAACAGGTTTCATAATCAACTAGAACACAACTAATGTATAGACCACTATCTCTTTCTCGGCATCATCATACTGAGCTAGCAAAGTTTCCAAAGCATACGGAGATGCTACAAGATAAATATAAAAGGGTCTATCTTGCATAGCTGATATCAATACAAGAGGATTGGCCAAATAGGCTTTGATTGACTCGAAAGCCTTCTGGAACTCTTCATCCCATATGAAGCGGACATCTTTCTTCAATAGACAAGTGAAAGGAAATTTACGATCAGCCAATTGAGATATAAACTTTTGAATTTCTTGAATCTTCCCTTATATACTTTGCAACTTAGTAATAATCTTGGATGATTTGCATGTTAACAATGATATCAATTTTATTTGTGTCAACTCCAATCCCACGGTGAGAAAATATAAATCCCTAATTTTTTCTAGCATCCACATTGAATATGCACTTATGGGGATTGAGTCTCATCTTATAGAGTTGAATCCTTTCAAAGATAAGACAAAGGTTCTTTACATGATCTTAATAGGTTATCAATTTCGCCAAGATTTCATCAACATAATCTTCTAAAATCTTATGAATGAAATCTTGAACTATTAGGGCCATTTCCTGTTGGTAAGTTTCTCCTGCATTCTTCAACCCAAAAGGCATGACCACATAACAGAAGGTACCCCAAGGGGTAGTAAAGGCTATCTTCCATTGATCTTTTGGATTAATATAGATCTAATTGTAACCTGAGAAACCATCCATAAAAGATAACAATGCATGGTCTATAGTTGAGTTCACAATCATATTTAAGAGAAGCCTTATTAAGATCATAAAATTCAATGCATATGTGAATACAACCATTAGGTTTACTAAAAAAACTATATTTGAAATCCAAGGGGAATAGTAGATTGGGAAGATAAAGCCAAGTTTTAATAGTTTCTCTATCTCAGTCTTAACCATCAATGCCACCTTGGGATTGATCTTTCAGATTTTTTTCTTTATTGGCTTGGCATCGGGACATAGGATTCATACATCCAAGAAAAGATATCAAGATGAGAGTGTAGGAGATCAAAGTGTTCATGCACTTCTTCCAAAGAGAGACATTTCCCAATCTTAATTAATTTTTTAGAGGACTTAGGATCCATAGATATTTTAGTAGTATCTCCTTTAAGGAGAGAACTATGATCTTCAGGTTGCAATATCGAAACTTCATCACCAACACTAGATAGAGGGTCCTCATATTCAATACTTAAGATAAATTCTCTAAAGTATGTTTTTTTCGATATGAGAATCATCTCTTGTGATGAAAGAGAGGTAATGGGGAGTAGGAACCTAGGAATTCCTCAAGTGCTTCATCTGAAGTGAAGACATCTAAAGGGATTTTCTCAGCCTACCCCCTATCCTCTATCAATTCAAGATGGACCAAGTTTAGTGGTTCAACTGAAATCATATTAACACTCCACCAATATTTCTACTTAGACTGTTCAATAGAGCATCCCAAACCTAGATTGCATTTTAGTGTCTTAAACTAGATAGGGTCTTGGATTCCTAGTTCGATACACCCTAGGCCTTTCTACCCATATCCATATTGAGAAGTGAGTTGATATCCAAAACCATAGTTATTTTGTAAAACTTTGGGAGGTGGTGAATCTACATAAAGGGTTTTGTTCCACCAATGAACATAAAATGCATCTATGGGAGTGCTTCCACCTTATTTTCTTGGTTCAAAAACATTAACCTCATTATTAGGACTGGAACCACTCTCCTCAGTAAAGGAAGGCCTCGTCTTGTGGATAGGATCACCCTTCTCTACCTTAACAAGAGAATCATCCATCTTTACATCAGAGGCATTCAAAAAATTTATATGAGAGGGACTCACTTTTTATTCTATTATGAAGAATTCAAAGAATTCCAAGGATCCCCAATCATCACTAAGGAAAGCATTAGATTGAGAGGGAGAAGATGAGGAAGACTTAGGACTTTCCACTTTAGGTGGTTTATCCCTAACAACACTCACTCCGGGGACAACCTTCATGGAGGGAATTGACGAGGAACACACCATAGCATCACTGGTTAAGGAAAAAATATAATTCCTAACAGTGAATACGACTAAATCTCGATGAGAAACCGTTAACTCACAAAGGTGAACAACTTTTGGATCAGATTTAACCATGACCACCTGATTATTTAAGATGAACTTTAAGGATCAATGTAAAGTAGAGGTTATGTCACCCATAGCATGAATCCAAGGTCGCCCCAAAAGAATATTGTAAGGTAAGGGACTAGTCATCACATAAACCAAAGTAGGCAAGGTAATGGGACCTAGTTGCAATGGCAGTATTATCGTTCCTAGAGCTTGGCAGCTAGTGTTATCAAACCCATGGATATACAAAGAAGAAGTTGCTAGAGAAGATGAATCAAATTTAATCTAAGGTAATAGGTCAAGGCCGTAGATGTCGAGAGCCAAATCGGTTTCAATGAGAGTATTCCTAAGACAAATATTATTAACATTAATTATAATCATCAAGGGATCCACATGCTTCTACACATCCTTAGGTGGGAGCTCTTGTATATGGAACGCAATATTCGATGAATCCACTCAAATATGAGCCAAAAATGCATTAAAATTGGTATGCCTAGTAGAGGAAGGCAATAGAATCTTTTGAAAGGATTCTTCAAGAATCTCTTGATAAATCAGAGTGGTCTAAAGCAAGTCCCAAAGTGAGATCTTAATCGGAGTAATATGAAGTTTCTCAATAAGATCATAATCACCTGGTGCTTTGATCACAAGTTTAGGTGTTGAAGGAAGGCTCAGTTGAGAAGGTGATAAAGAAGTAGGAACTTGAGTGGGTTGAGATGTAGGAATATAAGGTTGTTGATCCAAGTTTTGTTTGTTTCTCCTTGTATTATACATGTGACCAACAATATTATAGGAAGTGGAGTTTGTAGCTCTTATGAACCTTGTGTATAAGTTTGATGAATCACTACGACACAAAATCCCATAGAAAAAACAATCCTCCCTAGAAGGAGGTTCACCCAGGGTCACGTAAGTGATGGGTTTCTTAGGGCTTGAGGATCCATAGAAACTACAACTACATTCACTAACTTTCCAGCTTGCAGATAGGAAGTTTTCTTGGGAGATTTATAGATAGTGGATGGAACTTATAAGAAGCTATCTATAGAATCATCCAACACATCAAAATATTCCTTAGAAAAATTGTTATCCTAAACATGGAAACATTGTAGAGGTAGATCCGACGTGTTTCACATCAGGTTCACCAAAATGTGAGATAAGAGGGATTTGCAACACATGGGTCTCTTTCTTCTCAAGAGATCACCAGGGAACAAACTACCCTTATCCACCTCAGTGTAAGCATATCAAATATGTGATAAATAAATTTACACAAGTTATATTTCAAAGAAGACTACTTTTGATCCCAAGAGAGTGAAACTTCTAGATCTCTATCTTAGAAAGAGGAGCTCTCAACCAAAGGATGATAGCACAAATTTAGGATGTTAGTGTGGTGCGTTGTCATCCAAATGGCATGCTGGTGTCCTAAGAAACATAATGCTCAAGAGCTAGAATAGGTAGAGTAGGGTTTCACTTCTTGACTCAGACCTAATATATACTCAACAAAATGGTCAAACAAAGAATAAAGACTTTAAGAAAAGCACAAGGAGAGCTTGGAGAAAACTTACCTTCAATTGGACATTTGATTCTTCATTCCAAGCTTTGCTTTTTAACCTACACACATAAGAATGAGGGAAAAAATACTGGGGCTGTATAGGGGTCTACCTCAGTTAGACCCATGTTTTGGTGTTCTCACCTCCATGGACAACCAAGTTGGAAAGGAGTGTAAATGAAAAGGACAAATCATGTGGTGAAAGAAGAACCCACTTGAGGAGTAGAACCCGCAAAACTAATTAGTAAATGAACAAGTAGATTGGAAAGAGTAAGGAAGAGAGAGAATTTCCCATGAGCCTAGACCCTCTTTGGATTACACAAACCCACCATTGAGTGCTCTCTTGGGAGCTACAACTGCTGGGAGAATCTCAGTCCGACATGGCTTTTCTTGTGAGAGTGTTGTTATCAAGAATGAAGAGAACTCAAGGGTGAAGGCCTAAAGAGAACTTGATTGAAGATGACCTGAACTCTCAATTGAGAGAAATAGAGGGATTTTTCATGCATGAAAGGGTGGAAAAGAGTTGTTACATCTAAGTTCTGACTGCTAGGACAGGTGTTGAGAGTGTTAAGATTCTAGATTATCCATTTGAAACTCGAAAAACTACTAGGATGCTAGTGCGTCGTGCACACATCCACGTGTTGTGCAGGCATCCAAGGTCTAGATTTTTTAGAAATGTGTCATTAGGATTCTATTGCTCTGCCGCTAGTCCACATGGGTTCGAAATTGCAAAATTATGACTCTTAGGATTTTTGTCATTAATTCTCTAAGGTGTCATAAATGCTTGGAAAAAGTACAAAAATGTGGAATTGCCTCTAGGTGAAATTCTATGACATTACAAGTCGTTAAGTAATGCCACCAAGGATTATGTGGTGGGAATTTCATTCCAAAAAACACTACCCATAATATTATGATATTGGGTTATTGGTGCCCCACATTGTTTAGAGATGTGGCCAAGTTTTTAAAATTTTGTGATTCCTATTAAAAAGTATCTAGTAAGTTAAAATTTATAGGTACACTCCCTCTTACAACTATTTCAATGGAAGCTCCATTCTAGCATTGAGGCATAGACTTTGTAGGGGAGATAGAGATAAATATAATGAAATAAACAAGAAAATATTGGTGGCTATTAATTACTTCATAAAATGGGTAGAAGTAATCCATATAATAAATTCTACCTCCAAAGTAGTGGTTGAATTTATATTAAGTAATATAATTACCAGGTTTGTGTGCCATCCATAATAATTGTTGATAATTCACCATTTTTTAGATAGTAATAATTTTTTGACATATGTTCATAATATGAGATCTTATTACTGCATTTATCCCCTTATCATATATAGGGAAATGGACAAGATAAGTCTAGTAACAAAATCATCATGAATATCATCAAGACAAATTTGGATGCTAACAAGAAAATATGGGATGGTAAACTACTTTTTAAGTAGATAGAGTAACTTAAAATAGAGCTAATAGTAAGAGTCAATTTGAATTGGTTAATGACATTGATGAAAAAATACCAATCAATCTTGAATTACCAATGCATAAAATACTATATTATATTGAAAGGGAAGAAGAAAGTTCCATTTCTAAAATAATATATGTGTTGACTGAGTTGGGATAAATAAGGAGGGATTCTCATGAGATAATATTATTGAGACACCATACAATGAATTATATCTTTGATAAGAAGGATATCAAGAGGGAGTTCCAAGTAAAGAATATTGTCTTCATGTGGAATTCTAGGTTATAAGACAATGACAAATGAAGAGATTTTATTCCCTATGGATTGTAAGTTATCAAATCATTGATGGATGCAATAAAGGAAAGTTCTAACTTAGGATCCTTGATGGAAATTTCATGTAGTTTCCAAAAAATGGTCAACATCTAAAGGATTAAAATTTATCCTATGTTGTGTTTGTGGCATGTGGCCTTGTATATATTGTAACCAAGAAAATGAAAAAATATAAGTCCTTAGGGAGATAATGAATCAAAGTAAGTAACCACAATCCTATAATTTAATACTCAAACATAATTCCATATTAATCAATAAAGAACAAGCAACACAAATTCAAATGAATAATTCATTTAACTCAACCATGTCTCAAATTACCTCTATTGTACCTTTTTGCTTGCTTATGCTCTCAGAATATGATATACACTTATTTTACAAATAGCTCAAGTGTGTGTGATGATTGAAATGGTGCAAAAATCAAAATTTCATGGTTAGCCATCAACATGACGTGAGAGATTCTTTTATACAAATGCATGATCCAATTGAATGATCTAGATTGAGAGGTGCAATATCAAGATCAATGGTTGGGGATTGTTGAGAGGAATTGATTTCCTGGTTAACTGACTACAACTAGCTGCAAGATTCCAATTAACTAGTTACATGAATAATTGATTAAAGAGTCACTAATATTGACGATTAGTTTAACCAGTTTGATTTATTCAAAGACTCAAAGTGAGCGGGGGTAAAGTGAATTTATTGATCAATGAACTATAAATGATTATCTAGTAACTAAAAGAGAGTGTTAGTTAAGTTTGAGGGAATAAAGCATGAGAGGATAATTAATTAATTAATTATTGGACGAATGTGCAAGTGAAGATTAACTAATAAATACATGTTTATTTATTAATGGATAATGTTGAGATGAAAAAGGAGAATTAAATAATTAATTTAATTATTTAATCTAGAAGTGGAAAATTGATTTAATTAAATAATTAATAACAATTATTTAATTTAAGAAGGGTGTTAATGATTAATTAAACAATTAATGATAACTATTTAATTAAAATAGAAGAATAAGTGTAATTAGCGATATAATTAAATAAATAGGGTTTATTTAATCAATTAGGAAGATTAATGATAATTAAGACATAATTAAATAAATAAGATTTATTTAATTAATTAGGAAGGATGAATTAGAATGAATTATTTAAATAATGCAAAGTCACTTAATTAATAATAGAATATTATATTTGATTATAATTAAATAATGAGGTATTATTTAATAACTAGGGGAAAATGGGTGAAAATTAGTAAAAAGGTGTTACTCGTAGACTAGGACAATTTTGGGTATCTACATTTTTTCCCTCTTTGATATAATATGTTTTATAACGTTTTATCAAAGAAAAATCAGAAAATTGTGCCCAAGAGTTGCCATGACATGGCCCAATGAGGACATGATAGGATGGTGCCCCCTTGGAAAAACTTGCAAATGTTTGAAAATTTAAAAAATAAATGGGAAATGTTTTCAACAAGCTAATTTTGTAGGGGTAATCACTTTGGTATCAAAATGTTTTTATTTTAGGACATTTGGGGTGTCTATTTTTGTGTTTGAAGCTCAAAGTTGAAGTACGCAATTATAAACAGGGATCCAAAATCCCACCTAAGGTCTATAAATAGTCCCTAGGGGGTCCAAAAAGAGTCATTTTTTTAGAAATTTGAGAGATTTGAGGTGAGATTTAGTTGAGGAGCCCTACCTAGATGTCACTTGTTCTAGTTGATGCATACTACAGATATCGAGTCAAGACCTTCTGACGGCCTCATGGATCAGGTAATGCGACATGTGACCTTTCTTTTCTCTAGGTTTTTTTAACTTTTTGTAGATTTTAGGGGTCGAAGAAAACCAAATAGATGTGGTGTAGCTTGTACACTATATTTTATTTCATGTTCATATATGTGTTGTGGTGTTTTTTGTATGTGTTATGGTGTGATGCAAGTTTCAAATAGATTTGCAATTGATTAGGCTACTCACAAGTGTGTCATGCATGACAACTATGACGGTGCATTACATATGTAGGTTAGAATGACATCTAATTTCTAGCAACACATCTATATGAAAGTGTGCTTCTTCACTTAGCCTTCTTGCAATTACATGTAAGATGCATCTATATGACAGTGCAACACATCCAACTATTAGAAAAATTGAGTTATTTTTTAATAAAAATTATCTTTGTAAAAGGTCCAACAGGTTCATTTAGGTGTCCTAATTGACATAATGTGATTTTTTTATGATTGCAGATGATATTTCCACTTATTTATACCCTAGAGAGATGATTGTCCTCATTCAGATTGTGAGATAATTTGAATGATGAGGAGAGAGATATTCTACATGATTTGGGACTATACTATGTTAGTTTTATGCTTGTGATTTGAGCTAACCAAGGCCTAGTGATTCCTTTGGTAGAGAGATGTCACTTCGAGACTAGTTCATTTCATTTACCCATAGGAGAGGCCACTATTACCCTGGAGGACCTTTGGTGTATACTTCAACTTTTGATCGGTGATGGGATTTTCATTTTTGATCTTGACGTGGACTTGTTGCTATTTAGAGATGTTTTGATATCGATGATTTAGCTCTACTTGGTGTAGAGGATTACAAGATACATTGGGATACCCTTGTTGATAGATATGATATAATTGTAGTTGTGATATGTAGCATCATTAGAGATGTTGTCATTCTAGAGCTCCATAGACATGGATTCCCTATTGGATGGGGAGAGAGAAATTCTTGCAGGTATGATGGAGCATGCCACTATATATGTGTGGGGACCCTACCTGCTTTCCATGCTATACTTATAGTTGCATGATGTAGCTTATAGAGGGGCTTATTCTATTAGCTATGGTACCACTTTTCTCATGGTCTAGGTTTGGGAGCATATTTCTGTTGTTAGACCATTAGTTGAGAGAGATTTTCTTCTTGGGATTTCTTATATATCTATATGAGGTGCAGTGACACAAACCTATGTTGGTGATGTAGGGTAATAATTTTATACTATAGACCTTCTTGATTCTTTTACTTGGAGGCCATATTGTTAGTGCGCTCCTTGGGAGGATGATGTGAGCATCTACCATATTGTTTGTAGATATGCTAGTTGATCGGTTAGACAATGTAGACACAACATATTATAGAAAACTATTTGTCTAAGCGGGTGCTTAGATAGTTCGAGGAACACTAGGGAGTTCTCATTGGTATTGTAGATTTTTCTCAACCTTCTCAAGAGATTCCTTAGCGGGGACCTATGATTAGTGTCTAGGTTGTAGCCCAGGAGATAGATCAATTTCAGCTAGTTAAGTGGGGTTCCTCTGTGGAGTTGACAAATTTAGGTACTACTATAGAGTATGATGCTTGGTGGTTGTAGAAAAAGCTAACACCATATAGATATCTGAATGTTCCTCCTCTTGTTGAGAGGATAGGAAGAGGTCCTCATGGTAGATTTTGGGGGAGAGGTTTGGGGAGAGGAGATGATTACAACTGAGGTGGTGGATGAGGGGATGGTAGGAGAGGAGGTAGGGGAGGGGAGAGAATTGGAGGAGAGATATAGGTGGGATTCCAAATCATATTCCATGACAAGTATCTCCTATCCATGAAGAGAGAGAGAAAGAGGTCAAGGTCAAGAAGGAGGTTCGGGGAGGATGCTGAGGTGCTTGTGTATAGGGTGGAGGAGGTTGATGTCAATATAGGTTTCGATGCAGATGTGGAGGAGGTGAGGGGAGAGGATGAGATGAAGGTGGATGTTAAGGAGGCTACTTGAGAGGTGGTGATTTATGTTGAGGGGTGGAAATATGTTCCCATTAGAGAGGTCATCCATGATATTATCAAGGAGGATGTCGAGTAGAGGCCACAAGACCTACAGGGACAAATATAGGTGCTACAAGCACATGTGCATACATTACAAGCACAAGTATAGGCATTATAGACATAGGTTGCTCAGATTCCAACCTTATAGGGTTGAGTATCTTAGTTGAAAATTAAGTGTGACATGGTAGTGATCTAAGCACAAAGGGTTGAGTAGCGGTCATTGGATTTCATTTCTACGATTAGTGGAGGTACTATTGATTCAACACACATGCTATATCAGGCTAGGTAGGAAACTAGGTATTATAGGGACCTATATGAGGGTATAATGCTATCCTCATAGAGAGCCCCTAGTTACACCCAGAGAAGGTCATAGAGCAAGACACACTCCCATCAACCACAAAGTAGTGGTGGAGTATTCAAGTTGAGGAGTTCACCCTATCAATCACCTCACCATAATCACAAAGATCAGACAAGGCAATCAAGATCTAGGCAGAGGGAGGATAGGCCTCTCTCCAACCATTCACCTTTAAGGGACATGGGAAGACCACACTAGGCCTATTTTTGTATATAGAAATGTATATTTTTTATCAAGCTTGTGAGCTCCACATTTTTTATAGTTTATCATTTTTTATATTATCACATTATTTTTTGGATATATGAGATACATCATTTTTTAGGTGATCATATGATGTGTTATGTGTTATGTATGTTTCTATGTTATGGATTCTTATGGATGCATGGGATATCATTTTTATACTCATGTATGGATGTATGCACATTATATTAATTTATTCTTATATGTATGACATATGATGTATGGATATTTAATGTTTATCATTTGTGATGTAACTTATGATGGTTCTATGATTTATATGTATGATGACATTATATGTTTAGGACATGTTATTCCATGTTTTATATGATGTTATATAGATGATAATTATAACATGTGATGCAATTTTATCTATCTTTTTGTATTTTCTTATGCAGTATGTATGACCTATATGAGTGTAATGGCACAAATTTGCACCATAGGAAAATTCCACATTTATTTACCCCTACTTTAGAAAATGCAAACCCAATGATGCAAATTCCACCACTTTCACCTTGTTGCTTTCACCTGGATCCATATTTTTGTTTTGGTAGAGGAATTATTTTCAAGTATGTGCACACTCTACATGGACCTCTATGTGGTGTGCTACCATCCTAATAGGATTACTTCCCTTGGAATTGACAAAACTATTATGTTTTCTATTGGTTGCAAAAGGTAGCATCCTCTACCTCCCTTAACTGACAAAAATTGGCCTCTTTCCTCCATTTTTCCAATTGAAACTCAATTGGATCTATCTCATTCAATTATTTCATGCTCTCTCTCACATTCTAACACTTCACTCTCTCATTTCTCACATCACTCTTTCTTTTACACCATTTTTTCTTTCTACAAGATTCTCACTTGGCTCCAAAAGTGTATTCTCATAGCAACACCATTATTATTACAAGATTTCCAAGCTTCATCTTCTCTACATGGTATAACACTATCTGTTTTTCTATTGGCCCCTGAGATCTCATAGTTGGGAAGGTAACTTTGTATCTTTCCATTTGGTTGCAGCATAATGCTTATTGGAAATAATTTCAGTTGTCTTTGATTTCTATCTAGTTGTACTACTTCCTTTCTATTTTCTTTATTAATTTCTATATCTTGTGGTATTTTAGCTATCTGTGGAGATGGGAACACCAAAATGGGGATTTGAATGAGGCAAACCTCAAATATAGCCTACCATTTTTCTTTCTTGCATTATCGGACCCAATCTTGACCTATTCCATGACTTTCGAAACTCTGGAAACCATTTCATAAAGGTGTACATTAATTGAGGAACCTTCATCTCGATTTGCATTATATTTCTCTAGGAATTAATGAAGAACCATATATTTTGGTTGATGCTTGCATGTTTCCTCAATTTTGGGGTTTGGATCCTCTTGGGCCGATGTGGACCTTTTCTAGAGTTGGGAACTGATATATATAAGTATTGTATAGTTACATTAGGGAATGATTTTGATATCCTCACATTTAGTAGTGTTAGATCATAAATAAGGCTTTCGACTCACATATAAGTATGGGTTTAGCATAAAATATTTCTATATTTTATAAGTCGGAAGGCATGGCATGTTGCCAGTGAGTAATTGATTGATCATTCCTAAATATGTTCATATGTGATTTTCATTCTATCTCTAGAGTTTCCATTGTGTTTACTCTTGCTGCAAGGTTGGATAGTCCTAATTCTGAACCCTCCACCCTTGACTGCACCAAGTGGTATCAAAGCGAGTTTGTGAACTCTAGGAGAGAAGAGTGAAATTGATTGAAGGAATTTTGTAAGATATTTGTATGGAAAGATCATCGAATTGAGGCAGCCTACTAGTGTTTGTCAAAAAGTCACCGACAATGAGGTAGTTGTAGCCCAATAGCCAGATCGCTAACTTGAGGCAGTTGCACCAGATCCTAGGAAGAGATGTCTCTGAGTAGAATTAATACTACTGTTAATGTTGTTGGAAATATGGATGAGATGATGGAAATTATGCGAACAATGAAAGTAATATTGGATGTTGTTGAAGAAGATCGAAGAAAAGGCCTAAACCCTATACCTAATAATGAGACTGATGATGATGAAGTTCAAGCTATAGACCTAACTGAAGAGACAAAAAAAGAGGAAGAATTAGAACGGGTGAAGATGTTGAAGGGTATTTTGAGAATAGGAAAGTGACATAGAATGGAGATTGCGAATTATATCGATAACCTAAACCCTGAAGAATTGATCAATTGGATAAATGACATTGAAGAATATTTTGAGTATGAAGAAATTGAAGATCCAGAGAGAGTAAGGTTTGTGAAAACTAAGTTGAAAGGAGATGCTACAATTTGGCGGAAGGAAGTTCAATTGGAAAGAAAAATAAAAGGAAAATAAAATATTATGAAATGGGATAGAACGGCGACAAAATTGAAGAACCAGTTTGTACCCGCGGACTATGAGTTGGAGTTGTTGAAAATATTGAAAAACTTGAGACTCAAGGAAAATACTGTGAAAGAATACACTAAGGAATTCCATAAGATTATTATTAGGACTAGACATAGTGAAGCAAGCAAGGAGAAAGTTGAAAGATATATCAATGGGCTAAGAATGAACATCCAAGAAGAATTGAGTCTAGTGAGGATGAATTCAGTAGAGGAAGCATATCAATTTGTACTAAAGGTGGAGGAAAAACTAAATAAAATACATGAACAAAGATAGAGAGGAAGAGGAGGTAGATTTCAGAGGGGAAGGTCACACCTTGGAGGAGAAAAACCATATGGGGAACAAAGCAAGGACAAAGATTCATACTAAAAGGAAGAAAGGGATTCAAATTCATACCAGAAAGGGAGAGATGAAAAAAATCCTTACCTCCACAATCGAGGAGGTTACAATTCTTACTCCAATGATGGATACCAGAGAGATGAGAAAGGATAAAAAAAAGAGAACTTTCAAAGGAACCTGTTTTAAATGTGGAGGAGAAGGACATACAACATTTGAGTGTCACCAAGAAAGTTAGAAGGTTGAACATCATGCAAGAATCGGATATGCAAGGGAAGAATCAAAGGGAACACTAAGTTCCAGAAGAAGCCATGAGAAAGGACAATTGCTAGTCATGAGGAGAGAAATATTCTAGAAGAAGGATAAACCTAAAGAAGCACCACAAAGGAAAAGTTTTTTTCTAGACTAGATACAAAGTAGAAGGTAAGTGTTGCAAAATTATCATTGATAGTGGCAATACAAATAACCTAGTTTCTAAGGAAATGGTGAATAAGTTGAAATTGTAAAGAAGGAAACATTTGAAACCTTATAGGATAGCATGGATTCAAGATGATCACAAGATACTAGTAAGTGAGCAATGCCTAATGAAATTTAAAATAGGGTCATATCATGATGAAGTACTGTGTGATATTATGTCGATGGATGTATGTCATATGTTGTTGGGTAGACCTTGGCAGTATGATAATAAATTTATACATGATGGGAGAAAGAATACCTATACCATAACATCAAATCGAAAGAGGATCACCTTGAAACCTTTGGAAGATGAACCTAAAAGTGAAGTATGTGGCACATCTAGAAACAATTTGGCTGATGGAAAGAAATTTTTGGATGGATTAAGACATCAGAAAATGTGTTTTACTTTGATTCTAAGGAAGCATGGTACCCTGGAAGAAGAAAGACCACCAAAGAAGGAAGTCATTGAACTGTTGATAGAGTACTAAGATTTTGTATTAGAGAATGTGCCAGAAGGATTACCACCAATCTAGAGTATCGACCATCATATGGATCTTATTCCTACAGCTAGCTTTCTAAACAAGGTTGCACACCAAATGACACTGGCAGAAAATGTGGAACTAAATAGATAGATACAAGAACTATTGAAGAAGGGATTTGTTGATGGTGTTTTCTACACAACAACAACTTAGATAGAATATGGTATCCTATCTCTCTTGAAAGGTAAATGTTGATGCTAAATTTCACATGTAGCAGTAGTCTTATGGGAAACTTATCTATTGGGGGACATTGTGTGCTAGCTAAGTGACCTTTGAGATTTTATTTAATTCGGATCTTCATTCGGTGGGGAGAAAAGGGTTAGAAAGATAGCGAGAATGTAAAAATTACACTACAGGTGATGCGCCAAGATCATAGATGAATTTCAATAGAGCACAATGCAAAATGCAAAGGCCCAAACCACCAAAATGTTGTTAATTAAGTTATTTCTTCTCCAAAGAATTTATCATGTAAAAATACACTCTAATTTGGATAATATAATCAAGCATAACTTTATCTAATATAGAGGAGTCGAAGAAACATGATATGTATTCATTGAGCTACGAGAGGTTATAGAAACTGAAGAACATGCATTCATACAAAAAGAAGATAACATCACAGATCAATAGTTATAACAAATGCTTGAAAATAGAAAGGCCAAATTTATTTGGCACAGTCTGAAGTCTTCGAATTATATGAAACTATTACAAAAATCTTTCTTCCCAGTTCTCGAGAGTTTTTGCAAACTTAATCAACAACCTAAATAAAAGAAACATGGCTGTATTTATTGGCCAGTCCACCATCTGAAGATGCATCAATAGAAGAGAAAACCACACACATAGACCGATGGCCTAGATCATCTTGAGCCACCATAGCAACAATAAACCGACCAGAACCATGCCAGCGAAGCCACAACATAGAACGGAAAACCACACAGTAGCAGGAGAGAACACGTGACAGCAGACGAGCACAAAAGATCTAGTGGCAATTCCAAGGTAACTGGCGCAAAAATAATCACCATGTGTCGCCTAGATGGAGCTCGGAAAAAATTCAAAAAGATGCCCATCAGAAATCCTCGAGAGGGAGCCATGTGGAGCACTCCAAGAAAAAGAAAGTACAAGGTGGGCCTTACTCAGAAAACAGCCAAAGTGAGCCATACGGGATGCAGACGGAGATTGCCGAAAAGCAAAGTGAAATGAAAATGAAAGGCTTCACGAGGAAACCACATGGAGCACTCCAAGGGTGATGAGCATTTGTAAGCTAAGGCACAACCACAAAGGTAAACATAAAACCGCAAAGGCTTTGGCAGTTTTTGTTGAACAGTTTGGCGACTCACAGGGGCATTTCGCTCGTGGAATGAAGAACCCCAGAATCTTTGATTCAGCATCCAAAATGCTCACAACCTCGAGAGGGTGGCCTGTAGATTGTTCCATACTTCATTTGACAGTGCAGAGAGAGCTCGTAGATGCTCGTGAGCCAGCCTAAGATTGATAATTGCCTTGAAGGGCAATCCGCCTGATATTTTTGTTTCCAATTTCAATTGGAATAAGAGTTGTGCCAACTGATGCACGATTCCTTCTATTTCTTCAATGGTCAGAGATTGATCAAAATTCTGGAAGACAAAAAATTCCTGCTTCTTCTCTTTGATCATTGCAACAATATGATCAACACCCGCTACCGCCTGATCTACAATGAATGGCGAAGGGAGGCCTCTCTGAGTCAAGCGGGAAAATTTCGCACACATGTTGCTAGTAACTTGGTTTAATCGAGCTCTGCATTTTGCTACCTGTTGAATGACCTCATGCATGGAGATGAGGATACTTGCACCCGTAGCTTTCATCATTCAGTCATTGATGCCCATGCCACTCAATGCCTCATCTAAAGTAGTATACAACTTACCCAATAAAATTCTAGCCTCTGGAACCTTGTCAGAAGTTAACTCCTGAACCTGCTATATTGATTCACTCACTGTTCCGCAAAGACTAGCCTCTTGTGCCATAAATTTTAAGCTGGGCTGAAGAGTAAGGCATAAATCCTTCACCTTGTCCCAATATGATGTATACAACTCTTTGGAAATTTCTAATGAGTTCATCCGGGGAGAAAGGGGTTGGGTCCTTAGGGTAGCCAATTCTACCTCTCTATTGCTCAAACTTGCCCTTAGCTCTGACAAACTTCTATCTAATATAGACATCTGCTCTCTCAGAGTGAAAACTTCCTTTTCTTTTTCCGCCAGGGCCAATTTAGCCTACCTAGTCTTTTGAATTTCCAATTCCAAGTTGGCACTCATTTCAGTAATTTTGGCAGTGGTGTTCTATCGAAGCTCCTTCATTCCCTCAGTTAGCAAGTCAGATTCAGTGTGGAGTTTCTCCTTATTTTCTCGGTTTTGCTCGACCTCGTGTTGGAGAATCGGAACAATCTCTACGCTCAAATCCCGCAATTCCTTGAATTTCATTTCGAAGGCACTCCTCTCCTTCTCCAGCCAACTTATTTCATTCTCCTAGGCTTTAAAATTGTTTACCCAGATGTCGACCTTACCTTTGAGCTCCCCTATTTGATCATCCTTCTTCTTTGCCTACTAGTTGAGCTTGAGAAAATTAGTGGTCACTATTTTTTGGGTCTCCTCCATTAGCTCAACTTTATCTCGTGAGTAGGCCTAATGCAAATCTAACTCGACAACATTCAAAAAATAATCACTCAACAACATTTCACCTACCGCCTTGATCACATTAGGTGTGATTTTTACAAACATCAAGGAATTTTGACTCTCATTGAATACGGTTTGCAAGTGGGGCTCCACCTGCCTAGTTGCGTCTTTTTTTCTTCTTTTGTTGATCTGGTTGGCACGGACACTTTTATTTGCATCAACCTACAAGAAATATTCTTGGGCATGGATACCCAGGCCACCAGCAAAAGGATATTCCTGAGGGATGGCCAATGGGAAAGACAACATACTCAACACATCATAAATCTTGTTGGGTCGTTTTATAATAGCCGAGGAGAATGGCGAAATGAATTGGCCACTTGGAGGAGATGGAAACGAGGTGTAAGGAAAAACTAGAGATGCACCAACTGCAGAGCTGGGCCTCGAAGATAAAAACTATTGGCCCACAAGCCCAGTAATTACACCAAATTGTCTTCTGGGTAAGGTATGGAAAGCAGAGGATAAATGTGGGAAACCAGGAGGGGCAAGACTGGACTACCCAAAAAATCTAGTGGTAGAGAAAACTGGCGCAGATGAAAAAGCAAGGGTTGAAGAGGAAGAAACTAGAGACATAGAAGAGAGAGAAGAGGAAGGAAATGTTACCTGAGGCTCAAGTAGAGCTGCAGACATTTCAACTGCTTCCTCCATTAACTGCTCAACTTCCTCACCAACTTCTCTGGTTCCTTGTCACTTTTTCTCCAAAAAATCATCAAGGTCAAGAATGACCCGCCTCCGCTCACTAGTAGTTCTTGCCCACTTTCGTGTTGATTTAGAAGAGCCGGTTGGATCCGATGTTTGTGAATGCGGCTCTTCTTCCTATGCAGGCTACTTATCAGTACCCTTCTCGTGCATTGGACTCTCAGCAACGGTAGAGGGATTCTGAGTTACCTCCTCCTTAGATTCTGCGGCAACCTCTTCTCTTCTGTAGTGTTGCACGAATGTTAAGCAGTTCCGAGATCTTTCAACATCCGGATGTTCATTCTCCCAGATATCATCAAATCTTTCATCAAGGGCTACCTCGTCATGAAACTTGCCAGTTTCCAGAGTCTCCTATCGATATACCCAGAAGGCTTGAATCTTCTCAGGCTCCCAAGTGAGCTTACTCAATTGGGTTACCAAGGAGGAGTTGATCTTTTGCTTTGGGTTGGCCTTCCCCACAATGTGATAAAAATTCAGCCATGGCGGTCAACCATCCACTGTAGGAAAATACTCAAGCCCTACATATCTACTTAAATTCCCCTCCTCAGCATTCCTCCGAAGGTCCCAAAATGGTCGAGGCGAATGTGGGATTTTGTTGCCGACCCCTGATAAATTATTGTCGGGGTTATAATGCCAGTGATCCTCGATCAGTACCAACCTAAGGTGACCCAAATTTGAAAGTAGAATCACTGAGGTATCAATCTTTGAAGTCCTCTTCTTAGTCAGTGACATGGATCCAAACATGATTAGTAGCAACAAATAGGAGGTTAAGTGTTTTTCCCCTCGGTAATCATCGTCAAGGGTACATAGCTGCCTCATTGCCTCTAGGGCCAACACTCTATTAGAAAGAAAATGGGGAAGTCAGAAGGGCTCCCAGATGAAACCTGGTATGCAGAGTATGGTGAAATCCACGCCAAAGAACTAGTCACAAGGTGAAACCAACTTTCCCAGCAAAGACTTTTTTCGAGGCGATATACGTTCGGTCATGTTGATGCTAGCTCTATCCAAAGCCCTTATAGTTGGGGCTATGAACGAATCCGAAAATGCATAATAATCAAATATTTTTGACATGACAGGGGTCCATGTCGAAACCGGTTTCCTTATGCTACCTTCATCAAAAATAGACAGTGACATAGATGCCGAAAAGTAATCCGGGTTCTGGTGCAAAATCAAGTAAGCCAGGAAAGATGAATACCTGAACTTAGAGCTAACCCCAAATTCATGCAGCTACTGCCAAATTCCATCACTGACAACTCTTGCAAAATCTAGGAGTGAAGCCTCATGATTCCTCTTAAGGATAAAGTTGAGGCACATTTGAAACTCAAAAATGTGTTTGTCTGAGTGTAAACCACACACCACTGCTATCATAGAAGCGATAGAGGAAGACCCACCTTTCAGAGCCTTTAGATTGAAAGGAAATTTGGGCGGTGTTGAACTACTCATTGGCTAATTGATCTCAAAGCAATAAAACTATGGCCCCATTTGGATCCCTCCCCACTTTTGCTGCATTCTTTCTAATCTCAACTTCATGGGTCAAGGGAAGCGAGACACACAACATATCCTGAATAGCTTAAGGGCTAATGACTACCCTAAAATTATTTTTGTTGATTACCCCAGTGTCTAGGTCAAAACGTTTCATGCATGCTGCCACAACTTCTGGGCAAGGGTGTACCAAAGGAACCATGTACTATGCAAGCCCATAGAACCACAACCGATTGTTAAATTGGTCCGTCATATGCTTCATTTTTTTGCATGCGACCTCCCTAAGGATCTCAGGATTGTGAGATAACTCAAGATCAAAGACGTTATCCCAATCCTCTACAACCACTACTTGGTCTCTATGAGGGATTGCATTCAATAACGTCTAGTCCACTGGATGAGTGAAAGGCCAGCAAGGCTTTGTGGGTATGCTTGGAGTGGCAAAAGATTCTTGGTCGTAGAGCTGCACGTAGGGTGCTATCTTCATTTTCTTAATTATAGTTGTTGGGGCCAGGGTTTCAGATGGGTTCTCTGCAATTTCATCCATATTCGTAAGAACTTTTCTACAAACCTTCGTAAATAGCTTAGCTTTTCTGAAAAAATCTTTCTTCTTGCAAATGCCTTAGTTGTTTAATCCTTGGTAACTTTTTGTAATAAATATGTTCTTTGCATGCCTTAACCTAACTTTTTGATCCTCGAGAAAAGCGGCCAAAAAGGGTACGTGCCAACCATTCATACCGAGCTGCTATTATGTGTCGCTAGCTTTTATTTGTGCGAAAGGATCACCAACCAGCCAAATTTCTCAAGCATTTAATAGACATCCTCTTGCATGCGATGGAGCCTGATTTTTCTCAAAAGATGAACCAAGGTAACCTTGCGAACACCGCCTCATGAGATATTTGCATTAACTGATTTCATTGTTCATACAGGGTACATCACCCAATAGCCTTTCCAAATGATTTTGCCTTGATTCGGATGGGACGGCGGCGCTTTGTGTTACCACCTGGCCTATCTCTGAATGGATGTGGCAACTCAACAGAGCAAGTTGCCAATTGTACTTGCATCTTCCCATCACCTTGCACACTGCAATATTGAAAATCGAGGCAATGTGACACACTTTGGCTCAATCATAATTATGGCTTTCCTCAACTGGCGAACCTTAGCCAGTCTATAAATAAGAACCCTTTGCAACATTGCAGATCACAAAATCTTCTAGCCTTCTTATCTTAGTAAGCTTTTCATCTTAGAAATTTCATTTTTAGCCAGGAAAGCGAAAGACATGGAAATGTCAGTGAGGCTTGTCTGCAAAAAGACTCAGGCTGCCTTTCTTGGAAAAATTAGATGTAGGTGCCTAAAGTGCATGACAGGTAGAAAGAACCTATTGTATGTGAAGGAAATCAAGTGGGTCCTCGAGAGAGACTGCTACCTCGGAGGCCTAGATCAGATTGTGCACGCAGCTCAATTTGACCATGGGATTCCCTCAGTTCGCAACATTTTCTTGCAGCAACTGCATGGAGGCATTGTTCCAACCAGGCCCTTCCTTTTTGGGTTCGAGCTAGAGAGTCATGAGGAGCATCGCGCTAAGGTCCGCACCAACTGCTACTTCCTTATGCGTGTGCACTACATTGAACCATTCCAAAATCTTTAGTGGTACGAGGATTTTGAAAGAATTGTGTTTCCCGATCTCGCGCCACCTACTGCCATGATTGTTGGTCCTTCCCACTGATGTCTTGAGAACAAAGATGATTTCCAAATTTTTTTGTTTCTCCTTACAAGCTCCACTCTATAGCGGACATATGTAAATATTGATACCAGGCCTCCGACCCCCAAAATATAATGTAAATCTTTGGCTCTATAAATATAATATATATCTTTTCAGAAATCTTAGCCCATTTACAATATTTTCCATCCAGCACTATTTATATTATTTCATTTCATTTCTTGCACTGAGAAGATCCAAAACTTAAAGCAGGAAAGAATAATTACATATATACAATGTACAAAAACATCACGCGGGTCGAATTAATGAATTTTTTTAAGATGTATTCCATTGACTGGAATACTCAAGGCATTACCTTCCATATCTTCCAACTTGAAAGAGTTGAACTGCTTACACTAGGCAATTTTGAATGGCCCTTCCTAGAGATTGTCAAATTTTTCGTGTTGTCTGGGCTTTGCTTCGTGCTCATTAAATTTAAGAACCAAATCTCTGCATTGTAACCCTTGATCTGAAGCCTCTTTTGTCGAACCATTTCTTTACCATCTATTGGCGGCTATTCATCACTTCTAGGGCATGCTCTCTTTACTCTTGCACCTCAAGTAACTTGAAAACCTCACCTCCATTGCTCCGTTTTGTTCAATTTCCAGGGATTTAAGCAACTGCAGGGCAGGAATTTCATTGGCAACAGGTAGCAATGCCTCCTTCCCATACACCATCTCATCAGGAGATGTCTTCAATATCTGTTTAGGCATGATTTGATCTGCCCATAGCACTATCTGGAGGTTCCTATGCCACTCTTTCTGGTGTTCCGAGATTATTTTCTTTATTAACCTTACGAGGTTTTTGTTAGGAGACTCCACGAGGCCATTTCCCTGGGGATAATAGTTAGAGGAGGTCTTCAAGAATACTCCATATTTTAGTGTGAACTGGCTCATCTTCAAGCTAAGAAAAGACTTAGCATTATTAGAGATAATTTTTTTAGGCGGGCCAAATCTGGCCACCAACTCTTTAGGGAAATTAACAATCTCCATTTCTGTTTCATTTTTTAATGGCACTGCCTCTGCCCACCTAGTAAAGTAGTTGGTTGCTATTAATATCCATCTATGTCCAGCTGAAGAGACAGGGTTAATCATCCCAATGAAATCTAAACCCCATTGTGCAAAAGGTTCTTCTACCACTATAGGCCTTAAAGACATAGCAACATTCTATCTCTTCCTGACATGGAACTGACATTCCTTGCAAGACTTAATTATTGAAAATGCATCATTAAAAAGTGTTGGCCAAGAATAACCAACACATATAATTTTAATTGTCGTCGTTCTTGCAAAACAATTTCCTCTGACTGGGTTTTTATGGTATTGATCTAATATCTTCTTGGCTTGCTCCTCATTCACACATCTTAGCAAGACACCATTAAAATTTATTTTAAATAGGCCACCCTCTAAGAGAACATAATTTCTATTTTGTAGGTGATAGAAATGCCTTTTAAAAGATGGGAGATCGATAGGATACCTTCCCGTATGCATGAAATTTATTCTATCGTCAAGCCAGTTGATCTGAGAACTCTCTTCATTTATTAGCACAGGTTCTGAAACTTCAAACTCTGCCACTGGTTCACTATTTTCAGCAAGATATTCACATAGTCCCTTTCCTTTGATAGTCTTGACAAGTCTGACTTCAATATCATATTCTAGGATCTTAGTGATCTAGCTAGCTCTTTTTTCCATGATTTCTCCCTCAATGATATACTCCTGCACACTAGGATGCAATACACAAACAATCACCTTATTATATGATATTAAATGTCAGAACTTCTTAAGCCCCTTAACAATGGCAAAGGCCTATTTTTCTACAAAGTTGTACTTCACCTCGTATTCCTTTAAAGTTCATGAGTAAAAGCCAATGAGAGACTCCCTTGTATCTTCATCATCCTTCTGCATAAGCACTGTGGCAATACTATTTCCACCACCAAAAACATATATAATAAAATCTTTTGATAGGTCTGGATTAACCAACATAGGAGCGAAAGATATAGCTCCCTTTATAAGCTCAAAATCTTTTCTGGTGTCCGCCGTCCATTTGAAATTTTGGTCCTTCTTTAGCATTAAGGTAATAGGTCGAACGATCCCTACAAAATTTACAATGAATCGGCTAATGAAATTGACCTTACCCAGGAAAGATTGCACACCCTTTTTGTTGACAGGTAACGGGAGTTCCCGGATTGCATCAACTCTTTCCGGCTCAATAGCAATGCCTTCCTTAGAGACAACATATCTCAATAGCTTCCCCTAAGGAAATTCAAAAATACATTTCTTCGGGTTTAAAGAAATCTTGAATTCCTGGCACTTCTGAAAAACAAGCTCCAAATGATCGAAGTGATCAGCAGCAGATTTTGAAAATACTGTCAAATTATCCAGGTAAATGAGTATAATCTTATGGATCAAATCCTTAAAGGCAATATCCATAGCCCTTTGAAAATTATCTCTATCATTTGAAAGCCCAAAAGGCATTTTAGCATATGGATAAGTCCCCCACTTCGTGGTGAACGCTGTCTTGTGTTGTTCCTCATCTTTTACTCGAATATGGTTTTAACCCAAAAAAATGTCCAACATTGAAAACATTTCGGAGCCAACAATAGTTTACAAAATTACCTCCATTGAAGGCAGGGGGTAATGATCCTTTAAGGATGCTCTATTTAAATCTTGGAAGTCTATGCATAGGCATATATCCCCATTTTTCTTTCAGGCTAGCACCAAGTTTGCCACCCAAGTGTTGTGTTTGATCGGGAACACTATTCGGGATGCAATCAACTTATTTAGCTCTTATGACATGAGAGACTCTATCTTTGGGTTAATGGGTCTCTACCTTTGACAAACTGGTTTTTCCCCTTCCGACAACTCAATTGTATGCTCAATGATTCCAGGATCATATCTCTTAAGATCATCATATGACCAGGCCTTTACGCTCGGGTATTCCTCACAAAAGTGTCTTAGTCTGTCTTTATATTCTTTGGCAACACTTCTTTCCCAATTTTGAGCCTCTTATCTTCCCCAATATGCAAATCAATGTAATCACCTTTGTCAACCACGAGTTTCCTTCTATCTCTTGTTGCATCATCAGAATCGAATAGGCTTTCTAGAGTGACTAGGCCCCTCGGGAGCTTGTTGGATCTCAGCTGGATGATTTGATCTATGTAAGCTTTAGTGATCTCGATTGTAGCTGATCGGAAAATTCTCCAGATGACTGGAGGAATGATGCAATATGAGCATATTTATCAAACACTTTCCAATCTTGATTGTTATTTGGGATAGCGAGTCTTACAATTACCTTCACCGCATATTTATTTCTCAATAATTAGGAGGCCGGCTCAAACTGAGCCCCAATAGTCGCCATCCTGTCAACTTCGGAATTCATCTCCCTTGGAATAGCCTGAATATTGAATGCCTCAAAGTTGTCAATTAGATCCCAGACCCTATGTCAATAGGATCACATACAGATATTCTTTGCAGTAGAAATTCTATGGATTTAGTTGACCACCAGCTCCGAATCTCCGAAAACACTTATCTGCTTTGCACCCATTTTTTCCGCAAATCTTAAACCATGGATGAGACCTTCATACTTAGCTTTATTGTTCGAACACGCAAACTGGAAGTGGTAAGACCTTGAAGTCTTTTTGTTAGACAGGGATATCAAACAAATCCCTGCTCCAACTCCTACTCTACATCTGGCTCCATCAAAGTATAATGTCCACATTTCCAAAGATTCTTCACCTTCAGGTTCTTTAGTGGCTTTGGGCATGATTTGCCCCTCTTCATGTATAACATAGTTTTTGAGGCCAGTTGCATGGTAATTCCTGAAAGGGTATGTATCAATGAACTCTTTCAACAAGCTTTCTTCATCTTCTGTCTGGGAGCTAGTAGCCTCCTCCTCTTCAAGAAATTCCACATTGAACCTTTTTTCCTGAGAGATTGAAGTGTGTGCTTCTTCAAAATTGAGTAGAGCCTCATTGGCAACATGTTCATAATGCATAATTTACGACAATAGTTTCATCTTAGTCCCATGCTTGGTCCTCAGAATCAGGTGCGACTTGTCCAGTGCTAGATATCCTTTGACATTTGTTGTGAACTCCTGAGATAAACAAATCTTGAATAGAGGAGGGATATCAATGAGTACGGTATCCTGGTTTACAGTGATACTAGGGATGGTAAACAAAGTCATAGGAAATCCCTTGATTACCCCAATGGTATCAACCTTATTTCCATCTAGTTGCATGACTCTTTTGTTCAGAGGCTCATATTTTAAACCCAAAGCATCAGCTACTTGATTTGGCATGACAGTGGTGCTAGCACCAGAGTCAATCATATAGTTATGTAATAGCTTGTCACCAATAATTAGTGTTAGAAAGAAAGGCTTAGGTTTAGGCTTACTTTCCTTTTCAGACTCAAGTTTCTCCTCTAGTTGAATCGTTAGCACTTTATCCAAGTCAGGCCTGAATACTTTCTCTTCATTAGCTTGAGTAGGAACCTTCACATCCTCTTCTCCCAACAATTCCTTTTGTAGTAGCACCTTCTATTCCAAAATAGCCAGGACATCCCACAAAGAAGCATTGGCAAATGACTTCTTCAATTGTTCCACCACGTTGAAATGTTCTTTCGACAGTTGAGTCATGATTTCTTGCTCTTCAGGTTTTGCAGTCATCATTGGTTTTGCGGTCGGTACGTCTGACAGTTTAGCAACAATAGGAGTGATCGATGGAGCCTTTGCCTTCTATGGAAGTGGAATCGGAGAGCTGGGAATCACCATGTTAGACTATGGAGGGATGGGCAATAGACCTGCCATTTAGCTAGGTGTTGATTACGATGAAGCATTAGTAGGCAAGACTAAGAATTCTTCAATGAATCTATGCTTAGAATGCGTATTGTAGTCAGATTGCACTTGAGGTACTTTATCTATAGGGATGTCATTCAAAAACACTGACTCTTCTCCTTCCATCCAAGAAAAGAGAGCTTGATCTGGAACAATGTCTGACTCTTATTGGATGGACATCCCCTGCATTTGAACGGCGAGGACTGCATTGTCCATTTGTTGAGAGGCATATGGTGGGTTGTCAAAAATGGATGCACCGCCCTAGCTACATTGATCTGTGATTTGTTGTTGCAAATTTCCCAGCAGAAAATTTAACGACATATGTGCATCATTGCAAGGAAAACCCCATGAGTTGGCATCTTCGGTTAAATTGTTTTGTCCTGCCACCAGCTCCTTATGTGAACTAGGATGGATGGCCTATATCGGTAGGGTTCCCGGAACCATCTGGTTACTTGGCTAAGTCACGGTATTCCCACATGACCTATCCTGCCACTGATTTGATTGGTACGAAGGTTTTCCACCTTGGTAATTTTGGTATGTTGGCTTTTGATAGTTGCATTTCTTCTACTTTAAAGTGGTCAACTCATTAGTCATAGCCCGCATTTTTTCTCTCATCTCATTTATCTTGGCGGCCATGGGATTAGGCATAGGAGCTACTATAGGAATTGATGTCGAGGTCATGCTCAGAACACTTCCAGGATAGATATACATAGATTGGGGAGGAGCCATAGACGCACTGGTGGAAGGAACTTTGATGTCTATAGCGTTGCACTTGAGAAACAATGGCATGATGGATCTCGGTGCTAAATTTCTTGCAGTGATCAGATTATTTTCTGTAGTGACAACCAAGGCATAAGCATTAGGAAGAGTTTCTCCACCCAGAGCTTGCAACATCATGGAGATATTGGCATTGCTCGACTTTAGGTAGAACATAAAAGCAAGATCTGGAGGTGTTCTACCGCCAACAGGTACTCTCTACCAGCTCGAATGGAACCTTGCATTGAAATTAGGAAGAGCTTCATGAGGATCTCTCTTTATATTTTCCAGTTGATGATATAGTGACGATCTATCGCCAGCATTGGAGAAACGCTCATAAAATGAGGTTTCGAGCTGGTCTCAAGTAGCAATAGTACTAGCTTGTAAAGTCCTATACCAGTTTAGTGTCTTTCCTCAGAAAGAGGCGGCCAACAATCTGAGGGCTACATTTTCGTTCGATACGCCATGTACTAGACCTATGTCTGCTACATCTTGCAAATGTTTCGTTGGTGTCTTTGATTCATCCCCAGAATATTTAGGGATAGCTTTTAGAGTGGAAATAGGAATGGGGGCCCATACTGTAGGAGGCACAAGTGCCACTAATGGACTGTCGGAGTCCCAGGCTATATAATTCCTAGCAGCCATGGGTATAAATGAAGTAGGTGACGACGGAGAAGTCGGAGATCGAGGAGGTGAAGGGCTACCTTGATGACCTATTAGGTGCATAGAAACTAAAGGTGGTATGAGCAAGCCAGGGACTCTTGCAATTTGGGACATAGTTACAAGCTGATGGCTCATACACACTTATAAAAATCAAGTGAACGTGCTAGTTTGCGGTCCCATGAGGCGTGCTAGAAAAAGAACTATTGATGCAAAATTTTGCATGTAGTAGTAGTCTTATGGGAAACTTAGCTATTGGGGGACATTGTGTGCTAGCTAAGTGACCTCCGAGATTTTATCGAATTCGGCTCTTCATTCAATGGGGAGAAAAGGGTTAGAAAGATAGCGAGAATGTAAAAATTACATTACAGACGATGTGCCAAGATCATAGACAAATTTCAACAGAGCACAGTGCAAAATACAAAGGCCCAAACCACCAAAATGTTTTTAATTAAGTTATTTCTTCTCCAAAGAATTTATCACGTAAAAATACCCTCTAATTTGCATAATATAATCAAGCATAACTTTATCTAACATAAAGTAGTCAAAGAAACATGATCTGTATTCATTGAGCTATGAGAGGTTATAGAAATTGAAGAACAAACATTCATAAAAAAAGAAAATAACAACACAGATCAATAGTTCTAACAAATGCTTGAAAATAGAAATGCCGAATTTATTTGGCATAGTCCGAAGTCCTCGAATTAAATGAAACTATTACAAAAGGCTTTCTTCCCAGTGCTCGAGAGTTTTTGCAAACTTAATCAACAACCTAAATAAAAGAAACATGGTTGTATTTATTGGCCAATCTACCACCTGAAGATGCATGAAGAGAAGAGCAAACCACGCACAAAGACCGATGGCCTAGATCATCTCGAGCTGCAATAGTAACCATCGACCAACCAGCAGCATGCCAGCAAAGCCATGACATAGAACAAAAAACCACATAGCAGCAAGAGAGAACATGTGGCAGTAGGCGAGCATAAAAGATCTAGCGGCAATTCCAAGGTAACTAGTGCAGAAACAATCACCACGTCTCACCCAGATGAAGTCTGATAGAAAGTTGAAAAGATGCCTAGCAGAAAGCCTCAAGAGGGAGCCATGTGGAGTGCTCCGAGCAAAATAAAGTATGAGGCCAACCCTACTCAGAAAACAGCCAGAGCGAGCCACGTGGCATGTAGATGGAGACTGTTGGAAACTATGTGGAGTGCTCTGAGGGCAATGAGAATTTGTAAGCTAAGGCACAGCTGCAAAGGTAAACATAAAACTGCAAAGGCTTTGGTAGTTTTTGTTGAATAGTAAATCTCTATGGGAAAAGAGATAACCCCAAGGTCTCTAATATTAGGTCTTGACAGTGTGAATAAAACAACTTAGAGATAAATGTGAAAATGTTGGTAATCACAAAGGGACCTTACTACAAGCAAATACTAGACTTTGAAATTATTAGATCTAAACAATGAATTGATACTTGAATCTTTAAATGAACCCAGATAATAAAGAAATAGAAAAATATAAAGGTTTTAGAGATAATTCTAAGACTACTTCTTACCCTAGGATTGATAATGTCAAAAGATAAAATGCTCAAAATGGACTGATCCCTCATAAACTAATGCCTGTTCAATCTAGATAAATCTGCAATCATAGAAATAGTGCAATCTTCTAAGGTATTGAAATATTTTCAAATCACAAACATTCTTTCAAGAAATCCTGAACAAATCCTTATAATTGAACTAAGCACAATTTTAAGTCCATTCTAACTTTGCAAAGCAGCTAACAATCAGCTAATTGCAAAAATTATGGACTAGGGATCACTGCAAACACTCCAAACATGAAACACTAAACATCACCAAACTATTTAACTATGAACTTAAGAAATTTTAATGATAGAACAATAAAAACCATCCCAGATAAAACTCCACAAGATAGATACCACATCACAATATCCTTTCTTATATTAAGTCATCCAAAATGGCAACAATTCCAACTTTCTATTATAATACTTGTTTGAACACAAACCCTAATTCGCTCAAATATGAAATCTCTATTCTACTTCTCTATGCATATCATTTATCACCTATCTATATCCCTCATCTGAGGCAACATGCCCATTTTATAGAGAATCCATAAGATAGGTCGGCCCAAAAATAAAAAATTTACAATAAAACATGACCTACAAGAGGTCGGCCTCAAAAGATATTTGAATATAATATGAAATGTGCAATTAGCACAAATTTCATCCAAGTCAGCCTTGGCATCAAAGGGTCAGCCCAATTCATGTGAGTAATGGGAAGCACAAATCTCAAGGTAACCCTACATAACTACTCCCCATCCTTGTCCTTAGCTTGATCTTCTTCACCATGCACGACCAACAATACTTTGTCCAGCTCAGCAACAGGTAGCATAGGCAAAACCCTAACTCTTCTTTAAAGAGATTTAATATCATCCCTTACCTACCTCATTGTACCATCCCAATCAGCCCTATTAGTTAAGTATCTTTTGATGACTACAATATAGGTTGCAGCATCATCTAGATGATGTTCAGAGACTGGTACCTCACTAACTGGAGAATAAACATCTCTCCACCATTTCCTAAGTTACTCTAGATTAAGATGCTTTGGAGCAAACTTCTTCCTTCCTGTCATAATTTCAAAGAATGAGATACACTTATCATGAATACCAATCAAAGTGTCCTCAATCCGCTTTCCTTGTTTGTGAATCTTTTTCAAGGCCTTCTACCACATTTCCAAGATTTTGAGCCATTCCCAAGGTTTAGAAACCCTTGAGAAAGGAAGAATCCCACTCTTTACCAGCTTATCTTCAGTAAACTCCATGATCATTCTAGTTTTCTATAGTAGAAAATCAGTATCCTCCTTGTCTTGAGCCAGCACAGTCTTCAACTAGTCCACTGATCTCATGGAATCCCCTCTGATTAACAATATATCCTTAATGGCAGCATTTCCTTTAGTTTGAACCCCTTGCAACCAAGCAATTGTGGCAAGTGTGGTGCCTTTCATCTTCTCAAGATCGACGATTGTTTCCTGAGGCAAGAAACCTGCTATAGACAAGGAAGAGCCAATGGGCTGCAAGGGTTTAATCAACTCTTGCAAGTACCTCTTCAATTTCTCATTCTCTTTCTCCAAATCATGTCTGGTTTGCACAGCCTTCTTCAATCTACCCACAATTATAGCACTAGAGCCTTCATACTCTTCAATGTCTTGTTCCATAGATACATGCCCTAAGTCAATAGTCTGTAGATGATAATCCTTGGGAGTTACATTATCTATATCCTTATCCAGAGTAGGAGTAGCAATGTGAGCCACTCTATTGCTTGACCCATCTCTCTCAATCCTGGACACAACTCTAGCCTTCTTCTTAATCTTTCCCTTTTCAACATTGGCCATTAATTCATCCCAATTAGGAGGGGCATCTTCCACTATTGCCAGTTTAATTTTCAATTCCTTACTCAGCCAACTTGGGATAGTAGACTCAATTGACACTATATCTTGCTCATGTTGGTCATTATGGGCATCCTTCTCAACACTTGGCACATTAGGGATATCCATGATAGGACTCTTCTTGTCTTGCAATTTCTCCTCTACAACAACCTACATCGGTGAAGAGATCTAAGCCAGAATCTCCTCCTATTGAGGAGATTTGTTCAATTGGTCTCTCATAGGTGAATATGCATACGTTGCTAAGGGAGACTGGACCACCTTGTCAATTTCTACCTCTGCACTATAGAGGTCTCCTTCCTGAAATTCCTCCTCGCCCAAGTCCTTAAAATCTCCATCCTTCCTTGGGTCTTCTTCTACACTACCAGTATCCTGAGGAATGGAGATACCTTCCTATTTAGCAATGGGAGCAATCACAATAACATCCTCCTTTATAGCAGCATCCTTTGGGGAAGAAGTCATTGACCTCCTCATATATACTTGTGTTCTTTCCCCATAACTCTCCACCTCTACCACTGGTGGTTCAACCTCCCTATTGGTTTTAGAAGCCTTCACCTATTTCTGTGATAGCTTCACAAGCCTTCTTCTCTTTGTCAATGGAGGAGTAACATCTACCTCCTCCTTTTCTTCTTTTTCCTTCTCAGATTCTCTCCTCAAGACATATCTCCTTTTCTTGGCAATATTTTTCCTCTTTTTACCTACCTCTGACACTTTCTTAGGTTGAACATCTATAACTTGAATTTAGAAAGAAGAATCCACTTTTTCCTTACCTTTAGGATCCTGTTAGTGGGATTCCTCAGAAGAAGAATGAGAATGCAAGTCTCCCATCAAATCATAGCTGCATTGGACACCTTCACTTTCCAATTCTAGCATCTTGTGCTTCAGCCACATTTTAGTGTACTTGATTACCAGAGTCATCATTTGGTCCAAAACAGCTTTCTCTTCTTCTAACCAATTAATCTCCCCAATTGTCTTATCTTTCACCACCTCGAAGACATGACCCTGAATTAAATTTCCATCCTCTTTTTCCTGGTTAGGGATGGCCTTCACATTATATAACCTTACCAGGTCCACTGGTAACCTGGAGAGTTTCTTCTTCCCTACCTCAAATTCATCCCCAAGGTTCACCCAGTAATCTTCAATATTAGCCTTATTGCTATACTCCCTACTGGCCTTCTTTTGTGCCTCACCAGTGATGTCAAACATTTCTCTCTTGGAATGGAAAGAGAGACCAAAATTTCTCATCTCCTCCTCAGAAGCATGAGCAGACTGGATAGAAGGATAGACCTCATTCATTCCTATTTTCAAGGGAAAATCTTTCCCAAAACTTGTTTTATGTTTATCTCCCTTTATGATTATGTCAAAGTCACAAATTTTCCTAGTGACCTCCAACAATATGATATGATCAATAGGGTACCTTGGGAGTCTAGAGGGAGTCCTTTGACAACCACAAATCCTAATGTATTAGAAATTAGGGAACTAGATAAACCATGGCCCATACCTCCTTATCAATTCTTTAGCTCTATCAGAAATCCTCACATACTCTGCACCTTTGAGCAATCTAGTGATGTACATTGTGAAAGCATCGTTTTCTCTTCTATAACTTCCTCCAATTAGGTGCAGTTGTGGATATACCTCATATATTGCATCTTGTCCAAATGTACCTCTAGTGATCAACCCCTTATATGGGTGAAACCTTGCCAATGCATACACTAAGTAGGAGGTCATGGTGAAGGTCTTGGTTTACAAAACGTTGCACAACTGCTCGTGGATCACTGCACTTATGACACCTATCTAGTGGTAATCAATTCCCTACTCCATCCTAGCAATAACATTAAACATCCAGTTTTCAAACACCCCTACACTCTTCAATCCTACCAGTCTACTGAGAAGAGTGATGAAATTGTAATACTCCCTTTTGAACTTGAGTCTCAATAGCTAATTTGGCAATTTTGAGAAATGAGACTTGGGCTTCTCCAACCAAGAGTTGATTACCTGCTGAGATTTGACCACATTTTCATCATAATATTTTCTTGTTGTGTCCATGTCAAAACCCACCACATTTGACCTATCAGGCATATCAAAAGTCATAGCAATGGATACAAGGCTAAAGCTTGCCACAATCCTTCCCTGGGGACCAATTATTCTCTGTTTCCCCTTATCATAATTTATGGCACACTCAAGCACCAATTCATAGAACTACACTATGGAAGGAAAACCTACTATGTGTGCCAATCTAGACTCCACAGTTCTTTTGGCCAGCAAAGGAGGGCTCTCTGCTGTCATCTCAGCCTTAAACTCTTCATAATCCCACATACCCACATTGCTATTTATGATTCTTGACCAAATAGAACTCAGCTTGCTTTCAGGAATCGTACTCTTTATATCCAACTTCACCATCTCTGCATCAAAGATAGCAGAACTCTCTGCAGTTAGATCTATTGCCTTCCCTTTTCCAGGACCAGCAACATCTTGTCCTCATCCTACCTGCAAACAAATAAAAATGACTTAAAATGAGGTCCAAGGGAAGCAACAAATGTTAAGAAATCCATATCACCAAAGTCCAAGATTTAGCCCACCTCACAGATTCCAAACTAGAGAGGAATTCCGAGGAAATCTGGACCAGGCAGAATCTGGCGAGACAAACACATAAACCCCCAAAATATCACTCAATCCATCAATTCAATCAAGGAACAACCTTAAAGGTACTTAGCATAATTTCAATTGATCATTTAAACATACTATCAAAAAGAAAAGTTCTCACATAATCCTTATATTCATCACTTCCCAAAACTTTGGAAGAATCCGACCAGGGCAGATTTTAGCGAAAAAGCAATAGTTATAATCAACCCGAGAAAAAGGATGAGACACGGGACATCCAGGAAAATCCGATGGAAATGGATTTTAGTGAAAAAGGGATAAATTACCATCAAAACACGAATCCGACAGAATGACCCGACCACAGATACTGGGAAAATCCGAAAGGAATGGATTTTTGTGAGGCAAACAAAAATCTAGTTTATAATGGCAAGAAAGAAGGAACGGGAAAGCCAAGGAAATCCGAGCCAGGTGAAAATCTATGGTGGCATCAAAAACCAAAACTCATCCACATTCTCTCATTTTTACCAACACAAATCAAATGACCATGGACCTAGGTTCTGCACCTCGACAATGACCTAACCATGGACCCCAATGGATCAAATATGAATTGAAAACCCTCCCCTCAACAATTTGAGAGGGATTGGCATTGCCCTAGGTCATGAACCCTAAAATCTCTGTCGTGGGAGCATGGAAAAACCAGGCATGAGTTGCTTACAAGCGAGATGGGAGGTTTAAGACAAATGCAAACAAGCCTCGAAAAGAATAATGAAATATCAAACCAAAATAAGTGCTCAATGATCAACCTGGTGGACCGGCCAAACAACAGAAAACCCCAAATACCCGGACATGGCGGACACACACAAGAAAATGATGAAACCATGAATGAAACAAAAGCATACAAAGAAGATTATTTGAAGACCAACAGGGGAAAGATACATATCCACCTACCATGAGAACAAAAGAACTAGAACCGACAATGCCAACAAGCAACCCACAAACATGAGCAAGACACGAGCAATGCTCTCGAAATTCAAATGTAGCACTCCAAAATAGCCTTGAAATGCATGATCTAGCAACACAACTCAAGCTCCAACACTCAAACTCAAATGACAAGAAAACAAACAAACTCAAATGGCTAATTACTCCTAAAGATTCAATATATCAATGCCCGAAAAGGGTCGCGCAATCGCCATTAATGCGATCGACAAGACAACCAAAACCAAAACCTAGAGATCTGATAGGGCAATGGACTTTGGAGAAATCCAAACATGATAGATTTCCTCGGATTTGGCTCAAAAGACAACTACCTCCGGAGTCTGAAATAAAATCTAGAAAATCCAGACAGGGCGAATTTTCTCAAAAACGGTGAAAAGTCTGAAATGCACCCAGATCTTAAGATTTTCAATAAAATTCACAAATGTGCCACTCCAACTGGCAAGATAAAAATTAAAGCATGGGTTAAAGCAAGAAAAACTCCAAAATAGAAAGGCTAAGACATCCAAAAACAATAAAAATGAGGGTTCCTACTTTAGTGGGGTGTGTGTGCAAAAACTGCACAACAAATGGTGACTTCGCTGGGGAAATGCTCCAGAGCATTTCAAGAACAAACTAGAATCAAGAACCCAGAATCTCTGGTTTCAATCCTGTCATCGAGGAACCCATGAACAAAGTTTTAGAAACCATAAGCAAGAATACCCTTTCCTATACCAGGGTCCAAGTGTGTGTATTGCACATTTATTCCCTATTCCTTAGATACAATGGGAACCTAGGCAAATCTGACCAGGCTACATAAAATTTCTAACTCCAAAAGAAACCTGGATAGAGCCTCACTACCAGTCAGGCATCCATAGCCCCGATGAGGTTATCGTTGTGATCCTCCCAAGCATAGCTCTATTGCCAGTTAGGCATCTATAGCCCCAGTAGAGATACTAGGATACCCCTAACAAGGTGAAGATTGTTTAGATTTTCAACATTTTCCTTTTCTCTTTCCTTTTGTTTTTACTTTATAGAACTTTTCTCTTTCACCTTCGTAAGTAATGAAAATTCACACTCAAGGATGAGGAACACAATGGCACTGTAGCAGAATATAAGATTTTTCACCATGCCAAATTACCAAGAACCCTATGCAACTCCAGAATTTTCAATTTTAGTGTGAATGATGTGAGACCCGAATATATTTCAAAGTGTATCCAAAACAAGTGATTCTAATTCCAAGTACAAGGGACATCAAATAGAAGATTTCCACCACTTAACTCTGAAAAAACTGATTAGAGTTTATAAAATAAATTCTAGAACAACCCCAAGAAAATAGCCCGTTATACAGATGCAATAATCCCAAGAAAACAAGGAACCCAAGAGCGAAAACCAAAGCAAAAACAAGAAAAGCAAACCAAACCAAACCAAACCAAACCTATTTTACCAAAGAAAAAACAAGCAAAGCAAAGAAAAACTAACCTGTTCTAAGCTATGTACAGGATGAACTACAAACAGTTCAAGGTTGGAAATAATGCTTCAGATACTGCCCATTGACAGGCAACGGGATATCCCCACCAGTGAGGGTTTTCAAGTGGAAAGCATTATCTTCCAAAATTTCCAAAATCTGGTAAGGACCAAGCTAGAGTTTATCAAATTTACCATGCTCTCCCTTACGATCATGGGCTTTATCCTAGTAGAGAACTAAGTTAGAAATTTTAAAGGCCTTCACCTTAGCTCTCCTATCAAACCATCTATTCACCACACCCTAATGTTTAACAAAGTTTTCTAGGGCTTCATCTATCTTTTCTTCTAAGTGCAGAAGCTTAGCCAAATAGGCTTCACGCTTATCTTCCTCATTGTAGTATGTGTTGATAAACTATAGGGTAGGAATCTTCAATTGGATAGAAAACACGGGTTCCAAACCATACACCAAGTGATAGGGAAAGGTTCCTATGGATGCCTTATGTCTAGTACGGTCAGGCCAAAGAGCAAAGCAAAGTTGGATATGCCAATCCTCAGGATTTTTCTCTAACAACTTATGGATAACTATCAGTGGGTTCTTATTGGAAGACTCAGCAAGACCATTACCCTGGGGGTAATAATTGGATAAAAATTTAATAAAAATCCCATGATCAAATGCCCAATTAGAAAATTTCAGTGATGCAAATGTAGGACCATTATTACAAACCAAAGATAGTGGACAACCAAAATGATTAATAATCCCAAACTCGAGAAAATTGATTATCACATCCGAAGTACATTGTTTACAAGCAAGAGCCTCTATCCATCTGGTAAAATAATCAGTTATGGTAAGAATATACCTGTGACCCATAGAAGATGGAGGATTGATTGGACCTATGAAGTCTATTCCCCACTGGGCAAATGGTTTTACCTCTATGAGAGGCTAAAGTGGAAGAGTTGCATGTTTTTCCTTACTTGTTGTAGTTTTACATATGTGGCAAGTCCTCACATGTTGGTGTGCATCTTTGAACAAAGTAGGTCAGTAAGAGCCTACTCTTAAGATTTGGTTTGCAGTGGCTGATGCAAATCCATGGCCTGTGCCATATTTCTCATGAAATTCAATCATCACTTTGGCAGCTTCCTCTTTTCCCAAACATCTTAAGTATACACCCTCATGATTTCTTTTATACAAGATAGCTCCTTTCATCATAAAAATTCCACTCTTCAGATGCAAATCCCGCCTCTAAACCATATTAAGGTGATTAGGACATTGCTGATTCAGCAAATAGAAAATGATTTCACCATGCCAATCTCCTGGAGATACTTGTTGAATAATAGTGTTGAGCTGTGAGATTAGGACCTGTCTCAGCCATTGTCTTTGTAAGTCCTTGTCCTCTCACTAATTTCATGGATTGGATTTTCATATCATATTCCTACAACATAGTCACCCATTTGGCCCTTCGTTCTCCTAATTTATTTTGCATTAACAACAGCTTTACTGCAGGATCAGGTACTATGGCAAAAAATTTATTCCTCAAAATATAATGCCTAAAATTTTTTAGTTCTCTGACCAAAGCATAGGCCTGCTTTTCTACATTATGATATCTTAATTCTACATCCTTCAAAAGAGTATTCATGAAGGCTATAGGATGCTCATCACCTTGATCAGACTTTTGAGTTAACATTGCAACACAAGAGTGATCAGAAGCGAATGAATATATGTAAAAAGGTTTAGCATAATCAGGACTCACCAACACCGAAGCCTCAACAATAGCTTTCTTTATTTCTACAAATGCTTCCTTAGCTTTTGCATTCCACTCTATTTTTGCTTCTTGTTTCAACATGGCATTCAATGGCTTAAGTATCTCTGTGAATTCAGTGATAAATTTTCTTACAAAATTAATTTTACCAAAAAATGACTTCATCTCTTTTTTACTCGTAGGAGGTTGAATCTTCAAGATAGCCTATATTCACTCAGGATCAATAGAAATACCCTATTTTGAGATAATGTATCCCAACAAATTTCCTTCTGTAACTCCAAAAATACACTTCCTTGGATTAAGTGAAATACCAAACTCTCTGCATCTTTGGAACACTTTGCATAAATTTGTTATATGATCTCCTCATTGCTTGGAAAAAACTATCAAATCATCCATGTAAATAATGATGCAATTACCAATTATGTCCTTGAAAGCAATGTCCATAGCTCTCTGGAATGTAGCTTCAGCATTGATCAACCCAAATGGCATCCTTATGTATGAAAAAATTCCCCATTTTGTAGTGAAGGAAATTTTATGCCTATCCTCATACTGCACCATAACTTGGTTGTATTCGGAATACCCATCCAAAAAGGACATCATTTGAGATCCATTAATGATCTGAAACATCTCATCCAGTGAAGGAACTGGATAATTACCCTTTTCTGATGCTCTATTTAGATTCCTAAAATATACACATAGACTAATTTCTCCATTCTTTTTCCTTACCGGAACCAAATTCGCAACCCAAGTAGAGTGCCTTACTGGAAATATAATGCGTGATGAAAGCAATTTTTCCACCTCTCTTTTGAATAATGGGTTCTAACAGAGCATTGATTGGCCTCTACCTCTACCTAAATGGTTTGACATAGGACTTCAAAGAGATGGTGTGTGTAATGATTGAAGTATTATATGTTTTCAAATCTTCCTAACTCCAAGCTATTACATCATGATATGCATGTAAGGTATCAATAATTCCCTTTCTTTCTTTTGGAGTACATACCTTGCAAATAAAAACATTATTCCTGTCATCTGGTATCCCCATATTATATGTTTCACACTGACTACTGAGAGACTCCCTTTTAGCGTGTTGCTCCTGATCTCTTATCTTATCCAAATTAGAAATTCGTTCAAGCTGCACCATACCTCTTGGAATAATATTGGTCTTCAGATTAATGATTCCTCGAAGGTTGATTTCTGCTTCTTGAGGCTCTATCTCATCAATGACTTGAGAATAAAACACATCACAACTTTTAATAAAGTCCAAAATATGCTTATCATCTTCAAATACCTAGAAATTAGTAACGTTGTCAGGCACTGAAGGTACGGGAGTGAGCTCAATCATAAATTTCTTCAATCCTGAAAGTGATAAAGGTTGTAAGGTGCTAGTAGCTTGTGCTAAAGAATCTACAACTTGATTCTTGATTTGAGGAATCAACTTGATATTGAAAGCATCAAACCATTCGATAAGATCTCACACTTTATGCCTATAATTGATCATTCTCCTATCACAACATGAATATTGTTTCCTTGTTTAATTACTAATTCAAAATCTTCAAAAACTTGTAACATATTAACTTTCTTCCTTGGTGCCATTAACAAGCCATGGATCAAAGCTTCATATTCATCAACATTATTGGTGAATTGGAACTGGAGTCTATGGGCAGTAAAGTAATTCTTACCTTTAGGACTGATTAATTCTAATCCTGCTCCAGCACCCTTCTTAGATTTGGATACATCGAATCTTAGTGTCCAACAACCACCAAGTTCTCTTGGTTTTAATTTATCTTTCTCTTTGTTGAGGATGGGGGGCTTTTTAGGATGTGTTAGGCTCTTACCCTTATCATTATTTAATTCTTCCTTCATACTAGGTCCAATGTTTGGAACTGGATCAATGCATTTTTGTATCTATCAAATAGCAGTTTGACATAATTCACATTCTAACTCAGAATGAGGCGCATCATGGATCCTACACCAATTGGGAAGCAATAATTCTTCAAATTTCATACTTCCTTTCAACTGTATTTGATCCTCCTTACATTTCTGGATGAACTCCTAAAAGTTATCCAATAGACTAAGCTACATGTTCTCATGGTCATCCATCTCATCCTCATGCTCAATCAGTGTTTCAGAAGCACTACTCCTTGGGATGTGTTCAGCTAAATAATCCTGTAGCATAAAAACCTCTTCGTCCTTTGTGATTGATGTCACTAGCAAATAGTTTCCCATGCGAATCTCAAACACCAACACCTCATTCAAAACATTATGATATTCAGTGATCACATACTTCATTCAGGGCTCTCTTTCAATTCGGATCTGATTTAGAACTCCTTTTCATGGTAACCACATATGAGAATGATCTGTAGATGTATACACATTCAATGCTTAAGTGAAATCCCTACCTAAGATAAAACCATAAGTATCAGCAATGTCAGCAACCTATATATTAATCACTTGTTGCACCCTAGGATTTGATGTAAGCTATATAGGGATCATGTTCAGTTCTCCAGCTACACCTACCTCTGTTTTTTCCAATTGAGTAACATTCTTTGAGAAGCTATAAGGGTAATACCCAAAGCCTTGCAAACAAAAAAAGGCATAACATTTGTAGAGGCTCCTGAGTCTAGAGGACAATTATGCAATTTTTTTCTGAAGATACAAACGAAAATCAAGAAAGGAGGAGTTTTTGTCTTGCCTTGAAATAAGCTCAAATGAGTGTCAGCTTGTGCAACTTGACCTTTATCTTTATCTCTCCCTTTTTCTACAGGTGGAACCCAACTTCTAGGTGCCTGGGAATTAGAAGACCTAGTAATAGCCTCATTGGCAGTTACCCCTTATGGTGCTATATTCGAACCAAATGACCCAAAAACTACATCCTTAATAGTAGGAACTCTTAATAACTCAAAAGAAAAAAGACTTACCTTTACTTTCTTGAATTCCTCAGTCACATATTCGCCTAATTTCTCCACATTCAGGTCAGCATGGGCTTCCTTGTAGACACTGGCTTGCCTATCTTTGGACGCTTCAACATTGTTTCCCTTTAATAAGTATTGTGTGGGCACATGAGGATAAGGTTGATTATTACTAGCTTGTGGATCTGGTGGAGTATTAAAATTGTTAGGAGGAATAGAAGTAGTTAAAGGACCTCCAGCCTATGGACTCTTGTTAGTTCTATTTCTCAAATCATATTTCTTTTCTGGTTGTTCAAACATCTGAATTTCTTCAACACTAACCTCGTCCTAATCCAAGGGGCTATTATCATTCTCATATTCCTCATTAAATAACTAGAAAATCTCATCTTCATTTAGCACCTGCTCTGCCTCATCCTCTTTATCATTGGATTCCTCTTCTGGTTCATTTTCTTCACCTTTGGGGAATGGGGCATTGTTGAGTACCAGTACTGGAGAATCATAGGGATTTGAGGGCACAATTTTCTGACCATTGGAATTATTCTCCACTTTATACTGAAAAATAGAAGCCGCAGTCTGAAATTCGATACAATCTAACTCAGAGTGTTGACTTGTCTTATGGAGTCTGCACCAACCAGACAAAGCTGCTTCTACCAAGTATACACCATTTGGGGGCTTCTCCTAAGTAGATGGTTAATCTAATGGAGTAGGAATTCCTCCATTGTTAGGTCCAATATTCCATGACCTATTGTGCCTAGGTTGTTGCCCTCTGTCAAAACCCTATCCTCCTTGTTGATTTCTATCAAAATCCTGACCATAACCTTGTCTCCTATCAAAATTATGACCAGAACCTTGTCCTCTATCATAGTTTTGGTTTCTGTCAAAATACTACCCTCTTTCAAAGTTTTTGTTCTACCTTCCATAGTTAGATTTCATGTTCTTATGAGCAACCTGAAGCTAGCTATTCTAATTTATCAAATAGGTTACTTTCGTATTCAACCTTTTCACTTACTCAGATAATTCATCCAACCTCTCGGTATCTAGACTATTAGGTGGTGCCAGATTGATACTACCAGAAGAGTATCGAGGTATGCCTCTAGAACCAACAGCCTGATTCAAAACTTATAAATTTTGGAAATATGTAGGAAAACTAGCTTGTTGCTGAGGATAAGAGGTCATAGGTTGAGCCTAATTTAAAGGAGGACCTAGATGAGGAACTAAAGGCAATGAAGGTATGGGATTCATTATGGGGGCATGACTAGTCAAAGCCTGGTTAAGGGCTTGGATTTGTCCAGGGTGAGCAGCAGGTCCTAAGGATGGTAAAGGTCTTTATAAGTGTTGCCTCAAGTCTGTGCTGACCTGTAAAACCTCTGCATATATACTGAGAAAACTTTTCGGAGGATGAGTCCTTTATTTAAGGAAAGTGGTTATAAGGCTATCTAAGGCTTCAAGGTAAACTTCTAAGGCAATATTCTCATTTCCAACATAAGGTGTCTAGAGTCTGGTGTATGCTCGAATTAACCTGTCATTGGATGATCATATGGGCTCGTTAATATCTCTTTTAAATCCAGTAAATTGCAGGTATAGCTCATTAGCACTGATGGGAATCTTAAACTTTTGCATAAATGCAATTTCTAGTTCAGTCCAATTATGGATGGAAGCAGCAGGTAAGTGATTGTACTAATAAAAGGCCTCTTCTCCTAGAGAATAAGGGAAAATGCTACATGCAACATCCTCATGGTTAATTTCTCTATCCCTCGAGCAGGTTTGGAAAATCCTAATATGCTCTTTTACTATTTTGTTGGGGTCATGAGTATGAAACTTAGAGAAAAAATGCTCAGGGTTCTTGGGAATGACATTGTAATTATTAAAGATTAATGGGATGGATTATTAGCAAGGAAAGCCATTGGTGGGGGTGGAGGTGGTAATGGTTGATTTATGACTAGTTGTGGTTGTGGAATAGGAACTCCCTCAGAGTCAAAAGAGGATGAAAATGATGGTGATGATGGAAGTGGGTGGGCGGATGATAATTCTCCCCCTCCTCTGGTCCTTCTTGACCTATTAGGGGCTTTTAATTATTGAAATTATTCTCCTCCTAGATTTGATCTAGTTCTTCTTATAAGCCTCTCAGGAGAGATGGCATTTAGGAAACGCTCCAGCTTGCTTATTCAAGGCCCTCCTTCTAACGCCAATCTGTTGATGGTGTTTTCTGTATAGCAACAACTCAGACAGAATATGGTATCCTATCTCTCTTGAAAGGTAAATCTCTATGGAAAAAGAGATAACCCTAAGGTCTCTAATGTCAGATCTTGACAGTGCGAATAAAAAAACTCAGAGATAAATGTGAAAATGTTGGTAATCACAAAGGGACCTTACTACAAGCAAATACTAGACTTTGAATTTATTAGATCTAAACAATGAATTAATACTTGAATCTTTAATTGAACCCAGATAATAAAGAAATAGAAAAAGATAAAGGTTTCAGAGATAATTCTAAGACTACTTCTAACCCTAGGATTGATAATGCCAAAAGATAAAATGCTCAAAAATGGACCGATCCCTCACAAACTAATCCATGTTCAATCTAGATAAATCTACAATTTCATAGAAATAGTGCAATCTTCTAAGGTATTGAAAGATTTTCAAATCACAAACATTCATTCAAGCAATCATGAACAAATCCTTATAATTGAACTAAGCACAATTTTAAGTCCAGGCTAACTTTGCAAAGCAGCTAACAATCAGCTAACTACAAAAAGTATGGACTAGGGATTGTTGCAAACACTCCAAACATGAAACCCTAAACATCACCAAACTATTTAACTATGAACTTAAGCAATTTTAATGATAGAATAACAAAAACCATGCCAAATAAATCTCCACAAGATAGATACCAAATCACAATATCCTTTCTTATATTAAGTCATCCAAAATGGCAACAATTCTAGCTTTTTGTTACAATACTTGTTTGAACACAAACCCTAATTCACTCAAATATGAAATCACTATTCTACTTTTCTATGCATATCATGTATCACCTATCTATATCCCTCATATGAGGCAACATTCCCATTTTATAGAGAATCCCTAAGATAGGTCGGCCCAAAAATAAGAATTTACAATAAAACATGACCTACAAGACGTTGACCTCAAAAGATATTCGAATATACTATGAAATGTGAAATTAGCACCAATTTCATCCAAGTCGGCCTAGGCATCAAAGGGTTGGCCCAATGCATGTGAGTAATGGGAAGCACAAATCTCAATGTAACCCTACATAACTACTCCCCATCCTTGTCCTTGGCTCGATCTTCTTCACCATGCACAGCCAAAAATACTCTATCCAGCTCAACAACAGGTAGCATAGGAAAAACCCTAACTCTTCTTTCAAGATATTTAATATCATCCCTTTCCTTCCTCATTGTACCATCCCAATCAGCCCTATTAGTTAAATATCTTTTGATGACTGCAATATAGGTTGCAGCATCATCTAGCTGATGTTCAGTGATTGGTCCCTCACCAACTGGAGAATAAACATCTCTCCACCATTTCCTAAGTTGCTCCAGATTAAGATGCTTTGGAGCAAACTTCTTCCTTCCTGTCATAATTTCAAAGAATGAGATACACTTATCATGAATACTAGTCAAAGTGTCCTCAATCCGCTTTCCTTGTTTGTGAATCTTTTTCAAGGTCTTTTTCCTTGTTTGAAAGATTTAGAACCATTCCTAAGGTTCAGAAACCCTTGAGAAAGGAACAATCCCACTCTTTACTAGCTTATATTGAGTAAAATCCATGATTGTTCTAGTTTTCTGCAGTAGAAAATCAGTATCCTCCTTGTCTTGAGCCAGCACAGTCTTCAACCAGTCCACTAATCTCATGGAATTCCCTTCGGTTGAAAAGATATCCTTAATGGAAAAATATCCTTTAGTTTGAACCCCTTGCAACCAAGCAATTGTGGCAAGTGTAGTGCCTTTCATCTTCTCAAGCTCAGAGATTGTTTCCTGAGGCAAGAAACCTGTAGAAAAGGAGGAAGAGCCAATGGAGTGCAAGGGTTTCATCAACTCCTACAAGTACTTCTTCAATTTCTCATTCTCTTTCTCCAAATCATGCTTTGTTTGCATAGCCTTCTTCAATTTTCCCACAATTATAGCACTGGAGCCTTCATACTCCTCAATGTCTTGTTCCATAGATACATGCCCTAAGTCAATAGTTTGTACATGATAATCCTTAGCAGTTACATTATCTCTATCCTTATCTGGAGTAGGAGTAGCAATGTGAGCCACTCTATTGCCTGACCCATCTCTCTCAATCTAGGACACAACTCTAGCCTTCTTAATCTTTCCATTTTTAACATTGGCCATTAAGTCATCCCAATTAGGAGGGGCATCTTCCACTATTACTAGTTTACTTTTCAATTCCTTATTTAGCCAACTTGGGATAGTAGACTCAGTTGACACTATATCTTGCTTATCTTGCTCTTGCTGGTCATTATGAGCATCCTTCTCAACACTTGGCACATTAGGGATATCTATGATAGGAATCTCCTTGTCTTGCAATTGCTCCTCTACAAAAACTTACACTGGTGAAGAGATCTTAGCTAGCATCTCCTCCTGTTGAGGAGATTTGTTCTTCTTCCCTACCTCAAATTCATCCCCAAGGTTCACCCAGTAATCTTCAATATTAGCCTTATGGCTATACTCCCTATTGGCCTTCTTTTGTGCCTCACCAGCGATGTCAAACCTTGCTCTCTTGGAATGGAAAGAGAGACCAAAAGTACTCATCTCCTCCTCAGAAGCATGATCAGACTGGATACAAGGATAGACCTCATTCATTCCTATTTTCAAGGGAAAATCATTCCCAAAACCTATTTTATGTTTATCTCCCTTTATGATTATGTCAAAGTCACAAATTTTCCTAGTGACCTCCAACAATATGATATGATCAGTAGGGTACCTTGGGAGTCTTTAGGGAGCCCTATGGCAACCACCAATCCTAATGTATGAGAAAGTAGAGAATTGGATAAACCATGCCCCATACCTCCTTATCAATTCTTTAGCTCTGTTAGAAATCCTCACATGCTCTACACCTTGGAGCAATCCGGTGATATACATTGTGAAAGCATCGTTTTCTCTTCTATAACTTCCTCTAGTTAAGTGTAGCTATGGATATACCTTATATATTGCATCTTGTCCAAAAGTACCTCTAGTGCTCAACCCCTTATATGGGTGAAACCTTTCCAATGTATACACTAAGTAGGAGGTCTTGGTGAAGGTCTTTGTTTGAAAAACATTGCACAATTGCTCATGGATCACTGCACTTATGACACCTGCCTAGTGGTAATCAATTCCCTGCTCCATCCTAACAATAACATTAAACATCTGGTTTTGAAACACCCCTACACTCTTCAATCCTACCAGTCTACTGAGAAGATTAATGACATTGTAATACTCCCTTTTGAGCTTGAGTCTGAATAGTTGCTTTGGAAATTTTGAGAATTGAGACTTGGGCTTCTCCAACCAAGAGTTGATTACCTGCTGAGATTTGACCACATTTTCCTCATAATATTTTCTTGTTGTGTCCATGTCAAAACCCACCACATGTGACCTGTCAGGCATATCAAAATTCATAGCAATGGATATAGGGCTAAAGCCTGCCACAATCCTTCCCTGGGACCAATTATCCTCTATGTCCCCCTATCATAATTTCTAGCACACTCAAGCACCAATTCATAGCACTGCACTGTGGAAGGAAAACCTGCTACATGTGCCAATCCAAACTCCATCGTTCTTCTGGCTAGAAAAGGAGGGCTCTATGCTGCCATCTCAGCCTTAAACTCTTCATAATCCCACATACCCACATTGGTATCTATGATTCCCTGCCAAATAGAATTTAGCTTGCTTTCAGGAATCCTACTCTTTATATCCAACTTCACCTTCTCTGCATCAGAGATAGCACAACTCTCTGCACTTGGATATGTTGCCTTCCCTTTGCCACGACCAGAAACATCTTGTCCTGATCCTTCCTGAAAACAAATAAAAATGAGGTCCAAGGGAAGCAACAAATGTTAAGAAATCCATACCACCAAAGTTCAGGATTTGTCTCACCTCCCGGATTCCAGACTAGAGAGGAAATCCAAGGAAATCTGGACCAGGCGAAATCTGGCGAGACAAACACATAAACCCCCAAAATATCACTCAATCCATCAATTTAATAAAGGAACAACCTGAAAGGTACTTAGCATAAGTTCATTTGATCATTTAAACATACTATCAATAAGAAAAGTTCTCACATAATCATTTTATTCATCACTTCCCAAAACTTTGGAAGAATCCGACCAGGGTGGATTTTAGTGAAAAAGCAATAGTTATAATCAACCCAAGAAAAAGGATGACACGAAATATCCTGGTAAATCTGGTGGAAACAGATTTTAGTGAAAAAGGGATAAATTACCATCAAAACATGAATCCGGCAAAATGACCCGACCATGGTGGTGCAAGAGCACCTAGGAAGCACTAGGCAATTTAAGGACCTAGGATGAAGTTTTGAGTTTTTTATCCTTTAAAGGTCATGTTGACCATTAGAATTGAGTTAGAGACTTTATAAAATGCCTTGTCAGGAGCTATCAGGAGTGCAAAGGTTTGTGAGTTTAGAAGTTCACTTTTATTAGTTTTCTAGGCAAATTGGTACAAGTGGCAAAATGGTACATTCAGAACTTTTGCCACTTGACAACTAAAATGTCTAACCAAGGAAGGAATAACTACTTTGGGAAACCTATACAAGGTGTGCCTTTACCTGTAGATTGGTTGGAAGGTTTGTAATTTGAAATTTGGTGAATGATAATAGTGGACAATGAGAGGAATTGTTGAAATTTTTGTGTTTTATTTGTATTTCAGTGATCAGGAGTGATCAAGGCCCTATAGAATGTTATAGTTGGTATTAATTGTGATGTTCTAAGCTAGTGTGGTAGCATTGAGGGTGTGAGTTCAATTTACAGGTGTGCTTGTAGTTGTTGATCTGACAGGCAACCTGTCAAAGATGGGGTTTTAGTTCCTTTTCCCACTGTACCTAGTGTACGGGCTTTTGGGGATTGGGGCTAGACTCCATGTGTGTACAAATGGTAGAATTAGGAGTAGGTAGGAGACAAGAAAGCACTATGAAAGACTTCTCTTAGGTGGGCTTGACAGTGCTCGGTTAGGAAAGTCAAGAAGTGTAAAACACTTGGCTTGTAGGGGTGACCTTTCCCTGATAAACCACATGGTAGAAAGGTGGATGGAAGCCTTGCAAAGGATTTGGTAACAAGGAGGAGGCTTCACCAGTCTGTTTGAGTGAAGAAAAAAATAACAGTCCACTGTGTGGTCAAGAAAACCTAAAGAAGAGGCCTATTTTGCAAAAATTGAAGGTCTAACCTATGTACGGATATTCAAGGGTTGAGACCTTTGAAACCTTGAAGTGGTAGGCATCAGGACTAAGAATCCATAGAAAATATTTGGGGTTCTTTGGAGAACTTGGGAGAGTTACCTCATTTCCTCAGAGGAAAGACCTATTTTGGAAGCCTAGAATTAGGGAACTAAAACCCTAGGTGAGGGTTTGGTGAAAGCGATGGAGAGTTGGAGTTTGGTGATTGTCCAAGAACCCTAGGAAGATGTTGTGAAGCCATTGAAAACATATCTACACCCCTGCAAGGACCTAATGGAATGATGAGGACAGTTAGCCTTTAGGGAAGATTAAGGGCTAAGGGAGAGTTAGTAGTAAGGCACCAAGATTGGCTTGGTAGATTGATGGTTTGATGATAGTGGGGCTGGCCAGTAGAACCAGGGGTGCCTACATATGAGATAGGACCAAAAGGTTAAGGTGGGAGATTCACCTAGGATTTCTTGAGGACAAGGACCCAGAGCATGGAACAGTGAGTGTTCCATCCAACCCTACCCTATCAGATTAGTATCAGAGAAATTTAAAGATTTGGGAGTGAATTTTGTATGTTAGACTGTGAATCCAGTGGTTCCACAACCATGGTGACCAACATTGAATTGGAAAAGAAGGTTGAAGATCAAGAGGAGGATAATAGGAGGTTGAGAGAAAGACTAGCTCAACTGGAGTAGGCATTGAACAATGTGCAAATCAAGGCCAATGAGGTCAATGATAGATTGGAGGGCAGGGAACCAAAGATTGAAGAGGTTGTAGAGGAAGACAAGACCCATGAACCTGACCCTATTCTACAAGAGGAGCCTTTCTTAAAGGCATTGAAAGCTTTGAGTGGGAAGGCACTTGAAATTATACCAATGTTTAGTGGGAAATTGGAAGCTGACCTAGTCCTGGATTGGATAGAAGGCATGGAGAACCATTTTGAATGTGATGGATTCACTAAAGCATAGAAGGTGAAGGTGGCCAAGTCTAGATTGAGAGGATCTACCTTGACATGGTGGAAATTCATTTAGACAGAAAGGGAAAAGGAAGGCAAGAAGCCTATTTCAACTTGGAAAGGTATGGTGGCAAAAGTGAGAGAAGCTTACATACCAAATGACTATGAGATCAATTACACAAGAAGAGGCAAAGCTTGAGGCAAAGAGACCAGGATGTGAACACCTACACTGAGGAGTTTCAAAAAATTTGCATGAGGTCCAATGTCTCAGAAGATGAAAGTCTCAAAGTAGCTAGGTATTTGAATAGTTTGAAGTGGAACATCCAAGAAGAGATGACCCTTCTAAGTCCTAAGATAGTGCATCAGTGCTATCAATTAGCCATCAAGATTGAGGAAAGAAGCAAGGGGAAACATGATCAAGCTTCTAAGAGTAGAGGCAAAGGCAGAGATCAAAGAGTACATAGAGGTGGCTACCAAGGTAGAGGAAATGAACAAAGAAACCAAGGTGAATCTAAACTCACAAAGCATGGAGGTGAAACATCTTCTAGAGGAGGTTATGGAAGAGGTAGAGGTTCTCAAAGAGGATCAACTAGAGGAAGAGGAGCAGGTAGAATCAATTCATACTTTGCTACCATGAAATGTTACCATTGTGGTCAAGTAGGCCATCCAACTTATAGGTGCCCGGAGAAAGCATCATCTTCAAATGCTGAGAAGAGGGTGGCATGTGCACAAGAGGACACCATGAGCACTAAATCACCTAAGATCAATCATATTGAATCTGAAATGGGAGAGAACTTGATGTTTAGGAGAGTTTTGATTAGACAACTGGTCAAGGAAGAACCAAAAAAAAGAAGAGCTCTATTTAGAGTGAGATGCAAGATACTTGATAAAGTATGCAAGGTCATTGTAGATTCAGGTTCAACAGATAATATTATCTCAGAAGAGGTAGTAAAGAATCTCAAATTGGAGAAGGTACCCCACACCAACCCCTACAAAGTGACATGGTTAAACAAAGGGTAGAGTGTTCTTGTCAATGAACAAGTAATGATGGATTTTTCTATTCGAGGGTACAAATATAAACTAATTTTTGATGTATTACCCATGGATGCATGTCATCTACTATTGGGCAAACCATGGCAATATGACAGGAGTGCCATGTATGATGGAAAGGAGAATACAATTTCATTTAAGAAGGATGGGAAGACCTTTAAGTTGCAGTCACTATCAGAAGAGGATGAAGGACAGTCAAAGAAACCAAGTGTTCTACTAAGTAGTGGGAAGGAGTTCCTTAACACCCTACATAAAGGAGGTGAAGGATATGTAGTCTTGTTGTACTTCAAAGAGGGAGATAAGATTGAAAAACCATTCATACCCAAAGTAGTCCAAAATTTGCTCGAAAAGTATAAAGACATAGTAAGTGATGGTACACCTGCAACTTTACCTCCTGAAAGGTCTATTAGTCATCAGATTGACTTCATACCTGGAGCATCATTGCCTAACAAAGCAGCATATAAGCTTACACCAGATTAGAATCTAGAGGTAGCTAGACAAGTGCAAGAATTGTTGGATCAAGGCTTGATTAGGAAGAGCATCAGCCCATGTGCAGTACCAGTGGTCTTAGCAACTAAGAAAGGAGGCAAGTGGAGATTATGTAATAATTCTAGAGCAATAAATAGGATCACAATCAGATATAGATTCCCTGTTCCAAGGATTGAAGACTTGATGGATTGTCTTGGAGGAGCTCAGTACTTCACCAAGTTGGATCTCAAGAGTGGGTACCATCAGATCAAAATCAAGGATGGAGATGAGTGGAAATTCTAATTCAAGACAACAGATGGATTGTATGAGTGGAGAGTTATGCCATTTGGCCTCTCTAATGCCCCTAGTACATTCATGAGGCTCATGAATGAAGTGCTCAAGGACTTTACAGGGTTATTTGTGGTGGTGTATCTTGATGATATACTTATTTTTAGCAAGACAACAGAAGAACACCTTCAGCATGTGGAGTTGGTTCTTAGAAGATTGCAAGAGGAGAAGCTAGCCATCAATTTGGAGAAGTGTGAGTTTTTCAAACAAGAACTTGTATATTTGGGTTTTGTAGTGTCTCAAGGATCACTGAAAATGGATCCAAGTAAGGTGGAAGCTATCCTAAACTAGCCTACACCAACTACAGGGACTGAGGTAAGAAGTTTCCATGGATTCGCTCAATTTTATAGGAAATTCATAAGAAAATTTAGTGGCATATGTGCACCAGTCCTAGAGACAATCAAGGGTGGTTTGAAAACTAAGTTTGTATGGACTCAAGAGGCTAAGAAGGGATTTGAGAAACTGAAACAGGAAGTGGCAACTCAACCTATTCTCTTATTTCCAAGCTTTGACAAATTGTTTACTATGGAGTGTGATGCTAGTGGAGTTGTAGTAGGAGGAGTGCTTAGTCAAGAGGGCAGGCCCATAGCTTTCTTCAGTGAAAAGCTCAATGAAGCCAAGAAGAAGTATTCTACCTATGATCTTGAACTGTATGCTTTGGTTCAGTCACTTAGGAAGTGGAGGCATTACCTTCTGCCCAAGGAGTTTGTGGTCTTTACAAACAATCAGGCACTTAGTTATATCAACACCCAAGAGAAGTTGAGCAATAGACACTTGAAGTGGATGGAGTACATCCAAGCTTTTACTTTCACCATCAAGCACAAGAAGGGCCAAATGAACAAGGTAGCAGATGCATTTAGTAGAAGATTGCTGACAGTCCAAGAAATACAGCTCAAGAGCATTGGTATAGAGTGTTTCAAAGATCTCTATGGGGAGGATGAAGATTTCTCAGAAGCCTACAAGGTATGTTCTAACTTTGAGAATCATTTCCATAGCCAATACTCAGAGTATACTTTGCAAAGTCGGTTGTTTTTTAAAGGGAATCAGCTATGTGTTCCAAAAGGGTCAATGAGAGAAAACCTCATTCAGGAAAAGCATAATGGTAGTCTTAGTGGACATTTTGGCATCAATAAGACATTAGAACTAGTGCAAAGGTTCTACTATTGGCCTAAGTTGGCAAGAGATGTCAGGAGGTATGTGGAGCAATGTGTTGTGTGTATGAAAGCTAAGGGAGGAGCTAGTAATGCTGGCCTATATCAACCCTTACCCATTCCTAACAAACCATGGGAGTGTGTGAACATGGATTTTGTGGTAGGACTTCCTAAGACCGAGACTAGTTTTGATAGTGTGTATGTAGTGGTGGAAAGATTCAGCAAGATGAGCCACTTTATTCCTTGTAAAAATACTCATGATGCTAGCTATATAGCTCACCTTTTCTTTAAGGATATTGTTAGGATCCATGGCTTACCTTTAAGTATTGTTTCAGATAGGGATGTTAAATTCATGTGTCACTTTTGGAAGAATCTATGGAGCAGATTGGGTACCAACCTGTCTTTTGGGTCATCTTACCATCCTCAGACCGATGGTCAAACAGAGGTGGTTAACAGGGTGCTAGGTAACCTACTAAGGTGTCTAACTAAGGAATATGGACAAACTTGGGATATGGTAATCTCACAGGCTAAGTATGCCTATAATGATAGTGTCAACCAAACCACAAGGAAGAGTCCATTTGAGATTGTGCATGGAATGTGCCCAAGGGGTATATGTGAGCTCAGGGATCTAGGAGCTATGGAGAATGGTGCAAGAGCACCTAGGAAGCACTAGGCAATTTAAGGACCTAGGATGAAGTTTTGAGTTTTTTATCCTTTAAAGGTCAAGTTGACCATTATAATTGAGTTAGAGACTTAATAAAATTCCTTGGTCGGGAGCTATCAAGAGTGCAAAGGTTTGTGAGTTTAGAAGTTCACTTGTATTAGTTTTCTAGGCAAATTGGTACAAGTGGCAAAATGGTACATTCAACACTTTTTCCAATTGACAACTAAAATGTCCAACCAAGGAAGGCATAACTACTTTGGAAAACCTATATAAGGTGTGCCTCGACCTATAGATTGGTTGGAAGGTTTGTAATTTGAAATTTGGTGAATGATAAGTGTGGACAATGAGAGGAATTGTTGAAATTTCTGTGTTTTCTTTGTATTTCAGTGATCAGGAGCGATCAAGGCCCTATAGAATGTTATAGTTAGTTGTAATTGTGATTTTCTAAGCTAGTGTGGTAGCATTTAGGGTGTGATTTCAATTTATAGGTGTGCTTGTAGTTGTTTTGTTTCCTTGTGAGTTGCTGATCTAACTAGCAACCTGTCAAAGATGGGGTTTTGGTTCCTTTTCCCATTGTACTTGGTGTACGGGCTTTTGGGGATTGGGGCTAGGCTCCATGTGTGTACAAATGGTAGAATTAGGAGTAGGTAGGAGACAAGAAAGCACTGTGAAAGACTTCTCTTAGGTGGGCTTGACAGTGCCCGGTTAGGAAAGTTAAGAAGTGTAAAACACTTGGCTTGTAGGGGTGACCTTTCCCTGATAAACCAATGGTAGAAAGGTGGATGGAAGCCTTCCAAAGGATTTGGCAACAAGGAGGAGGCTTCACCAGTCTGTTTGAGTGAAGAACAAAATAGCAGTCCACTGTGTGGTCAGGAAAACCTAAAGAAGAGGCCTATTTTGCAAAAATTGAAGGTCTGACCTGTGTACGGATATTCAAGGGTTGAGACCTTTGAAACCTTGAAGTGGTAGGCATCAAGACTAAGAATCCATAGAAAATATTTGGGGTTCTTTGGAGAACTTGGGAGAGTTACCTCATTTCCTCAGAGGAAAGACCTATTTTGGAAGCCTAGAATTAGGGAACTAAAACCCTAGGTGAGGGTTTGGTGAAAGCGATGGAGAGTTGGAGTTTGGTGATTGTCCAAGAACCCTAGGAAGATGTTGTGAAGCCATTGAAAACATATCTACACCCCTACAAGGACCTAATGGAATGATGAGGACAGTTAGCCTTTAGAGAAGATTAAGGGCTAAGGGAGAGTTAGTAGTAAGGCACCAAGATTGGCTTGGTAGATTGAGTGTTTGATGATAGTGGGGTTGGCCAGTAGAACTAGGGGTGCCTACATATGAGATAGGACCAAAAGGTTAAGGTGGGAGAGTCACCTAGGAGTTCTTGAGGACAAGGACCCAGAGCATGGAACAGTGAGTGTTCCATCCAACCCAACCCTATCATACGGATTTCGAGAAAATCTGGAAGGAATGAATTTTCACGAGGCAGATAAAAATCTAGTTTAATATGTCAAGAAAGAAGGAATGGGAAAGCCGAGGAAATCCGGACTAGGTGGAAATCCACAGAGGCACCAAAAACCTGAACTCATCCACATTCTCTCATTTTTACCAACATGAATCAAATGACCATGAACCTAGGGTTTACACCTTAACAATGACCTAACCATGGACCCCAACAAATCAAATATGGACCTAATTCTCTCGAGAGGGATTGGAATTGCCCCAGGTCAGGAACCCTAAAATCTCCATAATGGGAGTACAAAAAAACCAGGCATGAGTTTCTTATGAGCGAGATGGGAGGTTTAAGACAAACACAAACAAGCCCCAAAAAGAATAATGAAATATCAGACCAAAATAAGTGCTCAATGATCAACCTGGTGGATCGGCCAAACAACAGAAAACCCCAAATACCTAGACATGGTGGACACACACAGGAAAATGATGAAAACATAAATGAAATGAAAGCATACAAAGCAAAGTAGTTGAAGACCAACAAGGCAAAGAAGCGTATCCACCTACCATGAGAACAAAAGAATTGGAATCGGCAATGCCAACAAGCAACCCACAAACACAAGAAATGCTCTTGAAATTCAAATGCAGCACTCCAAAATAGCCTTGAAATGCATGATCTAGCAACACACCTCAAACTCCAGCACTCAAACTCAAATGACAAGAAAACAAAAAAACTCAAATGGAAAATTACTCCCAAAGATTCAATATATCAATGCCCCAAAAGGGTCTTGCAATCACCATTAATGTGATTGACAAGACAGCCAAAACCAAAACCCAGAGATCTGACAAGGCAATAGACTTCAGAGAAATCCAGACATGGCAGATTACCCTAGATTTGGGTCAAAAGAAAAGTACCTCCGAACTCTGAAAGAAAACTGGGAAAATCTCGACAAAGCAGATTTTCCTGAAAACAGTGAAAAGTCTGAAATGCACCCAGATCTTAAGATTTTCAATAAAATTCACAAATGTGCCACTCCAACTGGCAAGATAAAGATTAAATCTTGGGTTCAAGCAACCAAAACTCCAAAATAGAAAGGCCAAGCCACCCAAAAACCAGAAAAAGGAGGTTCCCTACTTCATTGGGGCATGTGTGCAAAAACTGCACAACGGGATTGATTAGAGAAATTATGAGCCCATGTGCAGTACCAACTATACTTGCATGTAACAAAGATGGAGAATGGAGGATGTGTACGTATTCAAGATCTATTAATAAGATCATAGTAAAGTATAGATTCCCATTGTTGAGGATGGATGACATCATGGACAATCTGAGTGGAGAAAAGTATTTCACCGAGATAGACCTGAAGAGTGAATACCATCAAATCAGGATCAAAGAGGGAGATAAAAATTTCTTTCAAGACAAATGAAGGATTCTTTGAGTGGTTGGTCATGCCATTTGGACTAACTAATGCACCTAGTACATTTATGAAGCTAATGAATGAAGTTTTGAAGAATTTATTAGGTAAGTTTGTCATTGTTTATCTAGATGATATTATGATTTTTAGTAAGACTAAGGAGGAACATTTGGAGCACATCAGACAGATATTTCAAAGGTTAAGAGAAGATAAGTTGTTGATAAACATCAATAAGTGTAGTTTCATAAAGGAAGAACTAGTATATTTGGGATTTTTGATATATGTAGAAGGATTGAAGGTGGACCTTGAGAAGGTTAGAGCAATAGTTGAATGGCCTACACTTGTGAATGCTGGAGAGGTAAGATCATTTCATGGACTAACAAATTTTTACAAAAGTTTCATCATAAATTTTAGTAGTATTTGCACACCTATGATAGAGACAATGAGGGGTGACCAGAAGGAATTCTAAGTGGACATCAAGATCACAAAAGAGTTTTGAGCTATTGAAGAAAGAGGTGACAAAAAAACCAGTTTTGGCCTTACCGGACTTTGATAAGGTATTCCAATTAGATTGTGATGCTAGTGGGAGTGCAATAGGAGCTATGTTGAGTTAGGAAGGGAGACCAGTAGCTTACTTCAGTGAGAAATTGAATGATGCCAGGAGGAGATATTTAGTTTATGATCAAGAGTTCTATGCAATAATACAAGCCTTGAAGAAGTGGATACATTACTTGTTACCTAAGGAATTTTTTTTGTATACAGATCATCAAGCTTTACAATATTTGAACAACCAAGGAAAGTTGAACTAGAGACACATGAGATAGGTAAAATTCTTATAGAGCTATACATTTGTATTAAAATACCAGAGTGGGAAATCAAACAAGATTGTAGATGCATTGAGTAGGAGAATTGATAGAGATGAGAGCTGAAGTATTGGATTTTGAAGAACTAAAGAATATGTATAAGTATGACATTGATTTTGTTGAGGCATGGAAGTCTTGCAAGGAACTGGTAGAGGCAGATAGAAGTAAATGGTTGGATTATTTCATTCAGGAAGGCATGTTATTCCAGAACAATCAGCTATGTATTCCTAGAAGTTCAGTGAGAGAGAATATGATCAAAGAAAAGCATTGTGGAGGATTGGCATTACATTTTGGAATTGATAAGACTATAGAAATGGTGAATGGGAACTATTTTTGGCCACAATTGTACAAGGATGTCAAGTATGTTCAAAGTTGTAGGATTTGTTAGATTACAAAAGGAAATAGTCAAAACAATGGAATGTATACAACATTGATAGTCCTAGAGAGACCATGGGAAGATATCAAAATGGATATTGTTTTGGGATTATCTAAGACATCAAGAGGATTTGATATTGTATTTGTGGTTGTGGATATATTTTCTAAGATGACACACTTCATACCTTGTAAGAAGACCAGTGATGCAATACATGTTGCAAACCTATTTTTCAAGGATATTGTGAGATGGCATGGACTACCAAAGAGCATAATATCAGACAAGGACACTAAGCTCATTGGCTATTTTTGGAAAACATTATGCAAGAAGATGAAGACAGATTTGAAGTATAGTTCAATATTTCACCCACAGATGGATGGACAAACATAAGTGTTAAATAGGAGTTTTGGGAACTTTTTGAGGTGTTTGAATGAAGGTAAAGTAGGAAATTGGGACTTGGTATTGCCACAAGAAAAATTTGCATACAAAAATTAATTGAACCAGAGCACAAGGAAGACACCATTCGAGATTGTGACAAGACAACAACTAAGAGGAGTAGTAGAATTGAGAGACATTAGTATGGAGAATAAAAGGAGTACAGAGGTAGAGGAATTTGTGGGATTAATGAAAACAATGCATACTCAAGTCAGGGAGCACCTGGGGAAGATGAACCAAACATATAAGGAGAAGGAAAATAAGAAAAAAAGACATAAGGAGCTCGCAGTAGGAGAATAAGTCATGGTATATCTGAGAAAAGCAAGATTTCCAGTTGGGACATATAATAAGCTGAAGATGAAGAATTTTGGACCTTGTAAAATCATCAAGAGGCTTGATTCAAGCAATGCATATGAAGTGGAGCTATTTGAGGAGTTTGGCATATCACCTATATTCAACATTACAGACCTATATCAGTGTCATAAAGGAGGATCACCAAAGGACAAAGCAATTGGTTTATCAAACCAAATAGCACACTAGTTGAAGGAAATTGAGGAATTTTTGGATAGTATAAATGGACATAGCACCAGAGGAAGGAAATACAAGGAATATCTAGTCAGGTGGAAAGGAAGACTAGAGGAAGATTCATCATGGATTTATTAGGCTAAGGTAGACCACATTGGTTTTCCTCTAGTCCCTAGAAAGTGAGAGGCTTGCTTTTCTCCAACCTCGTGTGTTTGATGTAGGAGCATCCCTAATTGCGAACAATCTTGCATCAATCAAAAATATTTACATTCTTGTTCTTTCTTGCATTACCAAACCAAATATCAACCTATTTCATGGCTTGCATAACTCTGGAAACCATTTCATAAGGATGCACATTCATCGAGGAACCTTTATCCTAATCCACATTATGTTTATCCAAGAATTAATGAAGAACCATATGTTTTGGCCAATGCTTGCAGTTTTCATCAATTTCAGGGTTTGGAACCTCTTGGGCTGACGCAGACCTTTTCTAGAGTTGGTAACTGATATATATAGGCATTGTATAGATGCATTAGGGAACATTCTGATATCCTCACATTTAGTAGTGTTAGATCATAAATAAGGGTTTCAACTTGCATGTAAGTTTGGGCTTAGCATCAAATCTTTATGTATTTTGTAAGCCAAAAGGCAAGGCATGTTGCTAGTAATTGATTGATCATTCCTATATAAATTCATATGTGATTGTCATTCTATCTTTGCAGTTTTTGTTGTGTTTACTCTTGCTGCAAGGTTGGATAGTCCTAATTCTGAACCCTCCACCCTTGATTTCACCAGGAAGCATAGTATCCTCTCCTATCCTTTCTTCATTGTTTCTAGAATAATTCATTTTAACTATTCCCTTTTTTGTAATTGTCATTTTCTATACATTTCTGCTTTTTATCAAATTACAAAACATAATTAGTCGGATAGCTAGTAGGCTTGTCGTGTTTTTAAATTTTTTTTAGACCTCCATTCGTATAGGATGCCAATGCATCCTTGAGACACCAGTGTTCCATGCTAGAGCCTGAGATTCATGATGTCATCCTAAGATACTGAGTTGTCTAGGTAGCGGACCAAAACCTTTATAGATGACTCTTTTGACCCTGTAAACACCCACTTTAGTAGAAGGAAAGTGGTGCACTACTTGCCCTTCCTTTTCAGCTTTAGTCTTTCATCTTTCCAAACATGTCTATTCAATCCAAGGTAGTTTATGGCATTCCATTACATGGGGATCTCTCATGAACTGAAGTCTTGAGGGTGACAGATCACCCTTCTCTATATTTTTGGTGAAGTCGATGTGAAGTATCTTTGTTTTGGTGACCACCAAACCTACATAGACTAACATAAGATCAATAAATAATTGTTAAACATGTTAGAAAGACAAATCTAGTGTTCCCTATAAAAAAATTTAACCAAATTCATGAGAAAACATGAAAATAACAAGAAATTAACAAAAGATAACATGCAATCTAAAATGAACTAGCTAAACCTCCATCCCATAGGGGGAGTGGTGCTCATTTGACGTGGAAAGAAGCCCTTTGATAAGCTTGATAATTTTTTGATAATCCATGTGTAGAATTGATACCAAGTGATGAAACTATGCTTGAAAATGATGGAAATGGTGATAGTTATGAAGTGAAATGCCTATAGTCATGATGGATGAAGTTGTGGATCCATATTGTGAAAAGGATGCTTTTGTTTATATAATTAAAGTGTTGAAGAGTGAGAGTATTCGATCAATGTGGGATAAATTGAGAGCCAATGAGAATGTGACAAGTCTCACAATTCTATTAGATGAGGGTGGAGTAAATTTTGGGAAATGTGTGAGTAGAGGACGATGGAAGATAAGTAAATGAATATGGTTGAGAATTTGTAAATGGCGTAAGAGGAATTGAATTAAATTGGTTGATATTTGAGAGGATGTAAGAGAGTTTCTTTTATTTGTAAGAGGATGTGATAGGTTTTTAAAAAACCTTTGGAGGGAAATTGAATGAGAGGTGGTTGAGAGGAATATTCCTTAGAATATTCCTTTGTGAGGATAATTAGAGAAATTAGATAAATAGAAGAAATTAATTTCATGTGCAACCTAGTTAGTTGACCATGGTTGATTTAACTCCTAAGGAGTTAAAAGTTGGAGGATTTAATTAATGATGATAATAAGGTGATTTAGAAATAATTTATTTAGAATTAATTAATTGGAAGATGTTAGGGGATTTGTGATATTTGATTTAATTGATTTTAATCAAATAAGAATACTTTAGGAGAATTAAATTAAATGATTTGATTTAATTAAATATATTGCATATTAGTTAGAAGAAAGGTGAATTAATCAATAAATTTAATTGTTTGATCAATAGTTGAATTTACTGATTTTAAATTAATAATGTTGATTATCCAATTAATTGGTTAGTTTGAGGTGATTTAAGAAGAAATGGTGTTGGTTAATCGGAATTAGATGCATAGTATCAATCAAGAATTTTTTATGTGTCTACATTTTTCCCCTCTTTCAAGCAAGGTACCTGTTGCATTGGTTCAAAGAATAAAACTGTCATAATCAAAATTCAAAATTTTCCTAATTTTTTGGATGCCCTACTGCTACCCTAGAAGAATAAATTATTATGTTGCTACACTTCCCCCTCAAGATATTGGGAAAAAATGTGATTTTAGGTCGAGCTCATGACAAAGATTTAGGATTAGTTTATCTCAAAGAGGACTAGAAAGCTCAAATATTTGATGTAGACAAATTTGATGATGTATAGATAGTCATCAGCCATTAGTAGCCTCATGTATATTTTGATATATCAGACATATTTGATACTTGGATAGAAATTTTAGTAAAGATAGAAGAATGAGAGGGATCAACCCTTGAGTCCAAGATGATGCAGAAGTCCAACAAGTCCATGAGTCATTGATACTTTATTAGATATGATGATAAGTGATGATTATTTTCTTATCCAAGAATTGGGAATGTCAAGAGCATAACTTTCCTTTTGTTTGATAACACACATAGATACGATGCATCAAGGTATAAACAACCAAGATAGTGTCGTATCTAGTGTGAAGGACTTTGACTCGACAAAAAAATAGGAGTATTCTTGTTCACACCTGACATAAAAAAACCTTGCTAGGATGCACTTTAGAAGTTTCAAATATCTCAGACCAAAACATGGAAAGGCATAACCTATCAATGTAATTGTCAACAAGCTATCCAAAACACCTTCCATACATTCCTAATATTGCAAGTATTTTCCAAGGTTATATTACAAGAACATCTCACAAGCACAACAAATAAAAAGATAATGATCAATGCCTGATTCCTTTCTCTCTAAATCATTTTGATTATACATCATCAAGAGATCATTGGGATGAGTTCAATAAGATAAATCAAAATAAAAGTTCAAGTACACAAACAAGCTAATGTTCTTCATACCTCTAGCCAAGACTAAACTATGGTGATGCCTGATGTTGGTGTCCATTGTAGGAAGGATGCATCCTAGGACATGATGTTATTAGGTGATGGTGAGATAAACAGGATGATAGGCTATTGGTACCAAGAGTTGACCAACTTGTTTTCCTACTGACCTAGACTTAAGACCCTGATGTTTGAGTTTTCTCTTTTAAACCTACTAGACTTTTTTTAAATTTATTTCCTTACCAAAGGTTGAAGGTGATGTTTGATTTATTGCGAGTGGATGTATATTGCGAGTGAAGTGAAATTGGATGGATGGAATTTTTCAAATATTTGGATGATTTTGGTATTTTGAAATGTTTTGAGGCTATTTTTGGGTTTTTTGAGATGCTTTACAAATGTTTTTGATTTTCAATTTTTCCAATGTTTCCAGTGTTTTCAAGATTCTGACCAAGAACCTAACCTTAGGACCTATCCTAGGGGTCTCCAGGGCTGATCAAAGATTATCCTTTCCTATTCTATACATGTAGAGACCACGAAGTTCAACTAATGCTGACTCGTTTATTGATGAGAAATGAATATGTGGATTGCCAGTTTATTATGATGAACTCCTAAAGGACTGACCTAATGTGTCTTGGGGGCACATCAATGATGGCCTTTCCTACGTTCAATCTTAGATACTCATAGTTTGAAATGAAGACTCCATTTTTTACCCTTTTCTAACTTTTTAACTTGTTTTTGTATATTTGACATGTTTTGAATGTTTTTGGATTTTTTTATTTTTGGAAGATTTCAAGAATATACACGAACCCGGTCAAATGAAAGTATAAGAACATGCCCCTATAATTTCATTATAGACTACTCTAATATAGGTAGGAAAAACTGACCTTAGGAATGTGCCAAGTAGTTCTAAGATGGGACATGATACAAACACAAGATCTAGCTATGATGCGAACGTAGATGGGTGATGGAAGGATCCATGGAATGGGATGGAAAGGTGATGCAAAACTATTCAAAGAATCCATGGTGGATGGAAAGTTCTTATTTACACAAGGTTCTTGTTTTCCAGGTTTTCACCAAGGTACTTGCCCAAAGCACCACCGAAGTGGTTTTCACTAGAGGATGATTTTATTTTCTTTACTATTTTTGATGCAGAAGCATCTGGTATCAAAAGAAACATTGCATATATATTTTATTTATTTAACCCATTTTTTTTTTCTTGTAGGTTTCTAAACAAATTTGGAGTAAATAAAATAAATATTTTAATTCTCCTACACTCCAAGGAAAAGACAAGGCAAATTGTATATGGAAAAAATCCTAGTCAGCTACATGCTAGAAGACAAATATTGGAAGATGAAGAGTCTTCAAAGCATCCAAGTCATGAAGGAAAGAAAAAAAGGAATCCTATTCTCCAAGTTGGATTCCACCAAGCAAGAATAAGAATACCAAGAGTCATTGGAGCCCAAAAGAGGAAGATGAAACTTGGCAAAGGAGATATTATAAATAGATGGAAGTTTGGCTCCAAAGAAGGATTGAAAAAGAAGAGAAGAGTCCAAGTATATTTCTTATTTTTTCAAGTCATCAATAGGATGTCCATAGGTGATGTTGAAGATAATTCTCCAATGGAACTACATAAAATTTGTTGAGGCAAAGAAATCGAATGTTCATGGTGACTTGTTAGGTGAAAAATTTCTGAATTTTGTAAGTTTGTAAAGGTGGATAGTTGGAAAGTTTGTAAGAGATAATTACTAGTTGGATTTGTGGAGGTTATGTATGTGTGTTACCATCTTTATTGGCAGCAATAAAATATTTGGGTTGTGAGTATTTTATGTTGTGTATGTTTTATGAAATTCTCAAGATATAATGTTACTTCATAGCTGAAATTTTTAAGAGGTTAATCCACATTTATTTTTTCTCCAACTAAAGGAATCAAAGGGATAAATTACAATCCTTAAGAGTTGGAATTTATCAAATTTAATTTGCATCTAAGAGAGGAGGAGTAATCTTGAAAAATAACAATCTTAAGGCTGAAATTTAACAAGGATATGTTGGCACATATATTTTGTTACAATATTTGAAGTTTTGAGAAAATGATTATAAGAATTTGAAGGCATAAATATCGTTGTTATCATAATGCACATAAGTGAACTTGATTGGGCTACATGCTAGGACAATCCTTCATTGGATTATCTTATCATGCTTTGTATCAAATTGGTATCAGAGTAGGAGATCTTGAGAGTGGAGATAATCCACCAAGATCATGGGTGAATAATTGGTAGAGAGTGAAGAAGCCCTGAGAGGCTACTAATTCTATAGTAATCATGTTGGTTGTCCTCCAACAGAGATGAAGCTAGGTAGAAGGTGTGAAAACATCCTCCACTGTGTGAAAGTGAGTAGAGGGGGTTTTGAGAGGTGCATCTTCTAGATTCATTTTTGGGTAGAGGATAGTTGTGGGATTCACTAGATATGGAAGTGTGTGATTATTTCATATTGTGAGACAAGATTGTGCATTTTTTGTGGTTAATGTTTATGTATGTGCAAGAAATATCTTCAAGAAAGAGTTAGAGTATGATTTTAGCCTTGGGTAAATCTTTAAAAAATTATTTTATTGAAAGAAGAGAAATAAGTTTAGATAAAGAATGAGTAAAAAATTCAAGGAGGTTAGATGCAGAACATAAGGACAAATTGCAAAAGAATTGGAAGACCAAGAAGAGAGAAAAGTGTTGCACTCAGGCGGACTTAAGTTTCTTTTTACCATGGGTGTATGATCTAGGAGCATCCAAGCCTACAAGCAATATTTCATGTATATTTTATTTGTTTAACCCATTTTTTTGTCTTGTAGGTTTCTAATCAAATTTGGAGTAACTAAAATAAATATTTTAATTCTGCTACACTCCAAGGAAAAGACAAGGCAAATTGCATATGGACAAAATCCTAGTCACCTACATGCTAGAATACAAATATTGGACAATGACGAGTCTTCATAGAACCCAATTCATGAAGGAAAGAAACAAAGGAAGCCTAAGGGTCATCTCTCTCCAAGTTGGATGCCACCAAGATTGAATAAGAATACCAAGAGTCATTGGAGCCCAAAAGAGGAAGATGAAACTTGGTAAAGGAGATATTATAAGTAGATGGAAGTTTGGCTCCAAAGAAGGATTGAAAAACAAGAGAAGAGCCCAATTCTATTTCTTATTTTTTCAGGTCATGAAGAGGACATCCATTGGTGATGTTGAAGATAATTCTCCAAGGGAACTACATCAAATTTTTTGAGGCAAAGAAAGTGGACATTCATGGTGACTTGTTAGCTGAAAATTTTCTGAATTTTGTAAGTTTTTAAAGGTGGATAGTTGGTAATTTTGTAAGAGATAATTCCTACTTGGATTTGTGGAGGTTTTGTATGTGTGTTACCATCTTTATTAGCAAAAATAAAACATTTGGGTTGTGAGTATTTTCTGTTGTGTATGTTTTATGAAATTATCAAGATATAATGTTACTTCATAGCTGAAATTGTTAAGAGGTTAATCCACATTTATTTTTTCTGCAAATAAAGGAATCAAAGGGATAAATTACAATCCTTAAGAGTTGGAATTTATCAAAGTTAATTTTCATCTAAGAGAGGAGGAGTAATCTTGAAAAATAAAAATCTTAAGGCTGAAATTTAACAAGGATATGTTGGCACATATATTTTGTTACAATATTTGAATTTTTGAGAAAATGATTATAAGAATTTGAAGGCATGAATATTGTTGTTATCACAATGCACATAAGTGAACTTTATTGGGCTTCATTCTAGGACAATCCTTCATTGGATTATCTTATCATGCTTTGTATCAATTTGGTATTAGAGCAGGAGATCTTGAGAGTGGGGAGAATCCACCAGGATCATGGGTGAATAATTGGTAGAGCGTGAAGAAGCCCTGAGAGGCTACTAATTCTATAGGAATCATGTTGGTTGTCCTCCAATAGAGATGAAGCTAGGTAGAAGGTGTGAAAACATCCTCCACTGTGTGAAAGTGGGTAGAGGGGGTTTTGAGAGGTTCATCTTCTAGAGTCTTTTTTGGGATAGTTGTGGGATTCACTAGATATGGAAGTGTGTGATTATTTCATATTGTGAGACAAGATTGTGCATTTTTTGTGGTTAATGTGTATGTGTGTGTAGGAAATGTCTTCAAAAAAGAGGGAGAGTATGAGTTTAGCCTTGGGTAAAGCTTTAAAAATTTCTTTTATTGAAAGAAGAGAAAGAAGTTTAGATAAAGAATGAGAAAAAAATTAAATGAGGATAGATACATAACATAAGGAAAAATTGCAAAAGAATTGGAAGACCAGGAAGAGAGAAAATATCTGCACTCAGGCAGACTTGAGTTTATTTTTACTATGGGTGTATGATGTAGGAGCATCCAAGCCTACAAGAAATATTTCATATATATTTTATTTATTTAACCCATTTGTTTGTCTTGTAGGTTTCTAATCGAATTTGGAGTAACTAAAATAAATATTTTAATTCTGCTACACTCCAAGGAAAAGACAAGACAAATTGCATATGGACAAAATCCTAGTCACCTACATGCTAGAAGACAAAGATTGGACAATGACAAGTCTTCACAGAACCCAACTCATGAAGGAAAGAAACAAAGGAATCCTATGGGTCATCTCTCTCCAAGTTGGATGTCACCAAGAAAGAAGAAGAACACCAAGAGTCATTGGAGCCCAAAAGAGGAAGATGAAACTTGGTAAAGGAGATATTATAAGTAGATGGAAGTTTGGCTCCAAAGAAGGATTGAAAAACAAGAGAAGATCCCAAGTCTATTTCTTATTTTTTCAGGTCATCAAGAGGATATCCATAGGTGATGTTGAAGATAATTCTCCAAGGGAACTACATCAAATTTTTTGAGGCAAAGAAAGTGGATGTTCATGGTGACTTGTTAGGTGAAAATTTTCTGAATTTTGTAAGTTTTTAAAGGTGGATAGTTGGTAAGTTTGTAAGAGATAATTCCTAGTTGGATTTGTGGAGGTTATGTATGTGTGTTACATTTTTATTGGCAGCAATAAAACATTTTGGTTGTGATTATTTTATGTTGTGCATGTTTTATGAAATTCTCAAGATATAATGTTACTTCATAGCTGAAATTTTTTCTACAACATTCACAAAATATATTCATTTAAGAGCTTCAAGTTTAAGAGGTTAATCCACATTTATTTTTTCTGCAACTAAAGGAATCAAAGGGATAAATTACAATCCTTAAGAGTTTGAATTTATCAAAGTTAATTTGCATCTAAGAGAAGAGGAGTAATCTTGAAAATAACAATCTTAAGGCTGAAATTTAACAAGGATCCATGTATCTACCCACCCACTTGACTCACACTGAATACAATTCTAACAAAAACAATCCATTTCTCATGTTCATATGGTCCATACACCCGCATTTGAGCTTTGAAATGTTCATCTTTGAAGAATATCTAATTATTTGACATTTCATTTTGTCTCCCACTGTGCCCTCCTCAACCAACCAAAAGAACCTACACACTTGTGAATCAAGTTCCCCTCCTCATGATAGTGCATAAGTACACCAATCAACAATAGAGTGTACATCACTAAATGTTCCACCACCCCTGATCTTCATTTTTTTCTTAACCAAAGCTCTCTTCACACATGCCCTTGTGCCATCATGCTCAACTTTTCCATTCTCAGCTTTGAAAAAACTCCAAATATGTGGTACACCCCTCTATATTCATCTTTCTCAACCAATAAAAACATGTGAGCATTCTTGAATTGCCCTGTTTAGTTATCTGACCAAATCAAGTGTTGACCCATTGCAATTCCTTTTTCCTACAAGAACTCAAAAAAGTTTTCAAAACAATGTTTTACAAACTCATATGAATGAGATCTATCATCACTCATGTAAAAATGGTACTCCCTTATTATCTTCATGTCCTATTTTGTACTATCAGGGGCATGCATGTATGTTATGTGGACAAAAATAATAATTTGAATAGAATTATAATATTGTTATTGAACTTCATTTTGTGGTTGCAATGTGTAATTTTCAGAAAAATCAACTACAAATACAATAGTTCCAATGGGGAAAAATTCATTACACATTTTGAATTTCCGATCCAATCACTATGACCTATGGCTATGCCTTTCATACTTATAGAAAATATTTTTCTTAAAATCAGAAATAAAATCAGCAATAATTACCTCTCTTGCAACCAACTCGCATCTAGAACCCTCACCTCCACTCTTCAATGTGTATTTGATTGTCTCAAACATTTTTTTTTCAACAATCTTGTTACCAAAATCATGATCGTTGCCCTCATGAAAGCATGTTACAAGCTTCGATAAACCACCACATTGCAAACACATTTCATTTAAACAATAATTTCTATAAAATAAGAAACCATCACCTCTAATAAATAAAAATAAATCTAACAACTCCCTAGATGACTTGGTAAGTTGCACTACATGACACTCCTACAAAAAAAATTTATTATGCATAGTAGAACAAATATGGCATAACAATTCATGATCCATTAAAAACTCAACATGGTAATTAGAATTAGATGTACGATCTCAATTACCAATTCGTAACTTTAAAATATTCTTTACATTTGGTGATACTCTAGAGTGAGAGTTCCAAAATTGTTCGGTTTGCATATTTACATTATTGGTTAGCTTCTTATCAACATGTGGAAGCCTTCCACTAAAATCCTACATATAATTTTGAAGAGGACTATCGAGTCTTCCTCTTCTTGAGAGTGATTTATTCAATGTTTTATGATTTAATTTTAAATCAATACAAGTTTGTCTTGTTAAACGATCCTTTCGCAAATGATGGCTTACTCGTGAGGTTTTGATCACTCTATGAGCAACCCTTTTATCTTTCTTCTTACTAGTCTTTCCAATAGAGGTTAGAGCATTAAAAATATTTTTAACAATAATACTATTTTTTCTATTTTTTAGTGAGATGAATCTTCAATTTTTTTTAATAATGGTCTCATCCTGTAAATCTTAAGTAATTTCACAAAAGTTTGGCATTTTTCGGTTAATGTCTTATCACAAAATTATTCATTGAAAATCTTAGTAGCCCACAAATGAACCATTCATTGTGATTTTTTTCCTTCAAGATTATCAATTATGTTCTCATCTATTTCAACCAACCATTTAGGGGTTCTCTTGTAATTAGGTGTTACATAAGGTTCATTTTCAATGTTATCAACATTTTCATTTTCAAGTTCAATGTTATTAACATTTTCATTCTCACTATTTTCAACATTTTCAACAACAATTTCATTTTCAACAACATTTTCATTGTCAATAACAATTTCATTTTCAACCACATTTTCATTTTCAACAACATTTTCATTTTCAATAACAATTTAATTTTCAATAATATTTTGAACAAGATTTTCATTCTCAATATGATGTTCAATGTTTTCAATTTATATTTCATCTTCACTTGAGTTAACATTTATCGATGCAGAAGAAGCTTCAATTTGAATATTTTTCATACCTTGACTTCTTTTCCTATGAATTTCTCTATCTTTTGCTCTATATGATTCAATTTGATCTGATGTTAGTTTCCTTTTATGTTTTCTCTTACGATGACTAATGCTCCCCATTCCACAGACAAAAAAACACACGTAAATGATTGTAATTGTAAAAAAAGTGTAAGAGAATCTTTCAAAAGCATAATTTTGTTTGATGTAGACAGAAAGCACAAAAATTTCATGACAAAGAGAATGTAGGGTCTGTTGAAATACTCAAAATTGTCCATTTTTTTTTATATAACTTACAAAATAGATATCCATTTTGAAACAAATTTCCGTTATGTATTCCACTTGACATGCCTGTGTTGTTTGTGGAATTCTACATCTACAATCTTAAAAAAAGATGAATATTTGTTTACTTTAGTGTTATGAATTATTATCTCATAATATATATTTATTATATATTAATATATTATATTATTTTATTTATTTTATTTTTCGGTAAAAGTGGCAAGCCATTGCAATATATTAATATATAAAATAAAGAATACAAAGTCCTGGTTTAGAGGGCATACCGGTAGGAAAGAACTAGGAAGAAAACCTTTTGTAATAGCCCAAATCATTACAAAATATATGACCCAAGTTTTTCCAACAGATTACAAAATGGTCCCACAGAATTTTACAAATCGAATCCTTCACAATTCGTTATGACTCACTGTACAACCATCATTCAATCATACAAACATCCATCCTTCTCTTTGTACACTCTACAATGTATATCAAATAGCATGGTTGGTTTGATTTTTGTACAAATGATTTGGTTCAATTCCCTCTGTAGACCAATTGTCGATCTAACTAGTTATAGAATGGTCATCACCAACACCTTTAGGTTTAACGTGTTGAATTCTTGACCAGGCCTATTGGCAAGATAATGTCCATCTACAAGAGTTCATATTATCACATCAAAAACCTTAAGTCAACCCGATGTCATTAAGCTCAAACACCTTTTGAGCCAACTTTTTGGCCTAAGTCACACTGATGAACAACATGAGTAGGTCTATTGGCATGACCAACACTATCGGTGAACATCTAATATTTCACCTTGATAGACGAGGTCTATCTGATGTCCCAAAAATAACATCAAGACCACACGTCACCAAGAGTCACTCTGAAGTACACCTGATGTCCCTTAAGAACATCAAGACCACAACATTTCCAAGAGTCACATCGAATAGGTATATCGGCAAGAACAACATTATCGGTGAATGCCTGGGATGTCACAATGATAGCCCAAGTCTCCTTGAAGTCCCAATAGTTCAACTGTAGTATAAAACACTTCAGGAGTCACACTGATATTCAAATAAAATAGACTCATCAGTGAAACAAAGTGCTTCAGAAGAATTTCAAAATGTGACATCGAAGTTCCATGTCTCCCCGATGACCCAAGTTGGATGACCTTTCCTTGGATCGGCAAGAGTCACACCGATGAAGCACATATTTATATATTATATACTATATATTAATATATAATATATATTGTTGCTCATGCAAGTGCATACCCTCTAACAAAAAAATAGATATTCGTTAATAAATTTTGAGAATTATTATTTGTTATGATATATGATATATATATTAATATGTATTATATATTATATATTAATATATTAAATATATAATATATATTATCCCTCTCTCTCTATCTCTCACACACACACATCCACTTTCCCTCTCTCCCTCTCTCTCTCTCCCACTCTCTCTCCCTCTCTCCCTCTCTCACTCTCCCTCTCCCTCTCTCTCCCTCTCCCTTTCTCCCTCTCAATTATTTCCCTCTCCCCCTCTCTCCCTCTCCCTCTCTCCCTCTCAAGTCTTTCCCTCTCCCCCTCTCTCTCTCCCACTCTCCCCCTCTCTCTCTCCCTATCTCCCTCTCTCCCTCTCTCTCTCTCCCACTCCCTCTTTACCTCTAAGGTGTTTAGGTATCTCTCTCTATCCCTCTCCCTCACTCT
>CM021103.1:703931302-704113052 GCA_007115665.2 Sequoiadendron giganteum
CCCTCCCTCTCTCTCTCCCACTTACCCTCTCCCTCTCTCCAAATATCCCTCTCTCTCTCCCACTCTCCCTCACTCTCTCTCCCACTCTCCCTCTCTCCCTCTCTTTAATATCTAATGATTAAATATATATATTAAAGATCTGAGAGGGAGATAGGACACTTTAGAGGGAGACTATGTATTAAATATATTATATAATATACAATATATAATATATAATCTACAATATATAATATATAATATATAATATATATTATATATTATATATAGAAAATGAATATCTATTTATAATGGATATTCATTTCATTGAGGACTTTATAGGCCAAACTTGCCTCATTTTAAAAGGGAGACTATGTATTAAATATAATATATAATATATAATATATAAGATATAATATATCTAATATATAGACAATATATACAATATAAATTATATATATCATAGTATATATTATATATAATATATAACATAATATATTTAATATATAATATATATTATATAATGTATAGTATATATGAAATATATTATAGTATATTTATATATAATAAATTAATTATATAGTAAACGGACATATGTTATTAATTGCTTGGATTTGAAGCATCGTGAGAATATATCAATATGCTACAAAACAGATGTTCATTTATAACGGATATCCGTTACATTGAGGACTTTATAACCCGAACCTTGCCTCATTTTCACAATGCTTCCAATTGATTAGTGACCTCCTTCGCGCGCAACGACCTTCGGCGTGTTCTAGGTATGTGTTTTTCCTATTTTTTTGCTAATTAGTGATTAATTTAGGCTTTTTTTTGCATTCTTTGTACTTTTATTGAATTTTTCATTTATATCTAAACCTACAAAAAAAATTCAAACCCTAGTTAGTAGAAAACAAAAAAATTGAACCTTAATTATACCCTTTTTGCATTTATTTAAACTGTTTTACATTCTTGTCTATTTTTCCTTCTTCTTTATCACTTATTCTCATGTTTCTTAAATTCTTGCTTTGTTGCTTATTCTTAAGTTAGTATTTCTTTGCTAAACAATTTGTTTTTAAATTTTTTAATTCTTTTGATTCTCCTCAACTCTCAAAATAGAAATGACCCTTGTTGTAAGTGCTCTAAATTTCCAATACTTAGTGAATCTGGATCCATTGTTAGTACTAGCCAAACAAAACTTGTCCTAGCAGGCATAGGGAAATGGGAAAAGTTAATGGGTAATAATAGATGGGCTATGCAGGAGGCTATCATATTGTATTGTATTGTATGATAGCGTCCTACACAACCCATTGATTATTACCCATTAACTTTGCCCATTTCCCTATGGTTGTTGGGACAAATTTTGTTTAACCATTACTAACTATGTATACAAACTCACTAAATATTGGCAATTTGGAGCTTAACACTTCCACCTTTGTTGAATCAATTTGGATCTTAACACTTCCACATTGCAGCGAGGTAGAAAATTAATGTATTTTTAAATGATATTTCACATCACTTTAACAATTGTTTGTTTTTCATTTACATTTCTTAGACATAAATGAGCTTTACACATTTTTTCATTTGTATTCAATTAAGTAATTTATATTGAATGGTTTAAGGGGATTTTTAAACATGTATCTTACATTTTGAAATTACAAATTTGATGCAACTTCACTTATATCTAACTCATGGATCCACACCCTCCAACTCCACCCATTCCACCTCGTAACCCCCCACCTCCACCACCTACATCCAATGGTGCTCGCTTTTGAGAACAAATCAATTTGAATGTTAGAACCATTCAAGATCAAGTTAACGCTATTCAAAATGAAGAATGTGTTCACCCATTATTGAGGTGTTTTGCATCAAATATGAAAAATGTTGTTGGTGTGGTTAGTTTCATGGAAGTGAACTTAGACAAGCATCAACAATGGATAGAGGAAAGGAGACAGTCCCATTCTAAAAAGGAAAACACAAAGAAATGAAGATATGCAACAAAGAGCCACAAAACTTTATTAAGACAATGATCTTATTTTTATAAAGAATTTGTCCTTCGATACATATTTTATAAAGAATTTTGTTGGATGGATATTTTATAAAGAATTTGGTTGGATGGATATTTTTAGTGTTGAATTTATGAATATAATAGTATAATGATGAGACAAAAATTTAGTAATAAATATTAAATAACCTATTAATTTAGTGTTTGTTCATATATAGTGTTTATTCATGCATCATGGTTGAGTGATGTCTTATTTGTTGATCACAATTATTGTATAGGTTTCACATGAACAATAGATAATGAACATGTATCTTCTTGTCTTGTAAATATTTTGTTTGAAGGTTGCATCCAACCCCTATTGTGTACATAATGTTCTTTTTTATGTATCATGGTTGAAAGATAATGATTCTTATTCATGATTATTTTATACCGTTTACATGAAGGATCTAATGACATGTTATTAAGATTGAAGGTTTTAATGGAATGAATGTTGAATTGAGTTGTAATGGTTTTGTTCGATGGTTGCATCACTTCTTATTCTAGAGGATACCAAATTGGGAAAACACTCTTCCTCTAAACTCTCTCTCTCTCTCCCTCCCTCCCAAGTCTTTCTCTCCCTCTCTCACCCTCTCCCCCTCTCTCTCTCTCACTCTCCCTCTCCACCTCTCTCCCACTTTCCATCTCTCCCTCTCTCTCTCCCTCTCCCTCTCCCTCTCTCTCTCTCCCAATCTTCCTATCTTACCTCTCCTCTCTCCAACTCTCCCTCTCTCCAACTTCCTCCCTCTCTCACTCTCCTCTCCCTCTCTCTCTCTCTCCCTCTCTCTCCCACTCTCCCTCTCTCTCTCTCCCTCCCTCTCTCCCCACTTTTTATCTCTCCTCTCCCTCTCCCACTCTCCCCATCCTCTCCCTCCTCTCTCCTCCTTCCCTCCCTCCCTCCCTCCCTCTCTCCCACCTCCTCTCTCACTTCCTCTCTCCTCCCTATCTCCATGTCTCCCACTTCCCTTTGTCCCTCTCTTCGTCCCTCCCTCCCCCTCTTTCCCTCTCTCCCACTCTCCCTCTCCCAGTCTCCAAATCTCCCTCTCTCTCTCCCACTCTCCCTCTCTTTAATATATAATGATTAAATATATATATTAAAAATCTAAGAAGGAGATAGGACACTTTAGAGGGAGACTATGTATTAAATATATTATATAATATATAATAAATATTATATAATAAATATAATGTATATTATATAATATATTTAATATATAATATATATTATATAATAAATATAATGTATATTATATAATATATTTAATATATAATATATATTATATAATAAATATAATGTATATTATATAATATATTTAATATATAATATATATAATATATATTATTTTATAGATATTATATAATATATATTATATAGAAAATGAATATCTATTTATAACGAATATATATTTTAAATGGATATTCGTTATTAACTGATTTGGATTTGGAGCCTCGTGAAAATATATCAATATGGTGTTATGAGATGGTTATTTGTTCATAATGGATATTCATTTCATTGAGGAATTTATAGGCAAAACCTTGCCTCATTTTAAAATGGAGACTATGTATTAAATATAATATATAATATATAAGATATAATATATTTAATATATATACAATATAAATTATAGATATCATATTATATATTATATATAATATATAATATATACTATATAATGTATAGTATATATGAAATATATTATAGTATATATATATATATATATAGTAAATTTATTATATAGTAAACAGACATCTTTTATTAATTGCATTGGATTTGAAGCATCATGAGAATATATCAATATGCTACAAAACAGATATTCATTTATAACAGATATTTGTTTCATTGAGGACTTTATAACCCAAACCCTACCTCATTTTTACAATGCTACCAATTGAGTAGTGACCTCTGGCGTGTTCTAGGTATGTGTTTTTTCTTTCTTTTTTTCTATTTTTTTTATAACTAGTGATTAATTTAAGATTTTTTTTACATTCTTTGTAATTTTTGTTGAATTTTTCATTTCTATCTAAACCTACAAAAAAAATTCAAACCCTAGTTAGTGGAAAACAAAACAATTGAACCTTCATTATTAGAAAAAGGAAATAAAATTGAACCTTAATTATTAGAAAAAGGACATAAAATTGAACCTTCATTACCCCCTTTTTACATTTATTTAAACTATTTTACATTCTTGTCTCTTTTTCCTTCTTCTTTATCACTTATTCTAACGTTTCTTAAATTTTGCTTTGTTTCTTATTCTTAAGTTAGTATTTCTTTGCTAAACAATTTATTTTAAAAAAATTTAACTCTTTTGACTCTCCTCAACTCTCAAAATAGAAAGACCCTTGTTGTAAGTGCTCTAAATTTCCAATACTTAGTGAATCTGGATCCATTGTTAGTACTAGCCAAACAAAACTTGTCCTAGCAGGCATAGGGAAATGGGTGAAGTTAATGGGTGATAATCGATGGGCTATGTAGGAGGCTATCATATTCTATCATATTGTATGATAGCCTCTTGCACAACCCATCGATTATTACCCATTAAATTTTCCCATTTCCCTATGGTTGTTGCGACAAATTTTGTATAACCATTACTAACTATGTATACAGACTCACTAAATATTGGCAATTTAGAGCTTAACACTTCCACCTTTGTTGAATCAATTTGGAGCTTAACATTTCCACATTGCAGCAAGGTAGAAAATTGATGTATTCTTAAATGAGATTTCACATCACTTTAACAATTATTTGTTTTTCATTTGCATTCCTTAGACATAAATGAGCTTTACACATATTTTTATTTGTATTCAATTAAGTAATTTATATTGAATGGTTTAAGGGGGTTTTTAAACATGTATTTTACATTTTGAAATTACAAATTTGATGCAGGTTCACTTATATCTAAATCATGGATCTACGCCCTCCAACTCCACCCACTCCACCTCATAACCCCCCACCTCCACCACCTACATCCGATGATGATCGCTTTTGAGAACAAATCAATTTGAATTTTAGAACCATTCACGATGAAGTAACGCTATTCAGAATCAAGAATGTATTCACCCATTATTGAGGTGTTTTGCATCAAATATGCAAATGTTGTTGGTGTGGTTAGGTTCATGGAAGTGAACTTAGACAAGCATCAACAGTGGATAGAGGAAAGGAGACAGTAACATTCTAAAAAGGAAAACACAAAGAAATGAAGATATGCAAAAAAGAGCCACAAAACTTTATTAAGACAATGATCTTATTTTTATAAAGAATTTGACCTTGGATGCATATTTTATAAAGAATTTTGTTGGATGGATATTTTATAAAGAATTTGGTTGGATGGATATTTTTAGTGTTGAATTTTTTAATATAATAATATAATGATGAGGCAAAAATTTAGTAATAAATATTAAATAATCTATTAATTTAGTGTTTATTCATCCATCATGGTTGAGTGATGTCTTATTTGTTGATCACAATTATTGTATAGGTTTCACATGAACAATAGATAATGAACATGTATCTTCTTGTCTTGTAAATATTTTGTTTGAAGGTTGCATCAAACCCCTATGGTGTACATAATTTTATTGTTTACGTATCATGGTTGAAAGATAGTGATTCTTATTCATGATTAGTTTATACCTTCTACATGAAGGATCTAATGACATGTTATTAATATCGAAGGTTTAAATGGCATGAATATTGAATTGAATTGTAATGGTTTTGTTTGATGGTTGCATCACTTCTTGTTCTAGAGGGTACCAACATGGGAAAACTCTCTCTCTCTCTCTCTCTCTCTCTCTCTCTCTCTCTCTCTCTCTCTCTCTCTCTCTCTCTCTAATGATTAAATATATATATTAAAGATCTAAGAGGGAGATAGGACACTTTAGAGGGGGGCTATGTATCAAATGTATTATATAATATATTATATATAGAAAATGAATATTTGTTTATAACGAATATCTATTTTAATTGGATATTCATTATTAACTGATTTGGATTTGGAGCCTCGTGAGAATATATCAATATGGTGTTACAAGATGGATATCCATTCATAATGGATATTCATTTAATTAAGGACTTTATAGGCCAAACCTTGCCTCATTTTCAAAGGGAGACTATGTATTAAATATAATATATAATATAGTTAATATATCTACAATATATACAATATAAATTATATATATCATAGTATATATTATATATAATATATATCATAGTATATATCATTATATATTTAATATATAATATATAATGTATAGTATATATGAAATATATTATAGTATATTTATATATAATAAATTTATTATATAGTAAACATACATCTGTTATTAATTGCATTAGATTTGAAGCATCGTGAGAATATATCAATATGCTAAAAAATAGATATTCGTTTATAACGGATATCCATTTCGTTGATGACTTTATAACCCAAACCCTGCCTCATTTCCAAAACACTACCAATTGAGCAGTGACCTCCTTCGTGCACACCAACCTCCGACATGTTCTAGGTATGTGTTTTTTCTATTTTTTTGCTAATTAGTGATTAATTTAGGCTTTTTTTGCATTCTTTGTAGTTTTGTTGAATTTTTCATTTCTATCTAAACCTAGAAAAAAATTTCAAACCCTAGTTAGTGGAAAACAAAAAAATTGAACCTTCATTATTAGAAAAAAAGACATAAAATTGAACCTTCATTACGCCCTTTTTGCATTTATTTAAACTGTTTTACATTCTTGTCTATTTTTCCTTCTTCTTTATCACATATTCTCATGTTTCTTAAATTCTTTCTTTGTTGCTTATTCTTAAGTTAGTATTTCTTTGCTAAACAATTTATTTTTAAATTTTTTAATTATTTTGACTCTCCTCAACTCTCAAAATAGAAATGAACCTTATTGTAAGTGCTCTAAATTTCCAATACTTAGTGAATCTAGATCCATTGTTAGTACTAGCCAAACAAAACTTGTCCTATTAGGCTTAGAGAAATGGGTGAAGTTAATGGATAATAATCGATGGGCTATGCAGGAGGCTATCATATTGTATGATAGCCTCTTGCACAACCCATCGATTATTACCCATTAAATTTGCTCATTTCCCTATGGTTTTTGCGACAAATTTTGTATAACCATTACTAACTATGTATATAGACTCACTAAATATTTGCAATTTGGAGCTTAACACTTCCACATTGCAGTGAGGTAGAAAATTAATGTATTTTTAAATGAGATTTCACATCACTTTAACAATTATTTGTTTTTAATTTACATGTCTTAGACATAAATGAGCTTTACACATTTTTTCATTTGTATTCAATTAAGTAATTTATATTGAATGGTTTAAGGGGATTTTTAAACATGTATCTTACATTTTGAAATTACAAATTTGATGCAGGTTCACTTATATCTAAATCATGGATCCACGCCCTCCAACTCCACCTCGTAACCCCCACCTCCACCACTTGCATCCGATGGTGCTCGCTTTCGAGAACAAATAAATTTGAATGTTAGAACCATTCAGGATCAAGTTAACACTATTCAAAATGAAGAATGTGTTCACCCATTATTGAGGTGTTTTGCAGCAAATATGCAAATGTTGTTGGTGCAGTTAGGTTCATGGAAGTGAACTTAGACAAGCATCAACGATGGATAGAGGAAAGGAGACAACCCCATTCTAAAAAGGAAAACACAAAGAAATAAAGATATGCAAAAAAGAGCCACAAAACTTTATTAAGACAATGATCTTATTTTTATAAAGAATTTGACCTTGGATGCGTATTTTAAAAAGAATTTTGCTGGATGGATATTTTATAAAGAATTTGGTTGGATGGATATTTTTAGTGTTGAATTTATGAATATAATAGTATAATGATGAGACAAAAATTTAGTAATAAATATTAAATAATCTATTAATTTAGTGTTTGTTCATATATAGTGTTTATTCATGCATCATGGTTGAGTGATGTCTTATTTGTTGATCACAATTATTGTATAGGTTTCACATGAACAATAGATAATGAACATGTATCTTCTTTTCATGTAAATATTTTGTTTGAAGGCTATATCAAACCCCTATGGTGTACATAATGTTCTTTTTTATGTATCATGGTTGAAAGATAATGATTCTTATTCATGATTATTTTATACCTTTTACATGAAGGATCTAATGACATGTTATTAAGATTGAAGGTTTTAATGCCATGAATGTTGAATTGATTTGTAATGGTTTTGTTTGATGGTTGCATCACTTCTTATTCTAGAGGGTACCAGCATGGGAAAACTCTCTCTCTCTCTCTCTCTCTCTCTCTCTCTCTCTCTCCCTCTCTCTCTCTCTCTCTCTCTCTCTCTCTCCTCTCTCTCTCTCTCTCTCTCTCTCTCTCTCTCCCTCTCACCCTCTCCCCTCTCTCTCTCCTCTCTGCCCTCCCCTCTCTCTCTCTGTCTCCTCTCCTCTCTCTCCCTTTTCCATCTCTCCTCTCCCTCTCCCTCTCCTCTCCTCCTCTCTCTCTTTCCCTCTCTTCCTTCCTCTCTTTCTCTCTCCCTCCTCTCTCCCTCTCCCTCTCTCCTCTCCTCTCTCTCACTCTCTCCTCTCTCTCTCTATCCTCTCTCTCTCCTCTCTCTCTCTTCCTTTCATCTATCCTCTCTCTCCTCTCCCCTTCTCCCATTGTCCTCTCTCCCTTTCCCTCTCCCCTCTCCTCTCTCCTCTCCCCTCTCTCCCTCTCCCTCTCTCCTCTCTCATCCCTCTCACTCCCTCCTTCCCTCCCTATCTCTCCACCTACTCTCTCTCTCTCCATCCTCCATCCTCTCTCTTCCTCCTCCTCTCCCCTCTCCATCTCTCTCTCTCCCCATCTCATCTCGCTCTCTCTCTCTCTCTCTCTCTCTCTCTCTCTCTCTCTCTCTCTCTCTCTCTCTCTCTCTCTCTCTCTCACTCACTCTCCCTCTCCAAATCTCCCTCTCTCTATCCCACTCTCCCTCCCTCTCTCTCCCACTCTCCCTCTCTCCCTCTCTTTAATATATAATGATTAAATATATATATATTAAAGATCTGAGAGGGAGATAGGACACTTTAGAGGGAGACTATGTATCAAATATATTATATATTAAATATATTATTTATTATATAATATTTATTATATAATATATATTATATATTATATATTATATATTATATAATATATATTATATATTATATATTATATATTATATATTATATATTATATATTATATATTCTATGTTTATAACAAATATCTATTTTAAATGGATATTCGTTATAAACTGATTTGGATTTGGAGCCTCGTGCGAATATATCAATATGGTGTTACGAGATGGATATCCGTTTATAATGAATATTCATTTCATTGAGGACTTTATAGGCCAAACCTTGTCTCATTTTCAAAGGGAGACTAGGTATTACATATAATATATAATATATAAGATATAATATATTTAATATATATATATACAATATAAACAATATAAATTATAGATATAATATATTTAATATATATACAATATATACAATATAAGTTATATATATCTTAGTATATATTATATATAATATATAACATAACATATTTAATATATAATGTATAGTATATACGAAATATATTATAGTATATTTATATATAATAAATTTATTATATAGTAAACAGACATCTGTTATTAATTGCATTGGATTTGAAGCATCATGAGAATATATCAATATGCTACAAACTAGATATTCGTTTATAACGGATATCCATTTCATTGAGGACTTTATAACCCAAACCCTCCCTCATTTACACAATGTTGCCAATTGAGCAGTGACCTCCTTTGTGCGCAACAACCTCTGGCATGTTCTAGGTATGTGTTTTTTCTATTTTTTTGCTAATTAGTGATTAATTTAGGCTTTTTTTGCATTCTTTGTAGTTTTGTTGAATTTTTCATTTCTTTCTAAACCTACAAAAAAAATTCAAACCCTAGTTAGTGGAAACCAAAAAAATTGATCCTTCATTATTAAAAAAAAAAGACATAAAATTGAGCCTTCATTGCCCCCTTTTTGCACTTATTTAAACTGTTTTACATTCTTGTCTATTTTCCTTCTTATTTATCACTTATTCTCGTGTTTCTTAAAATCTTGCTTTGTTGCTTATTCTTAAGTTAGTATTTATTTGCTAAACAATTTGTTTTTAAATTTTTTAATTCTTTTGACTCTCCTCAACTCTCAAAATAGAAATGACCATTGTTGTAAGTGCTCTAAATTTCCAATACTTAGTGAATTTGGATCCATTGTTAGTACTAGCCAAACAAAACTTGTCCTAGCAGGCATGGGGAAATGGGAAAAGTTAATGGGTAATAATCAATGGGCTATGTAGGAAGCTATCATATTGTATCGTATTGTATGATAGCCTCTTGCACAACCCATCGATTATTACCCATTAACTTTGCCCATTTCCCTATGGTTGTTGGGACAAATTTTGTATAATCATTACTAACTATGTATACAGACTCACTAAATATTTGCAATTTGGAGCTTAACACTTTCACCTTTTTTGAATCAATTTGGAGCTTAACACTTCCACATTGCACCGAGGTAGAAAATTAACATATTTTTAAATGAGATTTCACATCACTTTAACAATTATTTATTTTTCATTTACATGCCTTAGACATAAATGAGCTTTACACATTTTTTCATTTGTATTCAATTTAGTAATTTATATTGAATGGTTTAAGGGGATTTTTTAACATGTATCTTACATTTTGAAATTACAAATTTGATTTAGGTTCACTTATATCTAAATCATGGATCCATTCCCTCCAACTCCACCCACTCCACCTCGTAACCCCCCACCTCCATCACCTGCATCCGATGTTGCTCACTTTTGAGAACAAATCAATTTGAATGTTAGAACCATTCAAGATCAAGTTAACGCTATTTAGAATGAAGAATGTGTTCGCCCATTATTGAGTTGTTTTGCATAAAATATGAAAAATGTTGTTGGTGTGGTTAGGTTCATGGAAATGAACTTAGACAAGCATCAACGATGGATAGAAGAAAGGAGACAGCCCTATTCTAAAAAGGAAAACACAAAGAAATGAATATATGCAACAAAGAGCCACAAAACTTTATTAAGACAATGATCTTATTTTTATAAAGAATTTGACCTTGAATGCATATTTTATAAAGAATTTTGTTGGATGGATATTTTTAGTGTTGAATTTTTGAATATAATAGTATAATGATGAGACAAAAATCTAGTAATAAATATTAAATAATCTATTAATTTAGTGTTTGTTCATATATAGTATGCATATATAGTGTTTATTCATTCATCATGGTTGAGTGATGTCTTAGTTGTTGATCACGATTATTGTATAGGTTTCACATGAACAATAGATAATGAACATGTATCTTGTTGTCTTGTAAATATTTTTTTTGAAGGTTGCATAAAACCCCTATGGTGTACATAATGTTCTTGTTTATGTATCATGATTGAAAGATAGTGATTCTTATTCATGATTATTTTATACCTTTTAGATGAAGGATCTAATGACATGTTATTAAGATTGAAGGTTTTAATGGCATGAATGTTGAATTGAGTTGTAATGGTTTTTTTTATGGTTATATCACTTCTTATTATAGAGGGTACCAATATGGGAAAAATATCTCTCTCTCTCCCTCTCTCCCTCTCTCTTCCAATTTTCATCTCTCCCTCTCTCCCACTCTCCTTCTCCTCATCTCCCACTCTCCCTCTATCCCTCCCTATCTCTCTCCCACTCTCCCTCTCTCCCTCTCTCTCTCACTCTCCCTCTGTCCCTCCCTATCTCCATGTCTCCCACTCTCCCTTTGTCCCTTACTCTCCCTCCCTCTCCCTCTCTATCTCAATCTCCCTCTCTCTCTCCCTCTCCCCCTCTCCCTCTCTCTCTCTCTCTCTCTCTCTCTCTCTCTCTCTCACACACACACACACACACTTTCCCTCTCTCCCACTCTCCAAATCTCCCTCTCGCTCTCCCACTCTCCCTCCCTCTCTCTCCCACTCTCCCTCTCTCCTTCTCTTTAATATATAATGATTAAATATATATATTAAAGATCTGAGAGGGAGATAGGACACTTTAGAGGGAGACTATGTATCAAATATATTATATAGTATATAATATATTTAATGTATAATATAAATTATATAATAAATAATATATTTAATATATATTATATATTATATATTATATAATATATAATATATAATATATATAATATATAATATTGTAGACAGGGAAAATGTACAAGTTTGGTTCAACATACTTGATCCTGATTACTAACGACATTTCCTCTGGAATCATACTCTCAACATTTCATCATGTTTTGTCTCTTAATTAAATAAATCATTATTTATTTGATTAAGTCTTTCTCCTTCATTGATTAAATTAACCAATTTAATTTAATTAACCTTATATCTTTGTTTGATTAAATAAATCATTTTATTTAATTAAAGTCTCTAAAGCCCTCTTATTAAATTAAATAAATTAAACCTTATTTGATTTAATCTAACATCTTTCCACTCAGTTAAATAAATCAAAATCATTTATTTAATTAACCATTTCCTCTCAATTTTGATTTAAATCAATTCATCAATTTAAGTCAAAATTGTCAAATCATCTAATCCCTCATTAAATTAATCAAATTCTTGATTAAGTTAATCCCTATCACTAAAATCCTCAAGAAAATGCAAGTTGCACATGAAAATAGATTTAATTCATTTATTAAATCTCTACTTTCCCTCACATGGCATCAAAAGGCAATATTCCCTCAAGTTTGAATTCAAAAGGTCCAAGTGGACTTGTACATCCAACAAGGCATTCACTCCTCTTACATGTCATTGTGCATTGAGCCAAGTGGCATATATTTCATTCATTTTTCCCTCTCACATGTCATTTCTTCAAATTCAAATTCCACCTAATTGCATTTATTAGCACTTTGGCCAAAATATGCACAACCATCAACCATTCACATGGTGACAAATGGTGTTCAACCATTGGGTGAAAGTTAGTCCCACATTGCTCAAATCTTGCCATTTCTTCCAAATTCAAATCTATAAATTGGAGGCTTCTCTCCTCATTCTTCATCCAAAATTCATGCAAAGTTACTCTCTTAACATTGAGAGCTAATTTTGTGCACTTCATTCCATCATTCACATATTTCATCATTTTTATAGCTACTAGGTTATGCTCAAATCTCATCATGGAGATTTGATCAATCTATAATCAATCAACATTACAATTTAGGAGTTGGGAAAGGGCCAATTTCAACATTCAATTGGCACCAATTCCCCCATGGGATCACAAGTTTACTCACTTAATTAGGATTTACATGCTTTTTATATTTTGTTCTTCATATTCCTAGATTAAGTTTTAGTAGATGGATTTCATGGGGAATCCTTCATTCTTGTTTGCATTTGATCTAACACATTGATTTTTTTGTTGTTCTTGTGCAATTACAGGATTAGGGGTTCACATTTTGGTGCTAGAAGGAGGGTATCTATCTTTTTTAATCATGTTTTTAAAGAAATTCCATGGTTTTCTCATTTTTTTTGTAGGTTATAGGTCCGTAGCTCCATATTGCATCCCATTTTCTAGTGGGGCACCATATTGCACCACATCTTTTCCAAACTCTGCCGCACTTGTTCCTGCATTTGATTTTTTGAATCTGCAAACTCGGTCGCAGACTTACAGTTTCAAATTATGTCGCACCCATTCTCGCGGCTCTATATTGTGCCGCATTTGCAGGAGTGGCACCATATTGCACCGCATCATTCTCCAAACAGCACTGCACCTGCATTCTCGCCTAAAAATTTTGAAATTTGACAAACTTGGCCACGTATTTTAGTCCCAAACTATGTCGCCTGCAAAACTACGTTGCACCCAGTCAAATGCGTGGTACTATATAGTGTCGCCTCTATTCTTAACTGCACCGCACCCGCTAACTCCACTGTGGGAAACTGTCAAATTTTAAATTTTAACATATGCCTTTTAATTTTTGGATTTTTCTAACTTTTGACCTGTTTGTTGTTTTTTGTGTTCTCTGTTCTTTGTCATTTTGCAGGTTGGAAAAAGGGAGAAATAAAAATGGGATGTTTATCATGGCATCATGTTCATCATGCACAAAGTTTTTTTAAACACTATAGTGTTGTTTAACACTTTTAAGGAACTTTAATTATGTTTAAAAGGAATTTGTTTACTTTAATGTCTTAGAAACACTAAATTTCTTTTGGGTTTTAAAAAGAACAAATAATTTTTTCTTTTTTCAAAAGTTTGCAAAAGGCTAAAAAGAACCTAGAAACAATCTACTATATTTTTTTTAAAGGTTTAAAAATTGAACAAGGAAAACCCTCACACTTCAAAGATGGTGCTTTAAAAAGAACTCATTTCTTGCTTTGAGGATTAAAATGAACATGTGTGTTTTTGATGTTTTGTAATCATTTTCACAAAGTAATATCATTTAAAAGGCGTATTCACTTCTCTCATGCCTCATGGCGATCTTGAGAATCAAAATTATTTTTGTGATATTAATTTGTCAAAAGTATTACCTCCACACTTCATTTTTGGGTTTAAAATTGAACAAAACATCCTGCAAGTGTGAGTAGGCTTATTGTGTGTGTTCTCCCTTTGTTTCTAAATGAAGGTTGATCAAACTACAAATATGTTTACTCACTTTTTTTTATCTTAGCGGGCATGCCATGTGGGAAAAATTACTCACCCAAGGGAATGACCCAACCGGTAACACACTAAGGACAAGTGTATTTCCAGTCGGTATATAGAAGGGGGTACCAAAACAAAAGCCAGTATCACGCAGTTGGCTCCAATGAGAAGGGAAAAAATGGTCTCTCACTGCATGGGTTAGCCTCCATGAATGGAAAGACCAAATTAAAATCCTTGTTTAGAAGGTCAAATCCTTATCTATTTTGTTGGTGCAAAAGGTCATGTCCTTTGAAGTCACCCCAAGTTATACATGCGGTTTTGTTGTAGAGATGAAAATTATGCCATAGGAGATTCATGGGTATTGATGCTTGGCTGACCCAAGAAGTGTGTGTCATGGAGGGGAGCCATTGTGGTCAAGCATCTATTCATCCACATAAAATATGCGCAGCTGGATTCATCCAAGTGGGAACCCAACAAAATATTGTCTCTTCATCCTAGGGTTGTACATGTGCTTGGAAATTAAAAATACATTGCTTGGTCCTCAAAACAATTGAAAAATAAACATTCACAAAGAGCTCCAAATTTCAAACCCCTTGGAGAAAAAAAATATTCTTGATGAATTTAAGTACTCTTTCTTTCCCTAGGGATCATATCCTTAGAGGTTTCTAAGTGCTTAGATTTTATCATCATTTGTTTTCACTAAAGTTAAACCTAGGAAAAATTTTCCCTAATTTCCTTGATTTCCACATAATGGACCTTGTGTGATGAAAAAGAAAGTGGGACATTAGACATGCATTTTGAAACATAATCAAGAATGTGCTTTTGGTAAAAATGAACTCACTAAGGAAAGATAAAAGACAAATTGGACCTCACATGTGTTGTCTCCAATGATTTCCCAAAAAATTCAAAATCCCAAAACCAAGATTCAAAAGGATTGCCTGCGAAAAACGTCTTGAAATTCTCCTTGAAGTCAAAGAAAGACTAGTGTATAATTTTTATAAGAAGGCTTCACGAAACAACCCAACTTTGTATGCATTCTATTATCAACAGAATCTAGAGCTTTTTGAAAGGTTTGCTTTCTTCACATAGGAAGTGTAGCATGTTCTTCAACACCAAGGTTTTGTAAAAAAGAATCATGTTTAGGTCAAATTCTAGGATCAAAGTCGTCACTCTCATCCCATCAAAAAAAAATTGAAAAATTTGGAAAAAATTATTCATGCTAAACTTAAAGGCTAAATCAGCATCACTCTATCTTGGCTTAACACACCTAGCCAAATAGTCAAACCTCTTGAGCGAATTTTCCTCTAGGATAACACAACTTCCTGAGGTTTACTAGTTCATGATCACCTTTATTGGCTTAACACACTTAGACAATCCATTATCTTGTGTGAGTTTTTCCTAGGATAACACAACTTCCTAGGGTTTACAAGCTCACCACAATCTTGTTTGAATTAATACATCTAGTCAAACCATCAATCCAAGCCCTAAAGTATAGCATAAACCCTAAAACAATAATAAAAGGTTTCTCTCATTCACCTCATCCATTTATCTCATCATCATCATCACCCCATTTGATCCTTTGCTTTCCCTAGTTCTTCTCTTTTGGGCCTAAAGATTAAGATCAAAATGATCTGTTGTGCAGTTTTTGCACACATGCCCCACTGAAAGTAGGGACCCTCGTTTCTTCATTTTTTGGGTGTCTTGGCCATTCTATTTTGGATTTTGCTTCCTTGGGAACATGCTTTGATGTACATCTTGCTGGTTAGAGTGGCCCTTTGTGAATTTTATTGAAAATGTTAAGTTTTGAGTGCATTTTGGACTTTCCACCGTTTTTGGGAAAATCTGTTTCCTCTGGATTTTCCCGGTTTTCTTTCGGAGCCCGAAGGTGGTTGCCCTTCCAACAAAATTTGCTGAGATTTTTCGTGTCCAAATTTCTTTGAATTATTGCTCTGTCAATTTTTTTGGATTTTGATCTTGGTTATCTTGTCAAGGGCATTAATGGTGATTATGTGACCTTTGGGGCAATGATATATTGAATTTTGGGGAGTAATTGGCCATTTGAGTTTGTTTATTTTCTTGTCATTTGAGTTTGGAGTGTTGGATCTTAAGGTGTGTTGCTAGATCATGCATTTCAGAGCTATTTTGAGTGTTGCATTTGAATTTCATGAGCATTGCTCGTATCCTGCTCATGATTGTGGGTTGCTTGTTGGCATCACTGATTCCAGCTCTTTTGATCTCATGGTATATGGATATGCTTCTTTCCTCTGTTGGTCTTCAATTACTTTGCTTTATATTCTTTTGTTTCATTCATTGCTTCGTCATTTTCTTGTGTGTGCGCGCCATGTCCGGGCATTTGGGGTTTCCATTGTTTTGCCAGTCCACCCGATTGATCACTGAATATTTGTTTTGGCCTAGGCTTTTGTTGATGTTCTCAAGGCTTGTTTACATTTATCCCAAACTCCCTATCTTTTTTTGTAAGAAATTCATGCCTATTTTTTTCATGCTCCCATAGCGAGGTTTTTTGGGGTTTCTCGACCTAAGGCATAGCCAATCCCTCTCGAATTGTTGAGAGGTGAGTTTTAAATTCATGGTTGATCCATTGAACATCTAGGTCAAGTTGCTGTTAAGGTGCAAGTCCTACGTCTGTGCTCATTCAGTCTGTTTTGGTAAAGATGAGTGACACATGGGTAAGTTCGGGTTTTTGGCATCTTTGCGGAATTCCTCTTCCTCCGGATTTCCTCGACTTTTCCTATTCCTTCTCTTTGGTCACTTAAGCTAGACTTTTGTCTGCCTCACAAAAATCTGCTTCCTTTGGATTTTCCCAATGTCTGTGGTTGTGTCATTTCTCTGGATTCGTGCTTTGCTAGTAATTTATCTTATTCCCACTAAAATCCACTTCTACCGGATTTTCCCGGATGTTTTGTGCCTTCTTCATTTTCCTGGATTGATTGGAACTATTGTTGTTTTTGGGGATTTCCATCTCTGGTGGATTCTTTTGGGATATTGTGGAAATGAAGAATATGATGATTATATGAGGAATTTTCTTATTGATAATATGCTAAAGTGATCAAATGAACTTATGCTAAGTTGTTCCAAGGTCATTCCTTTATTATACTAATTGAGTGATATCAAGGGGTTTATATGTTTGTCTTACTGGATTCCGCCTGGTCCGGATTTCCCCAGAATTCCTCTCCATTCTGGATTCCATGAGGGGAAATAAAACCCAAACTTTGAGATATGGGTTTCTTGCATTTGTTGTTTCTCTTGGATCTCACTTTGGTTATGTTTACTTTTTACAGGAAGGATTAGGACAAGATGTTGTTGGTTGTGGCAAGGGAAAGGAAATAGATCCAAGTGCAGAAAGTTCTGCTATCTTTGATGCAGAAAAGATAAAATTGGATATAAGGAGTAAGATTCCTGAGAGCAAGATGACTTCTATTTGGTCAGAAATCACCGATACCAATGTGGGTATGTGCGATTATGAGGAATTCAAAGCTGAAATGGTAGAATCGAACCTCCATTTGCTAGCTAAAAGAGCCCTAGAATCCGGATTGGCACATGTAGTAGGTTTCCCCTCCATTGTGCAGTGCTATGATTTGGTGCTTGAGTGTGCCAGGAACTATGACAGAGGGACACAAAGGATAATTGGTCCCCAGGGAAGTATTGTGGTAGGCTTTAGTCCTGTGTCCATTTCTAGGACTTTTGATATACCTGATAGGTCACATGTGGCGGCCTTTGATATGGACACAACAAGCAAATACTATGAGGAAAATGTAGTCAAGTCCCAGCAAGTGATCAAATCTTTGATGGAGAAGCCCAAGTCTCATTTATCTAAATTGCCTAAACAGTTATTCAGACTCAAATTCAAAATGGAGTACTACAATGTCATCACTCTCCTCAACAGGTTGGTAGGGCTGAAGAGTGCAGGAGTGTTTGAGAGCTGGATGTTTAATGTTATTGTTCATATGGAGCAAGGTATAGATTACCACTGGGCAGGTGCCATAAGTGCAATGATCCATGAATAGTTGTGTAATGTCTTGCAAACGAAGACTTTCACCATGACCTCCTACCTATTGTATGCATTGGAAAGATTTCACCCATATAAGGGGTTGAGCACTAGAGGTACATTTGGATAGGATGCAATAAATGAGGTATATCCACAACTGCACCTAGCAGGAGGAAGCTATAGAAGAGAAAATGATGCTTTCATGATGTATATTACTAGGTTGCTGCAAGGTGCAGAGCATGTAAGGATTTCTAACAAGGCTAAATAATTGATAAGGAGGTATGGGTCATGGTTTATCTAGTTCCCTACTTTCTATTACATTAGGATTGATGGTTGTCAAAGGGCTCCATATAGACTCCCGAGGTACCCCACTGATCATTGTATATTGTTGGAAGTCACTAGGTAGATTTGTGACTTTGACTTAATTGTGAAGGGAGACAAGCACAAAACAGGCTTTGGGAATGATTTCCCCTTGAAGATAGGAATGGGTGAGGTTTGTCCTTCTATCCAGATGCCTCACGCTTATGAGGAGGAGATGAGTAATTTTGGTCTCTCTTTCCATTCCAAGAGAGCAAATTTTGATATCACTAGTGAGGCACAAAAGAAGGCCAGTAAGGAATACAATCACAAGGACAATATTGAGGATTATTGGGCTAACCTTGGTGATGAATTTGAGATCAGGAAGAAGAAATTCTCCAAGCTACCAGTGGATTTGGTAAGATTATACAACATAAAGGCCATCCCTAACCAAGTGGAAGAAGATGGAAATTTGATTCAAGGTCATGTCTTTGAGGCTGTGAAAGACAACCCAGTTGGAGAGGTTGACTGGTTGGAAGAAGAGAAAACATAATTCAACCAAATCATGACTCCTCTGATTAAGTACACCAAATGTGGCTGAAGCATAAAATGTTGGAGTTAGAAAGTGGGGGTTTCCAATGCACTTATGATTTGACGGGAGACTTGGAGTCTCATTCTGCTTCCGAGGAATCACACGAACAGGATCCTAAGGGTAAGACAAAAGTAGATTCTCCCTTCAAGATTTAGGTCAAAGATGTTCAAACTAAGAAGGAAGCAGAAGTAGGTAAGCAAAGAAAACCTATTGCCAAAAATAGGAGGCATGTCTCGAGGAGAGAAGCTGAAAAGGATAAAGAAGAGAAGGAAGAGGTAGATTTTACTCCTCCATTGACAAAGAGAAGAAAGTGTGTGAGGTTGTCATAGAATAGGAGGAATCTCCTAAAACTAATAAGGAAGTTGAGTCACCTATAGTAGAGGTAGAGAGTTCAAGGGAAAGAACATAGGTGTACATGAGGAGGTCAAGGACTCCTTCCCCAAAGGATGCTACAATGAAGGAGGATGTGCCACTGATTGCTCCCATTGTTGAACGGGAAATCATATCCCTTCCTCAGGATACTGGCAGTATGCAAGAAGAACTAAGGAAGGATGAAGATCCTAAGGACTTGGGTGAGGAGGAATTTCAGGAAGGAGACCTCTATAGTGTAGAGGCAGAAATTGACAAGGTGATCCAGTCCCCTTTGGTGGCTTATGCAGACTCACCTACAAAGGAGAAATTGAGAAAATCTCCTCAACAGGAAGAGATTCCATCCAAGATTCCCTCACCAATGTAGGTTACTATAGATGAGCAGTCTCTAAACAAGGAGGATCCAATCAAAGGGATCCCTAGCATGCCAAGTGTTGAGAAGGATCCACCAAATGTTTAGCAGGAGCAAGATGGACAAGATACATCATCAATTGAGTCTATTATTCCAGGTTGGCTACATAAAGAATTAAAGGGTAAACAGGTAATTGTAGAAGATGCTCATCCTAATTGGGATGACTTAATGGCCAATGTTGAAAAAGGAAAAACTAAGAAGGCTAGGTTTGTGTCCCAGATTGAGAAATATGGGTCAAGCAATAGAGTGGCTCACATTGCTACCCCTGCTCCAGATAAAGATAGAGATAATGTGACTGCCAAGGATTATCATGTGCATACTATTGACTTAGGGCATGCTTCTGTGGAGTAGGATATTGATGAGTATGAAGGCTCTGGTGTTGTAATTGTAGGAATATTAAAGAGGGTTGTAAAAACCAAGCATGAGTTGGGGAGAGAGAATGAGAAACTAAAGAAGTACTTTCAAGAGTTGATGAAACCCTTGCAGTCCATTAGCTCTTCCTCCTCTACTGCGGGTTTCTTGCCTCAGGAAAAAATCTCTAAGCTTGAGAAGATGAAAGGAACTACACATGCCACAGTTGTCTGGTTGCGAGGGTTTCAAACCAAAGAGGATGGCGCCATCAAATATATTTTGTCAACTTGAGGGGATTCCATGAGTTCAATAGAGTGGTTGAAAGTTGTGCTTGCTCAAGACAAAGAGGATACTGATCTCCTACTGTAGAAAACAAAGACAATCATGGAGTTCACCGAAGACAAACTGGTAAAGTGTGGGATTCTTCCTTTCCCAAGGGTTTCTGAGCCTCGGGAATGGTTCGAGATCTTGTAGATGAGGCAAAAGGCCTTAAAGAGGATTCATAAACAAGGGAGGTAGATTGAGGACACTCTGATGGGTATTCATGAGAAGTACATCTCCTTCTTTGAAATTATGATAGGAAGGAAGAAGTTTTCTCTGAAGCATCTCAATCTAGAGCAACTTAGGAAGTGGTGGAGAGATGTTTATTCTCCAATCAGTGAAGGTCCAGTCACTGAACATTAGCTAGATGATGTTGCAACTTACATTGCATTTATTGACGGATATTTAACTAATAGGGCTGATTGGGATAGTACAGTAAGGTAGGCAAGAGATGACATTAAGTCTCTTGAGAGAAGAGTTAGAGTTTTTCCTGTACCACCTATTACTGCGTTGGATAGGGTGTTGCTAGCTGTGCATGGTGTAGAATATCGAGATAAAGACAAGGATGGGAAGTAATTATATGGAGCTACATCAAATTTTGTGCTTCCCATTATCCACATACATTGGGCTGACCTTTTTGTGACCTTAGGCCGACTTCAATGAAATTGGTGCAAATTGCACATTTCATATGATATTCGAATATCTCTCAAGGCCGACCTCTTGTGTGGCATACCTCTTGTGTGCCATGTTTTTATTGTAAACTCTTATTTTGAGCTGACCTATCTAGGGGTTCTCTATAAATTGGGCATGTTGCCTCATTTCAAAAAAGGTGATGCATGATAGGCATAGAGAAATAGAATAGAGATTTTCATATTTGAGTGAGTTAGGGTTTATGTTCAAGCAAGTATTGTAACAGAGGGTTGGAATTGTTGCCATTTTGGATGACCTAATATAAGAAGGGATATTTTGATTTGGTATCTTTCTTGTGTGGAGTTTTATCTAGCATGGTTCTTGTTTTTTCTATCTTCAAAATTGCTTAAGTTCATAGTTAAATAGTTTGGTGATGCTCAGGGTTTCATGTTTGGAATGTTTGCAGCGATCTCTTCCCCATACTTTCTATAATTAGCTAGCTGTTACTTGCTTTGCAAAGTTAGCCTGGACTTAAAATTGTGCTTAGTTCAATTATAAATGTTTTTTCATCTCCAATTACAATAGTATTGTCTTGAATAAATGTTTATGATTTGAAAATCTTTAAATACCTCAGAAGATTGCACTATTTATGTCAGATTGAAGATTTATCTGGATTAAACAGAAAGTAGTTTATGAGAGATCGGTCCATTTTGACCATATCATCTTTGGCATTGTCCATCTTAGGGTTAGAATTATTATAAGATTTATCTCTTAAACTCTTATCTTTTGCTATTTATTTTATTATCTATATTCAATCGAGGATTTAAAGTATCAATTCATTGTTCAGATATGATAAATTCAAAAGTCCAGTATTTTCTTGTAGTAAGGTCCCTTTGTGATTACCAGCATTTTCACATTTATCACTGATTTTTTTTGTTGCATTGTCAAGACCTAACATTTGAGACCTTGGGGTTATCTCTTTTCCCATAGAAATTTACCTTTCAAGAGAGATAGGATATCACATTCTATCTAAGTTATTGCTATCCATAAAACACCATCAACATGATCCCTATTTTTATGGTCCAAACAAGGTCACAATACAAGAAGAACATGGAAAACATCAACAAAATATCAACTTCTAGTGACTTGGGTCATGTAACAACCAAAACAAACCTTGCGTGATCAAGCAATCCCCCAAGTAGCTCTCCTCTATCATCACAAAATCCTCAAGAGGAAATCTATGAAGAGGACATCACAAACAAGGACGTGGGGATGACACAATCAGAAATGTTAGAAATGGTTCAAAATCCAAACAATCATAAAAAATTTAATGCCATATTTAAATATTTATGCACGTTAATGGAAGGAGGGATCCTAATTCCTTTTGACTTTGACGTAGGTGCTAGTATGGACATGCCTCTTACAAATACATCCTCAATGTTAACTCCAAATATCACTCAATAAATGCATTAGACCATATCGACAATCACACCAACCTCACCAAATGTGAACAAAGGAAGTGCAATGTTTTGAGAGTTACAGTAGCACCACCTTATAAACAACAAAGAGGTAAATTTTAGTACCACACCAAAAAACTTTGTCTCGATGAATCCATCACACCCATATGTCCCGCTCACCTTCCATAATCACACAGATTCGTCCTCATTCCATGCAACACTAGCCTATTTGTTAAACATACAAACTTCTCTACCACAAGGAGAAGGTGGTTTGTTTCGAGCAGCAGGATCCATTGACCCATTTTCCTTCCCAGGGAACTTACCACCCTCTCCTCCATTATCGCTCATATCCACATCACCTATTGGATTGGGTCTTCCTCCCCTACCCACCTCTAGTTTCTCAAATCTAGGCAATCCGAGAATCACATTGAATCCTCTCATTTTGCCTACAACATCACAACAACAAGCAGAAACCACTCAAGCTATCAAGACCAATACATCAGTCGGTCCTCAAATCTCTCAAAATATACCTTCTCAAGGTCCGAGCATCTCAACCACACCTCCAACAACCCAAATCTTGACCACCAACACAATCCTTTTGCCCATCACAATAGTTGGCATCATTCCCAATCCACCACCAATCCCACCAACAGCTAATATGATTAATTCATTCACTACCCTAATCTAAACCATCCAAAAATCCAATCATCAGAGGATACTAAAACAAAACCAACGGGCTGCTCAACAAGCACAAGCACAACTAGCTATCCAACAAGATGCACAAGCCCAACAAGCCACACAAGTTGCACAAGTGGCTCAAGAATCCCAACAAGCACAAGCTCAATCTCAAGCCAAATATCTAGCCCAGCAATAGGTGCAAGCATAATACCAAGCACAACTGCAATAAATCCATCGACAAGCATACCAACAAGCCCTGCAAGACTTTTAGGCACAACAACAAGCTTTGTTGGCATAACAACAGCTCAACCAACAACAAGCTTTATTGGCGCAATAGCAGCTCAACCAACAACAAGCTTTATTGGTGCAAAACAAGCTCGACCAACAAAAATCTTTGTTGGCACAACAAGAGCTAGACCAACAATAGGCTTTGTGGGAACGACAACAAATAGACCAACAAAAAGCTTTGTTGGAACAACAATAGCAAGATCAACAACAGGCGTTCTTGACACAAATGCAAGCATACCAGTAGAACTTGAATGCATATCAGAGCGTATAGAAAAATCCCACGAGTACTCCTCCCACCAATCAAACACCCCAAACACCTCAAAACACATTCATTCCACCTCCCGATCCGCACAACTATGTTGCAACACAAATCAAACTGCTCTCACAATAGGTGTTGGACCTCCAATCAGGAAAAACATTCAAACCACCAGGAAAATTGTGCCCTTATCCATTTGACAAAAATCTCACAATGGTACCATTCCCAAAGGGATTTGAGATCCCTAAATTCAACAAGTATAATGGAATGGGTAACCCTGAAAACCAAGTCAGGGAATTTTAGGTGCATTGCATGGAGGTTGCATATGATGATTTCTACCAATATTTCGCTACAACTCAAATGGTGGAGCTGATTTAAATGTTGTTATATTTAAAATTCAAATGCAGTCATTTCTTAATATGCTTGTGTTGTTTTGCACTTTGTTTTAGTTCATTGAGTGACAGTTATGCTTTGAAAAGAGGAATCAAAGTTTCAGAACTTTCTATTCAATACTTTGCAGTCAAATGAGTAAACAATAAAGCTTTTCAAATTCTTTCATTCATTTCATAAAGTGATTCATATTTACATTATTTCATTTGATTGTGAGAATACAAATGACTAATACAAATTTGCATTAAAATGCATTTTTTCTTTTCCAAATTTAAAGCAGAAGGAATAAAATCAAATATCCGCACAAGCAATGGACTGTCATAGTGCATCATAAGCAACATACTACACTATGGAGTATGCATAGGGAAAAATCACATAAGTATAAACATAATCATCATTGCCTGATTGGTTGATGACCGACATAGAAGTGGTGCACCATTTGTCTTTCTTCGAGTTCTGTCGATCTATAGGAAGGAAGAGAGGGATGTCAGAGGCTCTGACTATGAATATACCTATATGAACCATCAATGATAATATAATATGCTACTAATCATGCATTGAAACAATCGAGGAAAGTGCAGAGATATGAGCTGAAGGAGAAACATCAACACAAACATGATATATTGTTTTTTTTATGCTAACACTGTTTATTTCCTTGTGAAGGTATAGGAAAGTCCATGTAGTTGTTTATCTTCGAAGACCAAGCATGTGGGGGAAAAATGGGCTCCCACAAGGGTAGAGCCTAGCATGCTGCCCTTATATGTTACAAGAGGGTCGAGAGAGTAATTTCAATCATCATAGTTATCAAGAAAGGAAATGCAACTGAGAGAGTAAAGAAAATTTATCCATCAAGCCATTAAACCAACTGTGCATTCATAACAATTAGGTAATTTGTTTTTGAAAGCTACAGGTGAATAGTGGGTTTAATCCACTCAATCAGATCAATATGTAGAAAGTGAAAATTGCAAAAGAATGCTAATTAGACAGCCTCTTCCAGTCAAAGTTATCAATCTATCATGCTTTTGAGCTGTTGTTTCGAATATTGTTCTGTTGTTTTCTAAGACTGTTCACTTTGTAGTGTTGTTTCATATTTTCTATTTTGGAACATCAGTGTCCTATCTTTTAACAATGATAGTGAATAGTGCAAGTTATGGGGGTCATGTCAAGAACAGGTAAATTCATGAAGAGTTTGTTGCCAAAATAAATAGAGCATAAAAATGCATGGAGACATGTGAATATTCTCAGGTTTCCATCAAAATAATGAAAGGTTACAATGGTTTAAGTTACCCACATGGTTTATTTTTTTTATGGAGCAGCAAGATATGTTCTCAAAATGTTATACACCCATATAGGGATTTTAAAAAAGTAAAGCAAAACAATGTAGCTTCCAGAATACCCATATGGGGTTCTACATTTTTTGAAATGGAAATGTTTGATAATGCATGGGTCGAGCCTAGTGAGAATTTCAATTACTCTTCAAGAAAGAATGAGGAGATTTTTTCAAGTTTTGCTGCATAGGAGAACTGATTCAAGAAAAAAATGCATAGAGTGTGAGTTCTTCATTAGAAAACCATCAGTCAACTGTGATATGTCGAGACCTGTTAAGGAGATAATACATAGATTTTTTAAAGTAATAATAGGGTTTCAGCTTAATGTCATGGCGCGACCAGTCAATGGGCCTACATTTTATTCTAATGATACTAACCATTTTCTTAAAATAAAGCTTGTGGGTTTTGGTGTGAAGGAGATAAAATACAAAGAAGGAGTTTTGAAATGAAGAACTCACCCTTATGTTTTTTGTTCAAGAAATTCACAGGCCGCGCCTAGCTCGTTTGGAGCTCACAATGCTTGGGTCAAGCCCTCTCATGGCGCCCAAGGTGGAAACAAGGCAAGTACAGTGGAAAATATACAAGAAAATCATAGAAGAATGAAGAGAAATCCGCGGCTTCAAGAATATTTTTCTTGTTTTCAATGCAGTGAAGAGATCTCATAATACAAATAATTAAACTCACCATTCTTGTTGTGAGGGGGGTTGACCAGAATAGTGGAGTCGTCTAAAGTTCCAGAGCTTCCCAAGCTGCAAGATTAAGCACACATAGTAATGGCTCTTGCAAAAGGTTTTCTTTCAAAGAATACAAAGTGAAATGATGCAAAATTTAGGGCATTGGTGGAGTTTTGTTCTTTAGGGTTTACCCCAACCGTATTTCAATTTAGATGATATTTTGCCTTAGTTTCATGCATGATATTTTTCCTAAGTCAAATTGTATCATGGGGGCTGATCCAAGGTGTTTAGGTAACCCCTTATGCATTGATACCTTAAGGCATTCTAATACATGCCTTATTCTCATAGAGCCTTAAGTGTATTATTTTAATTATTGATTTTTTTAGAAATCAATCAATTAGAATATTGAGAGAATAGTATGCCTTAGGATTAGGGTTAGTACCTAGGCTTATTAATATTTATTTTATTCTTTTTTGGAGAAAACAATTAAAATATATAAGGAGGAGTTGTATATTTTTATGATTTTTTTAATGAGAAAAATCAAACTTTGTAAAGGAGATATAAGGAGCATGCAAAGATTTTTTTTTAATCCTTTAATTGTAAAATGGAATAATAGACAAACTGCATCATGTAAAGCAGAAGCAAAGCAATGCTTTATAAATTGCTTTGTTTTCTTGCTATTTTTAGCAGTTAAGGTTGACTTTTCTTCTTGGTTGGAATTGGGTTTTTAGTTGGAGAGATAAGGTGTTTTTCTTGCTTTAAAAGCAGTTTTTTGCTTTTTTTAGAGGCTTGACAGTTGATGCATGCAAAAAGTGTGACTTTCCACTTTTATGCCGACTTGTTGCACAGTTTTTGGGACCTTTTCCTTGAGATTTTTTCAAGAGCTCGGATTAGGGTTTGAAACATATATCTTTGGAGAAAACTTAGGGTTTTCTAGTTCAGTTTGTTTTGGCTCTTACACATTTTTGAGCTGAAACTATTTTTGTACTTAGTGATATTATTTTCTAGCATACTCCTACAGTAAATAAAAAACAACATTCCTATCTATCATTTTTGTGTCCATTTACAGTTCAGTTGATGTTATTCGTGTGATTTTCAGTTTAAGAAATCCTTGTTATGTCCTAGGTTGTAGTTTGATGCAAAAAAGTACAAAAATATAGGTTGCATGTTGTGTTTCGAATAGACCTTCATGCAACGTACTTATGTAAGAAATTGTTCTTGAGAGGTTGTGAAGTTTTGTTGTTGTTTTTTAGCATTATTTGTGAGGAAAATACAAAATAGTCAGTATTTCATCATCCAATATTAAAAAATTATTTCAAAGTCATAAGTTTTAAATTTTGTTTTTCTCTCTATCCCTTTTCCAAGAAGATTGTAGAGTAGGATCATTATACGAAGAACCAACTCACTCTGGAGATTCTCTTTCCTTATAGACCACCCACGTCTAGAAATAGTTTCAATGTTGCAACAGATAGTCTGATTTCTACAAATCTAACGAGGTGCATATCTTATTGCTAACAATGACACATATCTAATGTGACTCTTCCCCTGAAGTCTGACTGGTCCAACCATGGAATGGTTTTCTCATCTACCCATAGGAATTAAAACATTCGAGGAGATTGTGGAAGCATTCCTTAAAAATTATGCTTTCAACATGGGTATAGACGTTAGTTTGGAAGAACTATCAATGCTCAAACAAAGAAAATGAGAGCTATTCATATCCTTCTTGCAAAGATGGCAATCCAAGGCCAATCAGAGCAAGTGGACCATGCCAGAAGAACAAAAATTTTGCATGATCATATCCAATCTAGTTGAAAACTTGGTGTTCTACTTAAAAATGCAATGCATCACATCATACGATCAACTAATCCCAAAGGCACTCAACATCGAAAGAGCCCTTCCTGCGTGAGGAGGTGCATCAATAATTACTCCACCACAGGATAACCGCCCATCTAAAATTTATAATGATAAACCTCACACATGGTCGAGGAACAAAAAAATCACAAATGACATCGTGGTCAATGCTAGCGTGGTCATAAATTCTCCCAAACCAAACATCCAAACTCACCACCAACCACAAAATCACAATCAAAATAATGAGCTAACTAATGCAGTAGTAGCACAACAACAACCACTTCCCACCAACCAAATCAATAACTTGGTAAATCAAGGAGGACCACCTCCCCAAGGCAAATACCCTACCAAGCAGAAGTTCATGACCCTTGGGGAATCCATTGAGTCCATAATGAAAAAGTTGGTCAAGGAAAACCTAATCAAAGTCTCCAACTCTGAGCAATATGTGGAACCCATGACCAAACTTCCATGGTATAATGAAAACCTCCTTTGTGACTTCCACGAGATCAAGAGACATACCACCACAAATTGCATGAGACTGAAGAATATCATCCAAGACCTCATCTAAGACAAGATCATCAATATTGAGCAACTAGCCAGTAATCAAGATCTGAAAATATACACAAATTTGATGTTGAACCACAATCAAGGAAATAGTCAAGGGAACAACAAAGGAAAATAAAATATACTAGTGTTAATCTAGTATATGAAGAGATAGTCACATGTGTCGATGAAATGTTCATGGTCATTAATGTAAAGGGCACCAACACCGATTGTGGAGTCACCACACATGGCGGCAAGGTCACAATCTAAGACCCATTACAAATAAAAATCCATCCCCTATGACTATAATGTCATCGACCAGCTGAAGAGAACTCCCGCATAGATCTCCATCATGGAGTTGTTAAAAATCTTTGTTTCCCATAGAAAAATTCTTGATGAAGCTTTAGCGACATCCATTTTCTCTACCACCCTTGACACAAAACAATTTTAGGCTATGGTTGGTAATATCATTACCCTAAACCTCCTTACATTCTTTGACCAAGACTTCCCCCTTGTAGCATCTCATAATCACGCACTTCACCTTTAAGTGCTGGTCCATAAAAAGAAAGTTAAAAGAGTCTTGGTGGATGGAGGTGCACAACTTAATATTTTTTCTTTTGAACTCATAAAGAACTTGGGATTCATCGAGGATTCCATTAACAAGAAAAAAAGCATCACAATAAGGGCATATGATGATCAAGAAAGAGTGTCTCAGAGCACTACTAAAATCCCAATCCAGGTGGGACTAGCAACCATGGACACTACCTGTCAGGTCCTCGACCTTGACTTACCATATAAAATCCTCCTAGGACATCCATGGATCCATGGAATGAAAGTAGTGGCCTCAACATATCACCAATGCATCAAGTTCTTACACCAAAATGAGGAGGTCACTATGCATGGGGATCTTGAACCATTCGCCTACTACAAAAACTTGAAGCCAAGTTTTATAAAATCCCCCAAGTACCAAAAACTGATGAAGGCCCATCCATTGCATACATTGACCCAACTAACCTTGCCTCCACTTATGCGATAAAGACACCCGCCATCCCTGACATATCTGATATCAAAAACATGATCCAGGACAATGGATGTGGAGACTACAAAATGAAGAAGAGTGTATTTTTTGTAGGAGAGTTACCGCAATCTCCTAGGTCACATGGGCAACCTCGATAAATTGATACACCCGTCCACACCCTTAGGGCAGACCCCTTTGGATTTTTCCATTGGGGAGACCTAAGTCAAGAAAATGTTGATGAGGAAGATATTTCAAGCACAATATACCATGATGCAAAGCCCGCACCCACATTACCTATGGATGAATCCAATATAGGGCTACAAATAATGCTTGTCATGGCCTACAATAGAAACCAAAGCCTTGGAAGGAACAGTGGTGGATGACTAGAGCCCATCATTGCATAAAGAAGAATGAGGAACCTTGGCCTTAGATGCACTCCCTCGAGTATAACCATATGTGGTTGAGGTACTCCCAGTAGGGCAGTCAGGTCCTCCCCTTAGGTATTGGTAACCACCCTTAGACCACCTATATGAATAGGTATCTTGCTTGAAAACTTCATCTTTGATGTCACTGATGTTTGCACCAGTAGTGACGATGATGATACCGTAGTAGGCCTTCCCATGCTTTTTGAGGACAAACTCATTCGAAAATGATGAGGCTCTCTCGAAGTTCATGGGACTAAGGGATGTAGTTCTATGTGGGGATCACAAGGTAGGTTTCAACATCACTTTAGACACCCAGGCATATTACGGAGAGATGATTGAGTCCTTCAGTCACAAAAGAAAAATATCGAGAATAAGCTCAAATTTATTGAGTGAAAACCACACTGTGGCACTCTCTAATCACAAAATAGTAAAATAAAGGACACATCCAATGGTGAAAACCTCTTTGAGGCACCGGAGGATGAAGGATTACATCTCCCCCCTACTACACTACATCAAGAAAAATCAGCAGTCCTAGCAGAGCAGTGTAATCCTATTAATTTGGGAACAGAGACAGTACCGCAAATCACTTTCTATGTTGAGTCTCTCCTGATAGAGAAACAAGAACTGCTAGCAGCATTTCTGAAGGAAAGGAAGGTAAAATTTCAATGGACCTATGCTGACATGTCAGGTCTAGATCTAGAAGTGGTGGTTCATCATTTGGTTGTTTACCCTGGAGCGAAGCCGGTTAGACAAAAGTTAAGAAAAATGCATCCCCAAATAGCCTTGCTAGTCAAGGTGGGGTTATAGAAACTCCTGGATGTTGCCTTCATATGCCTAATTGACTATCCAGAATGGGTATCCAACCTTGTACCAGTCTCAAAACCAAATAGGGGCATCCACATCTACACAGACTTCAGGAAACTCAACAAAGCATATCCTAAGGATGACTTTCCACCACCCAACATTGATATGATAGTGGACATGACGGTCAGACATGAGATGCTATCCCTAATGGATGGTTTCTCGAGATATAACCAGATAATGATTGCAAAAGAAGACTAGCATTAAATGACATTTACATGTCCTTGGGGCACCTACTACTGGAATATGATGGCATTTGGACTGAATAATGCAGGGGCTACATATCAAAGAGCTATGACGCTAATATTCCATGACATGATACACAAAACCATTGAAGATTATGTGGATGACATATTGGCAAAATCAAAGAAGAGGTAGAACCACATAGCAACCCTAAGTGACATATTTGGCAGACTGGAGATGTATAAGGTCAGGCTCAACCCAAAGAAATATGTCTTTGGGGTACAATCAGGTAGACTTTTGGGCTACATAGTGTCAATGAGGGGAATAGAGGTGAATCTTGCGAAGGTTAAGGCAATCCTTGATATGGAAGCACCAAGAACACTAAAACAACTCAGAGGATTACAAGGCAGAACCCAGTCCATCCGGAGGTTCATAGCATAATTGGCAGACAAATAGATTGCCTATTCACATCTACTCCATAAAGGAGTAGCATACAAGTGGGATGAAAAATGTGATTAGGCATTTAGAAAAATCAAAGAATATTTGCTCACACCACCCATATTGATGCCACCCATTGTAGGAAAACCATTGATCTTATACATCTCAGCAACAATAGTAGCCTTGGGTTCTTGATTGGCTCAACAAAATGAGAATGGAACAGAAAGGGCTATCTATTACATCAGAAGTATAATGGTTGGCCATGATTTAAACTACACATTCATTGAGAAAGCTTGCCTAGCAATAGTGTTTTCTTCAAATAAATTCTGACACTACATGCTGGCACATAAAATCAAGCTCATCACCAAAATAGATCCCATAAAATATCTATTGTCAAAAGCCATGCTCACAGGAAGGATGGCTAAATGGGTCATGATACTATCAGAGTATAACATTGAGTATGTGGAGTGAAAGTAAATCAAAGGATGGGTCATTGTGGACCAGCTGGAAAAATCTCTCATCTACATAGACAACCCGCTCATATTCAAATTTCCAGATGAGTCAAACTTTAATCTCAGCGTAGCTGATCACTAGAAACTATACTTCAATGGTTTTCACACACAACATGGATCAAGAGTTAGTGTCTTCTTTATCACCCCACAAGGGGATTGCATACCAAGATCTTACAAGTTGGAATTCCCCTATACCAACAATATTGCAAAGTACAAGGCTTTAACCATAGGTCTCAAAATTGTGACACAATGCTGAATCATAGCATTAAAGGTCTACGGAGATTCACAGCTTATCATTAACCAAGTCAATGATGAATACCAAAATAAGGATGATAAGCTCACACCATACAAGAAAGTGGTGGAAAGCCACAAAGAATAATTTATTGATATCACCTTTGATTAGATACCGAGGGAAAACAACAGAGTGGATGATGCAATGGCAATGATTGGGTCCTTGCTAGATATCCCTCACAATGTCTTGAAACATGAATTCTTGGTAGAGCGGCTTCTCGTACCTACTTCCAAGGTACCAGAGTCGGAATATGCGTGTGAAATTTTTGGTCTCGATGATCTTTGGTATCATGACATTTACACCTACCTAAGATTAGGAGTCCTCCCAGTTGATATCACCCTGAACCTCAAACGAACTTTTGTCAAAAGGCCCTTACATTTCGTCATACTAGGGGAAACCCTCTTCTGAAGAAGCATTGATGGAACCCTATTACATTGTTTAAAACCTGAGGAATCCCTGACTGCTCTGACTAATGTACACAATGGCACTTGCGGTTCACACTCAAGTGGTATGACCTTGGCCAAGAATTTAATAAGAACTGGATACTACTAGCCAACAATGGAAAGAGAGGCACATGATTTTTTCAAAAGGTGTCTACAGTGCCAGCAGCATGGAGACCTCATTCATGCACTAGCTCAAGAATTACATCCTATTGTTACACCTTGGCCCTTTTCCCAATGGGGGCTCGATCTCATAGGTAAAATCTCACCCACCTCATCCAATGGCCACAAGTTTATCATCACCGCCATAGAATATTTCACAAAGTGGGTCGAAGAAAGTCCCATGACCTACTTCACCAAAAAGCAGATATCCAAGTTCATCCTAAATTATCTCATTTTCCAATATGGCATCTCTTAATCTACTATCTCTGATAATGGGACACCTTTCAGGAATCAGGATGTTCGTGACTTGTGCGAAAAATTTAAAATCCAACATCACTTTTCCACCCCATATTACCCACAAGGCAACGGCCAAGCATAAGCTACCAACAAAACCATTATGAAGATCCTTAAGAAAATAGTCAATGACTTTGCTCATGATTGGCATTTGTAGTTAAATCTTTCCTTATGGGCCTATAGCACCAGCATCCTCATGCCAATAGGTGCCACCCCATTCTCCCTAGTTTACGAATCATAAGCCATCCTCCTTATCGAGATCGAGCTCCCATCACTAAGGATATCATTGCAAAACCTCATCACAAATGAGGAATACATGGTTACAAGACTAAATGAGCTGGAGTTACTATATGAATGGCACATGGATGCCCTAAACCATCTACAGGTTTAGCAGAATCGCCTAAAATGCAGTTACAACAAGAAGATCAAGCAACACACCTTCCAAGTCGGTGAACTTGTGATGAAGGAGAACCAAAAGAATGTGCCAAATCCAGAGAGCAAAGGAAAATTCGAGCCCAACTAGCTGGGACCTTTCGTAATCATAGCCAACTATAAATTAGGTGCATATCAATTAGCAACACCAGAAGGTGAGCCTCTGCAAGAGCCTCTGAACAACTCCCATCTCAAAAAAAATTATACCTAAGAACTTGCAAGGTATAAAAAACCAAAAAATACCAAAAAAATCAGAAAAGGTCCTGAAAAAATGGTTACCTTGATGAAAACTTGGCAAACAGGCGTCTTGGAGACAACAAAAAAATCCAAAAAATTAGAAAAATAATTGAAAATAGTAAAGAGATAAAAATCGTCCTCTAGTGAAAAACACTTTGGTGGTGCTTTGGACAAGTACCTTGGTGAAAACCTGGCAAACAAATGCCAAGTGTAAATAAAGCACTCCCCATCTTCCAGGATCTGCATGACTCACTCATCCATTCCATCACATTTCATTAATCATTCATCCACCCATCCGCTCGCATCCATACCATAGCCTAAGCTGACACCCAAATCATATTCCATCATAGTACTACTTGCCATATTCCTAAGGTCAATTTGTCCTACCTTTATCGAAGTAATTTATCGCTAAACGTTGAGGGAATATCCTTGAAAGTGGCATTGGATTGGATTTTTGTATATTTTGTGCTCTTCCTAAGACATCAGAAAATCCAAAAGCATTCAGAAAATTCATCAGAAAATCCAAAAACATGTCAAAAATCTCAGAAAATCTTCAAAAAATTTATCATGAAGTATTATCAATCTTTAACCTTGTCTGAACTACATCATCTCTGAGCTTGAACGTAGGCAAGTTTGATCTTTGATCATCCCCCTAGACATCTTAGTTTAGTCCTTAGGCATCCGTTGCAATAAAATGGAAAATCTGTTTGCCCATCTATCTCATCATTGAGTCAAGTATGTCGTCTATCGAACTAGGTGGTCTCTTCGTGTATAACGTAGGAAAGGCTAATCTATGGATCAGCTCCCGAGACCCCTAGGATAGGTCTTTTAGTTAGTCCCTTCGTCATAAATCTCGAAAATAACAAAAATATTTGTAAAACATTTTAAAATACCAAAAATAGCCTCAAAATATTTGAAAATCCAAATATGGTGTATCCATCTCATTTCGCTTTCACCCGCGATAGTCATCATTCCTAATAGAATCAATCATCACCTTCACCCTTTGGTGATTTAGTCAGAAGCAAGTCTAGCTGGTTCAAAAGTGAACACCTAATCGACAGAGTCTCGAAAATCTAAGTCAGTAAGCAAGCAAGTTGGTCAACTCAGAGTATCAATAGCTTATCATTGAATCAGTCCCATCAAAACCCTGATCACAACATGTCCTAGGATGAATCCTTCCCACGATGGACATAAGCATCAGGTATCCCTCAAAATTTTAGTCTTGGCTAGCGGTATGAAGAACATTAGCTTGTTTGGTTTGCTTTATTTGGCATTTTGTTGGCTTATCTTATTTTGCGCTCATTCCAAGGACCTCTCGGTGATGCCTAAACAAAATAGGTTTACAGAGAAAGGAATGGGGAAAATATCATTGTCTCTTTTATCTACTATGCTTGTGGGATACACTTGTAAAATAACTTAGTCACATATGCTTTGGTTGGTTTGTGGAGAGGATGTTTTGGTTATCGTGTTGACCACATAGAAAAGCTTGCTTTCCTATGTTTTGGCCTGAGATGTTTAGAATGTTTGAACATCCTGAATGAATTATGCCTTCTAAGGGCAAACAAGAATAATCCTATCTGATTTTCAAGTCAAATTTCATCACACTGGGTACAATGTCATCTTGGTTCTTTATACCTTGATGCATCATACCCATGTGTGTTATCAAACATAACGTAATTGACCCTTTAAAAATCCCAACTCTTGAAAAAGAAAAAGCATCATGATCTGAACTAACTCATTGTTTCTAACTTCTTCTATCTTCTTTCCATACTAACATGGTATCATGACAGTAATCGAAACATTACCAATGCATACACTTTGCATCATCCACCAGATCATTAGCATAAAAATAATATTGCATCATATCATTATCTTAAGTTACGAATAAATTTGTTATTCTAAGCATCTTAAGAAATCATTACATCATACATAATCATTAAGAATTCATTTACCATTTGCATCCATTGCACCATTATTAAGCATACATTACATTCATAGGATCATTATTAAAATGCATGAAAAAGATACAAAAAGAATTGCATCCATTACAAACATACATCACATCACATGAGCATAAGAAATAGGAACATCTCATAGCATCACATGAAAATTAGAATGCATCCATACATATCATAAGGGCAAACCATCTCATATATATCATCAAAAAATACACTATTATGATACAAAATCTGATCAAGTATACAATAGGGGCAATAATACAACCCATGAATCAAAAATGGAAAACTATATGTGATCAAGGGTTAGCCATGTTGGCTATGCCCCTCACCCTCTCCCACCTACCTATCACCATGATCCTCTGGAAGCCACACCCCTATCTATTGGGAGAAGTTTGGCACTCTGCCTGCTGGTGGCACTACTTGCCTATAATGTTGTTGATAATACTCGGCCTCCTTGACAACTTCTTTGTATGCTCGTAGATTAACTGATTGGATCTGGAATGAGGAAGTTGTGCTCTCTAGCTACTACCACTGACCAATCTCTCGATCCCTCTCAGATCATGCCTGGTCCCTCTCAGTTGTAACTACTACAACCTATTGTCTAGCCTCATCCTGCTTTGTTGTCAAAACCTAGATCTAACCCTGTAGCTATTGGATCAATGCATCTCTATGATCTGGTTGTGTAATTGGTTGCATTGCTGGCTATTGTTGAGGACCTACCCTCGGTTGACCATCTACCCCCCTTCTCGGTCAGGAGACTATTGTGCTGAATCACTAGGAGGTGTCTAATGAGCAGGTGGTCCACCTCTTCCTCTGCCTTGTCCTCTACCTCTGCCAGTTGTCCTACCTCTAGGCCTGCACTGCAGAATCATTGCACTAGGAACTGTCAGTCTAAGGGGAGGCCTAAACCACACTCTTTATGCTAGAGTGACCCCTGCATCTACTAACCCCTGATCATAAGGCCACGATTGGGCCACCAATTTTCTAAAAGAAGATATTGCCTCTATTAATGAAATGGGTTGACCCCATGTTGTCTCTCTAGTCATACAAGCGAAGATTGCCACATACTGGTCATTAGGCTTGTCTTGTACCTCTCCAAACTACTTGGCTACCTTGTCTGAGAGATATCTCTTGATCATGGTGTGCTCTCGACCATGCATCCACCCATCCTATCTGGTGTAAAATAGTTGATCCACATCATCATACCATGGGCCAATTCCCATCCAGGGTCTCCAAACGAACTCTCTCATCTCACCAAGAACTCACCGCTAGTGTGCTAGACCACTTGTGCCAGTATGGGTGAAATGAATTTGTGCCCCATTGTACCGCCAAACAACAGGATCATCTCTCTCAAGGATAACTTAAATAACATTTGGGCAAAGCACTGGGATCCACTCCCATCCCCAAATGTGTAATAGGGTAACCCCGATCCCAAGGGATCAGTTGTCTAGATATGCAAGCTCATGAAGATCCCTGTATAGGGCCAAAAGTAATACTAGTCCCCAAGCAAAGCACACCCTGTGGTGAACCATTTGATCCCATGCTAGTCCCCAATCTGGACTAAATTATCAACCCTGCCGATCAGGTGCCACAAGGCTTGAGATGATAGCAGCAATAATCAATCCATAAATAGGTATGCTACAACGGTATCTCTCCAGATCAATTTTCCCATCAGAAAACTCAATCTCATCGAGCTCCATAACCCCATAGCAAGCATCTCTACTAGAATCTAGATCATAGATGACTCTGGCCCCATGAATAGGTAATCAAAGAATGCATCAGACATCCTCGAGGGTAATAGTGGCCTCACCAATAGGAAGGTGGAAGGAATAATTCTTGCTATGCCACCACTCGTCCAAGGCTGTCATCATGCCTAAGTGCGCCCGAACAAGAGGGACGTACGCAACATACGAAAGGCCAAGAGCACCAAGATGCTCCTAAACCAACTCATTAATACCCTACAATCTGCTAAGCATGGGCCATCTATGTTGCCGTGAGTGAAGCACATCAAGCTCCTCCTGCATAAGGGAAGCCATCACGTCAATAAAAAGATAATTTTTTTGCATCTCACACTAATTTTTGCATCCAAAATAGCAAATGTGGTGTTGTTTGCGAGTACAATGCAGTTTTGAAAGTTGCAAATTATGCCTCCGTAGCTGAGTTTCTGCATTTCTCAGTTCCAAAGTGACCTGCATGACACTATTCACATATGTGGTCCACTTTGTGATGAACCCTAGTTCTCTAACTATGTCGCACGGTTGAATATTTACATGCGGTGAACTTTGACCGGCAAAGCCCTAATCTCCAAACTAAGACGCATGGCATTGTTTGCATATGTGGTCCAATATAGGACTGCACGGTCGTGATAAAGCATTTTCAACGATGCTATATAACATTGCTCAACTTAAATGACACTTAAACCCTATTTAATGCACGTAAAATGATAAAATTAAAAGTTTGATAAGGGTACATACCACGGGTCTTGCACTGACTGGTTGCTAATGGACTCATACTCTCTTCAACATGTTCCTAGGAAGTTGTCATTGTGCCATTTTGATCGAGACTCAGAGCTAAAATTGTGAAATTTTCTAACGGCTAAGATTGCAAATGCATTGAAAGTGACCCCTCAAGGTCTATTTAATCCTAAAAATTAGGGTTTTTTAACCTAATTTGACCATCTAACTAAGGTTATGGTCTCTCGAGCCCATTTTCATCCAAGCAAGGGCCATTTTGCATCTTTTTTGGTGTTAAATGCATTTTTTTGCATTCTGGGGCATTTTTGAACTTATCAGGCACCTTGTCCTCCTTTTTTGCGAGATCATCCAAACAATCAAAAATTTCATCCGATCTCTCAAGGGGGCATTACACCAACATAATCCTTCCATTGGGGCAGCAGTGGGGCATCTAAAAAAATTGATAAATTTTGAACTTTGATCACAATAATTTATTATTTGAATCAATGCAACAAGTACATTGCTTCAAAGAGGGGCAAAATGTAAATAGGGAAAATGTACAAGTTCAGTTCAGCACACTTGATCCTGATTACTAATGAAATTTCTTCTGGAATCATACTCTCAGCATTTCATCATATTTTGTCTCTTAATTAAATAAATCATTATTTATCTAATTAAGTCTTTCTCCTCTCTTGATTAAATTAATCAATTTAATTTAATTAACCTTATATCTTTGTTTGATTAAATAAATCATTTTATTTAATTAAATTCTCTAAAGTCCTCTTATTAAATTAAATAAATTAAACCTTATTTGATTTAATCTAACATCTTTCCACTTAGTTAAATAAATTAAAATCATTTATTTAATTAACCATTTCCTCTCAATTCTGATTTAAATCAATTCATCAATTTAAGTCAAAATTATCAAATCATCTAATCCCTCATTAAATTAATCCCTATTACTAAAATCCTCTAGAGAATGCAAGGTGCACATGAAAATAGATTTAATTCAGTTATTAAATCTCTATTTTCCCTCACATGGCATCAAAAGGGAATAATCCCTCAAGTTTGAATTCAAAAAGTCCAAGTGGGCTTGTACATCCAACAAGGCATTCACTCCTCTTACATGTCCTTGTGCATTGAGCCAAGTGGCATTTATTTAAATTTGTTTTCTTTCACATGTCATTTCTTCAAATTCAAATTCCACCTAATTATATTTATTGGCACTTTGGACAAAATGTGCACAACCATCAACCATTCACATGGGGACAAGTGTCATTCAACCATTGGGTGAAAGTTAGTCCCACATTGCTCAAATCTTGCCATTTCTTCCAAATTCAAATCTATAAATTAGAAGCTTCTCTCCTCATTCTTCATCCACAATTCATGCAAAGTTACTCTCTTAACATTGAGAGCTAATTTTGTGCACTTCATTTCATCATTCACATATTTCACCATTTTCATAGCTACTAGGTTATGCTCAAATCTCATCATGGATATTTTATCAATCTAAAATCAATCAACATTGCAATTTAGGAGTTGGGAAAGGGCCAATTTCAACAATCAATTTGCACCAATTCCCCATGGGATCACAAGTTTACTCACTTAATTAGGATTTACATGTTTTTTATATTTTGTTCTTCATATTCCTACTTTAAGTTTTAGTAGATGGATTTCATGGGGAATCCTTTATTCTTGTTTGAATTTGATCTAACACATTGATTTGTTTGTTGTTCTTGTGAAATTGCAGGATTAGGGGTTCACAAATATATATTATATATAGAAAATGAATATCTATTTTAAATGGATATTCGTTATTAACTAATTTGGATTTGGAGCCTCGTGAGAATATATCAATATGGTGTTACGAGATGGATATCTATTCATAATGGATATTCATTCCATTAAGGACTTTATAGGCAAAACCTTCCCTCATTTGCAAAGCGAGACTATGTATTAATTATATAATATATAATATATAAGATATAATATATTTAATAAATATACAATATAAATTATATATATCATAATATATATTATGTATAATATATAACATAATATATTTAATATATAATATATATTATATAATGTATAGTATATATGAAATATATTATAGTATATTTATATATAGTAAATGAACATCTGTTATTAATTGCATTGGATTTAAAGCATCGTGAGAATATATCAATATGCTACAAAACAAATATTCGTTTATAATGGATATCCGTTTCGTTGAGGACTTTATAACCCAAACCCTACCTCATTTTCAATATGCTGCCAATTTAGTAGTGACCTCTTTCGTGCGCAATGACCTCCGACGTGTTCTAGGTATGTGTTTTTTCTATTTTTTTGCTAATTAGTGATTAATTTAGGTTTTTTTTTGCATTCTTTGTAGTTTTGTTGAATTTTTCATTTCTATCTAAACTTACAAAAAAAATTCAAACCCTAGTTAGTGGAAAAGAAAAAAACTGAACCTTCATTATTAGAAGAAAGACATAAAATTGAACCTCCATTACCCCCTTTTTGCATTTATTTAAACTGTTTTACATTCTTGTCTAGTTATCCTTCTTCTTTTTCACTTATTCTCGTGTTTCTTAAATTCTTGCTTTGTTTCTTATTCTTAAGTTAGTATTTCTTTGCTAAACAATTTGTTTTTAAATTTTTTAGTTCTTTTGACTCTACTCAACTCTCAAAATAGAAATGACCGTTGTTGTAAGTTCTTTAAATTTCCAATACTTAGTGAATCTGAATCCATTGTTAGTACAAGCCAAACAAAACTTGTCCTACCAGGCATAGGCAAATGGGAAAAGTTAATGGGTAATAATCAATGGGCTATGCAGGAGGCTATCATATTGCATCGTATTGTATGATAGCCTCCTACACAACCCATCGATTATTACCCATTAACTTTTCCCATTTCCCTATGGTTGTTGGGACAAATTTTGTATAACCATTACTAACTATGTGTAGAGACTCACTAAATATTGGCAATTTGGAGCTTAACAATTCCACCTTTGTTGAATCAATTTGGAGCTTAACACTTCCACATTGCAGCGAGGTAGAAAATTAATGTATTTTTAAATGATATTTCACATCACTTTAACAAAACAAAAAAAATTCATTTACATGCCTTAGACATAAATGAGCTTTACACATTTTTTCATTTGTATTCAATTAATTAATTTATACTGAATGGTTTAAGGGGATTTTTAAACATGTATCTTACATTTTGAAATTACAAATTTGGTATAGGTTCACTTATATCTAAATCATGGATTCACACCCTCCAACTCCGCCCACTCCACCTCGTAACCCCCCACCTCCACCACCTGCATCCGATGTTTTTTTATTTCAAGAACAAATCAATTTGAATGTTAGAACCATTCAGGATCAAGTTAACGCTATTCAGAATGAAGAATGTGTTCACCCATTATTGAGGTGTTTTGCATCAAATATGCAGAATGTTGTTGGTTTGGTTAGGTTCATGGAAGTGAACCTAGACAAGCATCAATGATGGATAGAGGAAAGGAGACAGTCCCATTCTAAAAAGGAAAACACAAATAAATGAAGATATGCAACTAAGAGCCACAAAAATTTATTAAGACAATGATCTTATTTTTATAAAGAATTTGACCTTGGATGCATATTTTATAAAGAATAGTGTTTGATGGATATTTTATAAAGAATTTGGTTGGATGGATATTTTTAGTGTTGAATTTATGAATATAATAGTATAATGATGAGACAAAAATTTAGTAATAAATATTAAATAATCTATTAATTTAGTGTCTGTTCATATATAGTATGCATATATAGTGTTTATTCATGCATCATAGTCGAGTGATGTCTTATTTTTTGATCACGATTATTGCATAGGTTTCACATGAACAATAGATAATGAACATGTATCTTTTTGTCTTGTAAATATTTTTTTTGAAGGTTGCATCAAACCCCTATGGTGTACATAATTTTCTTGTTTATGTATCATGGTTGAAAGATAATGATTCTTATGCATGATTATTTTATACCTTTTCCATGAAGGATCTAATGACATGTTATTAAGATTGAAGGTTTTAATGGCATGAATATTGAATTGAGTTGTAATGGTTTTGTTTGATGGTTGCATCACTTCTTATTCTAGAGGGTACCAACAGGGGAAAACTCTCTCTCTCTTGCTCTCTCTCTCTCCCCCTCTCACTCTCCCTCTCCCTCTCCCTCTCCCACTCTCCCCCTCTCTCCCTCTCCCTCTCTCCTTCTCTCTCTCCCTCTCTCCCACTCTCCCTCTCCCTTTCTCCTTCTATCCCTCTCTCCCTCCCACTCTCCTCTCTCTCTCTCTCTCTCTCTCTCTCTCTCTCTCTCTCTCTCTCTCTCTCTCTCTCTCTCTCTCTCTCTCTCTCTCTCTCTCTCTCTCCCATTCCCTCTCTCCCACTCTCCCTCTCCCACTCTCCCTCTCCCTCTCTCCAAATCTCCCTCTCTCTCTCTCTCCCACTGTCCCTCCCTCTCTCTCCCACTCTCCCTCTCTCCCTCTCTCTAATATATAATGATTAAATATATATATTAAAGAATTGAGAGGGAGACTATGTATCGAATATATTATATAATGTATAATATATTTAATATTTAATATATATTATATAATAAATAATATAAATATTAAATAATAAATAATATATTTAATATATAATATGTATTATATAATAAATATTATATATTATATATAGAAAACGAATATCTATTTATAATGGATATTCTTTATTAACTAATTTGGATTTGGAGCCTCGTGAGAATATATCAATATGGTGTTACAAGACGGATATCCATTCATAATGGATATTCATTTCATTGAGGACTTTATAGGCCAAACCTTGCCTCATTTTCAAAGGGAGACTATGTATTAAATATAACATATAAGATATAAGATATAATATATTTAATATATATACAATATAAATTATATATATCATAGTATATATTATATATAATATATAACATAATATATTTAATATATAATATATATTATATAATGTATAGTATATATGAAATATATTATAGTATATTTATATATAATAAATTTATTATATAATAAATGGACATCTGTTATTAATTGCATTGGATTTGAAGCATCGTGAGAATATATCAATATGCTACAAAACAGATATTCGTTTATAACAGATATCCGTTTCATTGATGACTTTATAACCCAAACCCTGCCTCATTTTCACAATGCTACCAATTGAGCAATGACCTCCTTCAAGCGCAATGACCTCCGACGTGTTCTAGGTATGTGTTTTTTCTATTTTTTTGCTAATTAGTGATTAATTTAGGCTTTTTTTTTCATTCTTTGTAGTTCTATTAAATTTTTCATTTCTATCTAAACCTACAAAAAAAATTCAAACCCTAGTTAGTGGAAAACAAAAAAATTGAACCTTCATTATTAGAAAAAAGACATAAAATTGAACCTTCATTACCCCCTTTTTGCATTTATTTAAACTGTTTTACATTCTTGTCTATTTTTCCTTCTTCTTTATCACTTATTCTCGTGTTTCTCAAATTCTTGCTTTGTTGCTTATTCTTAAGTTAGTATTTCTTTGCTAAACAATTTGTTTTAAAAAATTTTAATTCTTTTGACTCTACTCAACTCTCAAAATAGAAATGACCCTTGTTGGAAGTGATCTAAATTTCCAATACTTAGTGAATCTGGATCCATTGTTAGTACTAGCCAGACAAAACTTGTCCTAGTAAGCATAGGGAAATGGGAAAAGTGAATGGGTAATAATCAATGGGCTATGCAAGAGGCTATCATATTGTATCATATTGTATGATAGCCTCCTGCACAACCCATCGATTATTACCCATTAACTTTCCCATTTCCCTATGGTTGTTGGGACAAATTTTGTTTAACCATTACTAACGATGTATATAGACTCACTAAATATTGGCAATTTGGAGCTTAACACTTCCACATTGCAGTGAGGTAGAAAATTAATGTATTTTCAAATGAAATTTCACATCACTTTAACAATTATATGTTTTTCATTTACATGCCTTATACATAAATGAGCTTTACACATTTTTTCATTTGTATTCAGTTAATTAATTTATATTGAATGGTTTAAGGGGACTTTTAAACATGTATCTTACATTTTGAAATTACAAATTTGATGCAAGTTCACTTATATCTAAATCATGGATTCACGCCCTCCCACTCCACCTTGTAACCCCCCACCTCCACCACCTGCATCCGATGTTGTTTGCTTTCGAGAACAAATCAATTTGAATGTTAGAACTAACAAGGCCAATTGATGCAATTATACCTTCTGCTCTTTAGGCTCTACAAAACCTAGGTGGGTGCACCTATCTGTATGCTACAGATTTAAGATGTATTTCCTGGTGAAACAATCTATCCACAATGGCAAAGGGAAGTGGACAGATAAAATTACTACAACTACTCCTACTCCTACTACACAAATGAAAGGATTTTTGAATAAATTTTTTGATATGGATTTGTATCTCTGGGTTGTGGCAGATCAGTGCCTTCTATCCACATGGGCAATGCAGTCAAAATGATGTGTTTCCTCTTATTGGCTTAACTCTAGTTGTTAGGCACTCTAAAAATTCTATGGCTGGCATAAAAAATCACTAAGTCTATGACTTGCATAAATAGTGTTGGAATGTTTCTCTATCAGGTTCTACTTCAACTATCCAAAAGAAATTTTAAAATCACCGTGACTTACTTGAAAGAATTTAATTCTGACTTGCAGACACCAACTAGTTAAATCACACAAAATGAGAATGCACTTTGATAAATCAGAAATATACTTGATATGCCGATTTAAATGATAGAAAGATCTCAAGTTGGAGACAACCAAAAATAAAGAAATTAAATTATTTTATCACAACAACTAAACACCAAAAAGAAATTCACCAGTTTAAGACATTTTCTCCATTGATTCTACTTCAAGAAAGATACTGTCATTGTTTACATTCCGAGTCCCTTCTCGGGAAAAATCTAACTCCTACTCTAACTACCTGCTTCTTTTTCTTATGTCTTCCCTTTTTACAATAGATTTTTCAAATCATTTATGCATTATAATCGAAGAGTCATGCCCCTTCATTTTTCTAGTTATGGCCATTTACATTCTTCACAGTTAAATAAAATATTTAATTAATTGCCTTGTCGGCAAAATCAAATATCTTTACATAGTTTGGCGTTTGATTTTAATTTAATATTTTGGAAGCCTTTGATTTTTCACTTTTGTAGCTTTTAATTATTCCTATCATTCAACAATGGTCAACTTTTGACTGGGCCCACCTTTGACTGTCACGGCTTCCATCTCCTCTTACCGCCACCACCACAGTCTATCCGGGTACTCCTCGTGGTACTGCGGTAACTGCTAACCGTTACCCTTCATTGCCATCCCCGCTCACCATGACGGTTATCTCTGTGTCTACCATGCTACCGTGGTCACTGGCTTGACTTCCAGCGGTACCGCAGTAGCCGCTCACCGCTTCATCGGCAACTATTTTTGTTGAATTTCCACCGCATTACCGTGGTCCTCTTTGGAGCCCCCGCGGTATCACGGTGAATGTCTTTTACACTTCCTTCGTCGTGCCTTAACCATCATCTTGTCACCTCATCACTTGTCGCCTAACCACTGACTGTTACCGTGGTCTCCGCTTGAACCTCTTGCGGTACCGTGGTGAGCCTCCTATCTGCCTACTTGGCCAGTCAATGATTGCCCACTGCGATACCACGGTCTATGTTTAGACCATGCGCGGTGGTGTGGTAAATGTTTTATGCTTACCAGCTAACCGGTACCACCATACCGCAAGCCCTTTTGTGGGAGGCCACGGTAAATGAGATTTTAAATAAATGCTAGTCAGTGGTATATGGTGCAAGGTATATATGAATGGAAAGAATTATTTTTTAATGGAAAATATAGAAAATGAATGGTAATTTAAATGGGAGTAAAGAGGTACATCAAATATTATGAAAAGATAGGAAAATGTAGGGTAAAAATGAAGAGAATCCCTTAAGTTTTTTATGGAAAATATTAAATTCAAACAAGAAAACCTTAGGGTTTTAGATGGAAATTTTTCGTTCTAATAGAACCATTCAAGGTCAAGTTAATGCTATTCAGAATGAAGAATGTGTTCACCCATTATTGAGGTTTTTTGCATCAAATATGAAAAATGTTGTTGGTGTGGTTAGGTTCATGGAAGTGAACTTAGAAAAGCATCAATGATGGATAGAGGAAAGGAGATAGTCCCATTCTAAAAATGAAAACACAAAGAAATGAAGATATGCAACAAAGAGCCACAAAACTTTATTATGACAATGATCTTATTTTTATAAAGAATTTGACCTTGGATGCATATTTTATAAAGAATTTTGTTGGATGGATATTTTATAAAGAATTTGGTTGGATGGATATTTTTAGTGTTGAATTTATGAATATAATAGTATAATGATGAGACAAAAATTTAGTAATAAATATTAAATAATCTATTAATTTAGTGTTTGTTCATATATAGTGTTTATTCATGCATCATGGTTGAGTGATGTCTTATTTGTTGATCATGATTATTGTATAGGTTTCACATGAACAATAGATAATGAACATGTATCTTGTTGTCTTTTAAATATTTTGTTTGAAGTTTGCATCAAACCCCTATGGTGTACATAATGTTCTTGTTTATGTATCATAGTTGAAAGATAATGATTATTTTTCATGATTATTTTATACCTTTTACATGAAGTATCTAATGACATGTTATTAAGATTGAAGGTTTTAATGGCATGAATGTTGAATTGAGTTGTAATGTTTTTGTTTGATGGTTGCATCACTTCTTATTCTAGAGGGTACCAACATGGGAAAACACTCTTACTCTCTCTCTCTCTCTCTCTCTCTCTCTCTCTCTCTCTCTCTCTCTCTCTCTCTCTCTCTCTCTCTCTCTCTCTCCACTCTCTCTCTCTCTCCCTCTATGCCTCTCACTCCCCTTGTCTCTCTCTCTCTCTCCCTCTCTCTCTCCCTCTCAAGTCTTTCTCTCTTTCTATCTTTTTGTCTCTCTCAGGCCCCCCTCTCTCTCTCAAGTATCTCTCTCTCTTGGACTCCATCCCTTCCTCTCTCCCTCTCAATTATCTTTATCGCTCTCCATCTCAACTCTCTCTCTCTTTCCCTCTCAACTATATATATATCCTTCCATCTCTCCCTCCCTCTCTCCCTCTCAACTATCTCTCTCTCTCCCCCTCCCTCTCAAGTCTCTCACTCCCTCTTAGGTCTTTCTCTCTCAAGTCCCTCCCACTCCCTCCCTCTCTCTCTTGTGAATTGGTCACACATCAGTAAATATATAATATATACTATGCAGTACATATAATATATACTATGTATTAAATATATTATATAACATATATTACATAATATTAATATAATATTTCATATTTCATATATCTACTAAATATAATATATAATATATAGTATTTAATATATTAATATATAATATATAGTATTTAATATAATAATGTAATAATTGAACCACCAAAAATGGATATACTAAGAAGGGAAAGAGGATTCTCTTTACTAGGCCCCTAGGGTTTTTCACCTAGGAGCACTTGGTATAGGAATGACACTCTTTCCACTTTGATGATATGGTTGTTTTTGGTGGTTGCATTCAAAGGAAGGATGGACTAATTAGGTTTGTGTTGTGTGTGTTGAAGTGTGGTTGAATGCTGGAAATGAAATGAAACTAATCTAACTATGAAATGTAAATGAAAGCAAATGTAAACTAAATGTACCTAAACTATAAGCCCTAAATGTATGCAATCTGAAAGTAAACTAGAAAATGTAGATTTGCAGATGAGAAGCCCCAGAATGTTCTATAACCTACCTAAAATATGCAAAGGGACACTTACACCAGAATGGGCGAACTAGTCCTTTTGTTGGGAAATTCTACCAGATTGGGTTTCGGGGAAAAGGGTACCTAGAAATACCAAAACCCTACTTCAGGCCCAGTATAGGGACAGGTCACCAATAGTGGCGATCTAGTCCTCCTGGTACTTTTGGGAGCATGAAGGTTTGATTTTGTGGGTCCCCACCTGTACCTTCCTTTTTTGAAGAAGCCCATGCCCAAATCTCTAGAAAATGACCTGCAACTTGTCATTTTGCTCCTCCTAGGGTTTGGTGTCTTGAGTTGACTTCAATGGAATGATTGTAAACTGTTCAATACTTTATTCCTTTCCAAATCTAAGTACAAACCAACCTTTAGTTGTTGAATTTTGCAACATACAAGAACCAGTTGTTGGCCCCAATTTTCGTTGCACCAAAAGCTCAACCTACTAATGCCCAATACAACTGCCAGAGTTAACAGATCCATGAGAGGCGGTTATTCCATGTCATGAATCCCAAGGGGAGCCTTTTGTTGGATGTTGTGTTTGTGTTCCTGATATTTGGTTGTCATTGATGTCAACACTATTAGCATTGATGATTCTGAAGGTTGTATATGTCGAGGATATTGAGAAAATCAGAATAAATATGTTGCTAGTAGTTTGTGAAGCTATGATGATTAGAATGGTGGAAAGTTATGTATGTTGATATTCATAAGCCACGCATTAAAGGGTTTGTTGTTGAGCCTATCCAGTATGTTGTCCAAAATTTTTAGAGGTGTGCATCAATATTGGAGAAAGTTATGAATTTTTGAGTTCCTACAATTATTATGTTCATGTAGCAAGTGTTTCTAAAATAAGAGAATACAATTCTGGTAAATTAAGGTATTGTGTGTGCTCCTATGATGATTAGTGATGTTTCCAGATCATGATCTATCATTTTTGTACATCTGCGTTGATCGGTGTGCTCGTGATCGAATATTTTTCCTTTGTGTGTTCAAATTTTCATGTTCTTGGCTGACATGATGGTGGTAGCGTGTTGCGGATCCTTATGGATTAATTTTTGAATGCTTTGCATGTTTGAGGATGATGATTGAGGTCTTCTTTATGTTGTGACCAACTTAGGTTGGTACGCATTGATATTTGTTCATGAATTGGGTCGACAGTTTGTGTTCATCTATTATTTATTTGTGGTTGACAAAGTTGTTGATGTAAATTCATGTAGCAGATATATAAGAACGATTGTTTCTTCATTTTGAAGTGTACGAGGTATGCTCAATAAATGTTATGAAGTGTGAAATGTGTGAATAAAGATCAGATCATTCGATTTCAGAGCAGAGTGTGAAGAATATTGAGCTAAGTGTGAAGAAGTGTTTATGTGCCTAACCAGAACTGTCATTAGGCTTTTGTAGAAGCTAATTTCTCAGTTCAACCTCATCAGATGGATTTAATCTAATTTTTTTATGTAAGCCAGTGAGCCTTCCCTTTTGATCAGTGAGCTCTAGGCAGTGTTTCTAAATGTGTGTGCATTCCTTATTCATTTTTCATTATATTTCTAACAGGATATAATTATGGATTAACCTCCACCATGGTTTTTCCCCTAATAGGGTTTCCACGCAAAAATCTTTGTGTTGTGTGTTTTTGATGTGTTTTTTGTTCATGCTTTCACTGTTAATTATCAAATCTAAGATTAAATAAGTATTAAATTCTATGAAAATTGATTCACCCCCCATCTCAATTGTTTATCCTTATTTTTCCAACAATTGGTATCAAAGCAGGTTCCTCTAAAGAAGTTTAATAGCTTGAGGTGATCCGAGATGGCATCATACAAGAAGGATAGTCCCATATTCGATGGTACAAATTACTCTCTGTGGAAGGTTAGAATGGAGTGTCATTTGAAGTGCATTGGTGAACCCTTCTAGAAGATTACAAAGAAAAGATATAATATTCCTCAGAATGGTCCCTCTATTAGTGATGAGATCAAAGAAGTTGGAACTAATATCAGGGCTATAGAATCATTACTAAGTGCTTTGATAGATTTAGAGATGACAAATGTGATAGGTTTGAAAACAACACATGAGATCTAGAAGAAATTTGAAACATTGTATGAAGGAGATGCACAAGTGAAGATTGCTAAGCTAACAAGTCTGAAAGGCAATTGGGAGAACTTGAAGATGAGTGAAGATGAAAACATTGTTGCTTTCATGCAAAAGGTAAATGAACTAGTGATGGGTATTTGATGTGCCAGTGGTATCATGGATGAAGATGAGATTATGGCTAAAGTGCTTAGATTAGTGCCTACTTCTTACAAAATGAAAGCTCATGTTATTGAAGAACTTAAAATGGTAACAAATATGACAAGAGACATGTTGATTGGTAAACTAGTTGCCTTTGAGTTGAGTGAATTTGGTGAGTCTACTCCTAAAACATAATCTACATCTAAAACTATTGTATCCAGAAAAAGCCAACAGAGATATGATCTAGGAGAAAGTTCTAGAAAAACATTTGAATATGAAGATGAGATGAAATAAATTGAAGATGAAGAAAGAGAGCTAGAAGAGTTGGAAGCATAGATTGTGAAAAGAGAAGACAGAGGATAAGGTAAGTATAAAGGAAATTTGCCTACTAAATGTTTCTCTTACAATAAGATAGGTCATTTTCCATCAAGGTGTCCTGAAAGAGTTTCTAAGTACAAACCTGACAAGTCTTGATTTCAAAAGAAATGTTATTATGTTGAAGAAGGTGTTACTGATGATGAATCTGATAAAGAAACTGGGAATGAAGATGGATGGGTATTCATTTCTATCAAGAAAAATGGTACAATGTCCACTAGATCTGCTAACAATCAGAATATTGAGAAAGATCTTGCAGCCATAATTGATGAAAAATATGAGTGGGTGATTGATAGCGGATGCTCACATAATATGAATAGTGAAAAAATAAATTTTCTAAGCTTGCATAAGTATGACAGTGGTGTTGTAATATTTGGAGATAACAATGCTGGTGAGATTTGTGGCAGAGGCACTATTTCTCTTGGTGGAAAATATAATACTGACGATGTTCTTTATGTTGAAGGATTGAAGCGTAATTTGTTGAGTGTTGGAAAAATGGTACACAAGGGATACAATCTTCAGTTCAAAGATGGAAAATATAGGATATTGGGAAGCTTTGGAAATATAATTGCTTCAGGTACAAAGACAAGAGTTAATATTTTTCACCTAAGTTTTGCTAGTGAAATTTGTTTAATTGCTCAAATTGATGTAAGTTGGTTATGGCATAGGAGGATTTGATAAAATTGTCAAAGTAAGTTCCACTCAAGTAGACAAAGATCTACCTAAGTTAGTGAAGCCTACTAACACTATATGCAAGGAATGTCAGATGGAAAAGAAGACAAGAATTTATTTTCAAAGCAAACAACATCATTCTAATGGAGTATTGGAGTTGGTACATACTGATCTATGTGGTCCATCCATAATTAGAATTCTACAATGGGAAGGGTACTTTATGTTGAGTATTGATGATTACTCTAGGATGATATGGGTTGCTTTCTTGAGAGAAAAACATGAAGCACTCGAAAAGTTCAAATGTTTCAAAGCTATGGTAGAAAATGAGATAGGTTTGAAGGTTAAATGCTTAAGATCAGATAGAGGTGGTGAATTCACTTCCTGAGATTTCAATTCATTATGTGAAGAACATGGAATCAAAAGATAGTTATCTGCTCCTCGAAACCCTTAATAGAACGGAGTTTTTGAAAGAAAGAACATAACAATTCTAGATGTTGCTAGAACTATGATGTTGGAAGGTAATGTTCCTCATATCTACTGGAGAGAAGTTGTAAGCACTGTTGTATACACTATCAACTGGGTAAATGTAAATGGTAATTCTGGTAACACTTCTTTTGAGCTGTGGTTTGGTTATAATCCTACTGTTAAATATTTCAAAATCTTTGGAAGTAGATGTTATATCAAGAGAGATGAAGATATTGGCAAGTTTGATGCTAGAAGTGATGAAGGAATATTTTTGGGTTACTCTACTAAGAGAAAGGCCTACCGATGCTACAATAGAAGATTGAAGAAAATGGTTGAAAGTGAAAATTTCATAATTGATGAAGACATTGTTAGATCATCCAGATACTATGGATATGACTTAGATGACCAACAAGATAGTATAGATAAAGGAAAGACTATTTAGACATAGAATCAAGTTCAAATTTTTATGGTGAATCAAGAGAATCATGAAGGAGAATCTAGTGGAAGTGCAAAAGAGAGAACAAAAGAACCAGAAGTTAGAGAGAATCCCAAAGTTCCAAGGTATGTAAAGCTAAATCATTTTGAAATTCAGATTATAGGAGACAAGAACAAAGGTGTGCAAACTAGAAGAATAATTGCAGAAGAGTATTGCCTAATTTCCAAAATTGAGCCTAGTAATGCCAATGAATCATGTAAAGATGAATATTGGATGGAAGCAATGAAGGAAGAACTGATGCAGATAGAGAAAAATGATACATGGATTCTTGTTCCTAGACCTCAGGATAAAAATGTGATTGGAACCAAATGGGTCTTTCAGAATAAGCTGAATGAACAAGATGAAGTGGTCAGAAATAAAGTAATACTAGAATGTAAAGGGTACTCATAGATGGAAGGTATTGATTTTGAAGAAACCTTTTCCCCTGTTACCAGAATTGAAGTTGTCAGGTTATTTCTTGCTTATGCTACTTTCAAGAATTACAAATTCTATCAAATGTATGTGAAGTCAACATTTCTGAATGGTGAATTAGAAGAAGAAGTTTATGTTGAGCAACCAAATGGATTTCAACTGACTGATGAAAAAGACATGGTTTTCTAATTTAAGAAAGCACTATATGGACTCAAACAAGCCCCTAGAGCTTGGTATGCTAGATTGGATAAATACTTGTTGAAGCTTGGATTCAATAAAGGTACTGCTAACAACAATTTGTATTTCAAGTGGATTGGGATAAATATTTAATCATTGAAGTCTTTGTTGATGACAGTATTTTTGAAGGTGGTGATGACTTATGCATAAGGTTTGTTGATTAAATGAAAAGTGAGTTTGAGATGTCAATGATTGGAGAGCTGAAATTCTTTTTAGGATTGCAAACTACTCTGTTAAATGATGGAATCTTCATATCTCAATCCAAATATGTAAGAGAGTTACTGATTTTTTTTGGCATGGAAGACTCAAAGACTGTAGGTACACCCATGGTAACTGGATGCAATTTAACAAAGAATGATGATTCTCCTAAGGCTAATCAAACAAGGTAAAGGTAAATGATTGGTGGATTACTCTATTTGACTTAGACCAAACCAGACATTATGAATGTTGTATGCATGGTTGCTAGATATCAAACTAATCCAAAGGAATCACATGTGACTACAATAAAGATAATTTTTAGATACTTGAAAGGAACGGTTGATTTTGGGCTATGATATCCTAAGCATGATGATCTTACTCTAAATGCCTTTACAGATGTAGATTGGGTAGGAGATGTGGATGATAGGAAAAGTGCAAGTGGTGGTGCATTCTTCTTGGGGAAGAATTTGGTGTCTTGGCTAAGTAAAAATTAGAATTTCATTTCCTTATCTACTACTAAGGCAAAATATATTGTTGTTGCAAACAATAGTACTCAAGTAATGTGGATGAAGCAGATGCTGAGAGATATCAGAATTGAGTATGATGAGCCTATTGCTATATTTTGTGATAGCTCAAGTGACATAAACATTTCTAATAATTCGATGCTACATTCAAAGACAAAACATATATCTATCAAGTATCACTTTTTGAGAGACAAAGTAAGTGATAAAGAAGTCAGACTAGAGTATGTGCCCACTAAGGAACAAATTGTAGATATATTCACTAAACCGTTGCATAAGGATAATTTTGAGTATCGCAAAGGAAAGTTAGGGGTGATTTCCCCTCCTAATCTGAACTAAGATGCAATTCTTTGCATCAATATGTGCACTTGTAGTCAAATCTTATTTTGGATTGATGTTGTGGTGGCTGCTACTCAAGGGGAGTAGTTAGATGATTCAGATAGGATGTTCAGAGCATGTGTACCTTTTCCATTGATGTCAAAGGGGGAGAAGAGTAATGTGGAAAACTTTTGAAGAAGAAAAGGGGAGAAGAGTAATATAAGAGGGAAAAGAAAAGTATGAGAAGAAGGAGACTGTTGGAGAAGAGCTAGTTGTGTTGATGGTATTTTTCATGTCATGTGTTTCCATCAATGCCAGAGGTCAAGATTGTTGGATGTTGTGGTTGTGTTACTGATATGTGGTTGTCATTGATGTCAACACTATTAGCATTGATGATTCTGAAGGTTGTATATGTCAAGGATATTGAGAAAATTAGAATAAATATGTTGCAAGCAGTCTATGAAGCTATGATGATCATAATGGTGGAAATTTTTGTACGTTGATATTCATAAGTCGTACATTAAAGGGTTTGTTGTTGAGCCTATCTAGCATGTTGTTCAGAAATTTTAGAGGTGTGCATCAAGATTGGAGAAAGTTATGAATTTTTGAGTTCCTATAGTTATTTTGTTCCTATAATAGGTATTTCTAGAAGAAGAGAATACAATTCTGGTAAATTAAGTTTTTGTGTATGCTTTTTGATGATCAGTGATGTTTCTAGATCATTCTCTATCATTTTTGTACATCCACATTGGTCGGTGTGCTTGTGATCAAAGATTTTTCCTTTGTGTGTTCAATTTTTCATGTTCTTGGCCGACATGATGGTGGTAGCATGTTGCGGATCCTTATGGATTAATTTTTGAATGCTTTGTGTGTTCGAGGATGATGATTTAGGTCTTCTTTATGTTGTGACCAACTTAGGTTGGTACACATTGAGATTTTTTCATGAATTGGACCAATAGTTTGTGTTCATCTATTATTTATTTGTGCCTAACAGAGTTGTTGATGTAAATTCATGTAGTGGATATATAAGAGTGATTGTTTCTTCATTTTGAAGTGTGTGAGGTGTGCTAAATAAATGTATATGAAGTGTGAATATGAAATGTGTGAATAAAGATCAGATCATTCGATTTCATAGCAAAGTGTGAAGAAGATTGAGCGAAGTGTGAAGAAGTGTTTTTGTGCCTAACCAAACCTGTCATCAAACTTTTGTAGAAGCTAATTTCTCAGTTCAACCTCATCAAATGGATTTAATGTGATTGTTTTATGTAAGGCAGTGAGCCTTCTCTTTTGAGCAATGAGCTCTTGGCAGTGTAACTGAATGCATGTGCATTCCTTATTCATTTGTCATTATACTTCTAATTGGGTATAATTGTTGATTAACCTCCACCATGGTTTTCCCCTAATAGGGTTTCCATGCAAAAATCTTGGTGTTGTGTGTTTTTGATGTGTTTTTGATTCATGCTTTCATTGTTAATTATCAGATCTGAGATTAAAGGTTGATTAAGGTTAAATAATTATTAAATTTTGTGACAACTAATTCACCCCCCTTCAATTTTCTATCCTTGTTTTGCCAACACGTTGACCATCTGTCAACAAACTTTCCCTTAGTGTTACTCAAGGGGATACAAACCCAACACCTTTGGCTCTAATACCAATTGTTGGACCCAATTGTCATTGCACCAAAAGAAAGACCTGTTAATGCTCGATACAACTGCCAGAGTTAACAGATCCATGTGAGGTGGTTAGTCCATTTCACGAATCCTGAGGAGAGCGTTGACCATCTATCAACACCAAATCTAATGGAGGTTGCTTGAGATGCATTTTTTCTTTATTGCTTGCTTGGGAAGCTTGAGTTCAAGAGTGATTGAGAGGATGCAGAAATGAGCTTAGGAGAGGGGAAAATAAAGGTGGAAACCCTTATTTATAGAAGATATGCCCTAATTTTTTGAAAATGTCACATGATAGGATGACACTAAGGTTTTGGTGGTAAATTCCCCTTAAGAAATTATTTAAATTTTGAATTTTAAGCCTGAAGGGACTAGGTCGCCCAAGGTGGTGACCTAGTCCACTTGGGAAAATTCAAGTGGCGGTTGGGAATAAAATGGTGTTAAATGAAGTTTATTAGGTTTACCTCCCAAAACACACTTAAGTCAGGCCTAAAATTACATTAAGGGGACAAATTAACATAAGAAAAGGGTTAAGTTAGTGATGAAAAGCCTAGGAAAGTGTGAAAATGCATTACAACACCTTACAACACTTTGGCACAACACTTGGAAAGGGGTAAAAGGGGGTTATTTAGGTGAATTATGTTGAAAGGGTCTTAGAAAAGTGGGAAGATGTGTTACAACACTTCACAACACCTTTTTTAAACACCGTTAGATTGTTGTTGATTTTAAAGCATTCAAGACTTGACCAAGGCAAAAATCCAAGGGAAAAAAAGGCCCAAATGAGTGAAAAAGTGTCAAAGACTACACTTTTTGGTGACACATTTAGCCCCCACTTTAGTGAGAGGATGAACTTGCTTCAAAATTACACTAAAGTAGTTGAATCATGCATGTCGAGCGGGATTCAATGTATTCATGCTAGTAAGGTGAGATAACTATGATCAAGAGGGATGATCAAGCCCCAAGGATAAAGATCCCATGGAAAACCAAACATAAGCACAAAAGATCACACAAGGAGTGATGTGAAAGAGTGGAGAGAGAGGGAAAGTTGGATCAAGCTTCAATCGTTTGTGCATCTAGTTATGGATTAGATCTATGATGTTTGTTTGAAATGAAAGGGATGTACTCACTTTGGGTCGATGAGACTTTTGGTTGTTCGTCAAGTGATAATGTCGAAAAGGGTGAGAAACATACACTTGGTTGGTATGCACTCACACACACAAAGGTGGCTATGGAGAAAGTTGTGCCGCTAGTTGGGCTTCCCGCTCAACCTCCTGATAACTTTGATAAGGTGCCACAAAAGGCAAGGGTGCGGTTCATGAGACAAGCAAAGTCTTGGATGCTTAGACATCATGAACAAGTGCAAGATGACACCACAACATGCTAGTTGTGTTATTCAAGGTGGCCATGTATGCACAATGCAAAAATGCAACATGTCAAAATGCAAAAATGGATGTTCGAAGGAGTCTTATTTAGTTCATGTGAGGTCTTTGACTTAGGGAACATTGTGTCTAATCTCTCAAAGAGAGTACCTATCTAAGTATAGAAGATTCATAACTTAGGGGATGTAGTGTGTTGCATCAAGCCACTAAGAGGAATGTAATATGCTAAGATAAGTCACACTTATGAAGGAAATTACACACAATGTCATCCACAAAGTGAGCGACACATCATGTGAAGTGATGAGGCTGCACTAGGAATAAAGAAAAAAAAGTGAAAATGCAAAATAAATAATGCCAACGTATGCCTCCACTTTAAAGGAATTTTTACATCACGCTTTGTGATCAATTTCTTTAAAGTAAATGAAAAAAATGCAAAAAGAAAGAAATGGATATGAGAGCCTACGTGGAAATCCCTATGTCAAGTGATAGGTGTCCAAGAAAGGTTGTGCCATGTAAAGGAAAAGGTAAAAGAAAATAGACAATGGGGGGTTGCCCCCTAAAATAAAAAATGAAAAACACATAAGGGATCTATGGATTTGGGGTCAATTTGTTCATTGCTGCAATGTTTATGTAGAGAGCATGGAACTATCATCATTCCCCCAAATACATAAAACTGGAAGAAGACACAAAGAGATCGAAAGAAAATGAAAAGAGAGAGTCAATTTGGGTCAACATGGAAGAGACATAGGATGTCTTGATGCTTTGCATCATCCCCAAAAGGACAAGAAAAGATAAAAGGAAAAGACAATGAAAAAGAGCCTTTTTGAGTCAACATGAAGGAGACATTGTGGTCTCAATGCCTTGCATCATCCTCAAATGGAAGGCAAAAAGGAAAAAAAAAAAAAGAGTCCATTTGGGTCAACATGAAGGAGACATTGCAGTCTCAGTGCCTTGCATCATCCTCAAATGGAAGGAAAAAAGGGAAAGCGAAAAGCGAAAAGGAATGTATGTCATAGAGAAGAATGAAGATACATATAGAATAATGTCACCAAGAGTGGGGGAACATCAAAAATTACAATACGGGGAACACATGTCACATAAATGTAAAAAGAAAAGAAAAGACTAGTAAGGCACATGTGTGTCACTCAGCAAGTAAATTATCCACCTCCCAATCTTGCTCAGTATAGAATTCGGGTGGGCGACTAGCTAGTGGTATAGCAAAAATTGTTGAACTAGCGTCAAGGTCAATGGTTGTCCTAGGAGAATTGTCATGTATGCTCATAGAAGACGAAAACAGTGAATTCGGAGTGTGGTGTACCTCTTCATCTATCCTAGCATTCTCATCATCATCATCATCTAAGTTGAAGGCAATGGTAGGTCTAATGACAATATCAATGGTGGCATGCAAGATTGGCAATGATGGAGGCATAGGATCAGGTTGTAGGAGTGGGGGAGGAGGGTCATCAGGCACTATTTCAAGTAAAGGCGGATCATGGTTTTCAATTTTGGTGTCATCATGTGATTGGTGAGCAAGAGCACAACAATGACGTCTACATTCTCTAGTTTCTTTATTCCTTTTTGTTCTTTTGTCAAGTGGTATTGGGGAAGGAGCGGGTTGATCCACCATAGGTTGTTTATCATTCCTAAGGGGAGGAATGGGGGGAACTACAAGTGGCTCATCCAATTTCTCCTTAGCTTAATACATTTGATTGATAAAAGGGGGAAGGATAGAATTATTGTCATGATCCCTAGGCCTCTTAGATGATGTGGAGGACATTTCAAGTGTGGGTTGGTTAGTCATGTCAAAGTCGAGTTGCAACATAGCTTCATCAAGGATAGGTGATTCTGAGGTAGAAGGGGGTATGTTCCGGAGAGAGAGTTCGGATATTTTCTTTGCTTTAAAATTTTGGTAGGTAATGAAAAATAAGTCTCATCTAGGGGTGATAGGTTCCATGGGCTCAGGCCAAAAGTCTTCTAAAGAAAATTTTCCTTTAGAAGATAGAGGATTGAAACCACTGTGGTGAATAGTGAATATTTCATTGTCAACAGGAAACTTCACACATTTGTGAATAACATATGGGACTACTTTCATTGAACGAAGCCACAGGTGGCCTAGTCACAAATGAAATTAGTTTGATTTTGGAATGATAGAGAATGTCGCATCCAATGTCTTAGGGCCTATTTTTAATGGGAGTGCGATCAATCCGATTGTAGGGCATGTGAAACCATTATGTTTTTTGATCCATGCAGTCGGTCTATTATAAACATCTTGAGCAATGTCATTTAATACCAAAAACTCTTCGATGATCACGTTCTCACCACAGGAGGGATCTATGTGTATCCCATTAGTGGGCTTATCATAGATTCTAGCAGCTATGTAGGGAGGACCATCAGGAAGGTTTTTGAATAAATCTTGAGATGTAAAAGTAATATCAAAAGATGTTTTGGTATGGCCCTTATGATGGATGACATCTATCACACCCACCATCTCATCCATAGGGTTGATATGGGTGGTAGTCAAAAGAGAATCTGAATGTGCATGTTGTGTGTCAACATTCATAACAGCAGTTTATGAAGTTTCACCAGCTTTGACAAAGGAAACATTATTTTTAGGCATAGGGTTGGTAAAAATCTGTAAGTTTTGGTTGGGAGGTGCCATAGACTTATTGCTTTTATTGTTGGTAACAACAATGGATAGATGACTTGAGTCAATTAGGTCTTGCACTAGGTGCTTGAGATGCTTTCATTGTTCAGTATCATGTTTGTTATGTCGATGAAAATAGCAACAAGTAGTGGAGTTATAGGATGGAGGTAATGGCTTATTCAAATCGGGTGTATGGACAGGAGCTAAGGATATCATTTTTTGTTTGAGTAATTGAGTCATGGTGTTATGGAGGGTATTAGGTAAGGGTCTAAACATTCACTTAGGATCCCCATAATTGAAGGGCACAATAGACCTAACAGCATCTACTTGGTTATTGGTAGGTGCAGGGGTTTGGGATAGAGGGTTAAATTGTAAAAACCCTTTGGTTGGTTTTCAAAATGGTTACGAGTAAGGTTGGGTGGAAGCGTTGGATTTCTCAACTCTACTAGAAGTGGATCGTGTATGATGACTACTAGTGGAGTCGTGATAATCACAAAGTGCTTGGCACAAGTGCATGAAGGAAGGGAATTTCATGAGGGTGAGCTTGTCTTGGAGAGGTGTTAATAGGTTTCAGTGAACATATTTTGCAGATGAGTGTTAGGTATCTTGACATTGATGAAGGAATAAAGCACCTAATAATGAGAGATAAAGTATGTTATCTTCTCATTAGTGTCTTGCTTGCATCTCATGAGATTGGCCAAGGTTTTCTTAGGGTTCATGTGGACTAGGAAGTGGTTGATGAAGGTATCCACCAATTAATTGAAGGAATTGTAAGAGAGGGGGACCAACCACTGCAAGGCCCCAGGTCATGAAAGGCCAAGAGCGAAGAGGCTACCCTAACTTACCTCAATTTCAAGGAAGATTAGGATAGGAGGGATGAGAATGATGAGGACTATGTTCCCTTCAACCACTCTTCAATCCCAAGAGTTGAAGGTAGACTAGATGAGTCACTTTTTAAGGTCAACTCTATGTCTTAGGTAGCTCTCTATCAGAGGATAGAAGTGCGATTTCAGGCTGACAGTGTGACGCGTTGGCATCTCATAGGTGCACTAGTGTTAGTACGGCCAAAAAACCATAGAGACAAGGTTAAATCCTCAAAAAATGAGTGTTAGCCTAGTTTAGAGGTTTCTTGAACAACATAATGAGATTAAGAAGAAGGAAACATAAAGACTAATGTGATAAAGGAAGTATATTACCGCAAGGGTGATAAAGAGGATCTTGCACAACAATCTTCTTGCCAACTTGCTTAAAGATCTCTCCACCTGCACACAAAAAGGAGGCAAAATGTTGGGGCTATTTAGGGGCCTACCTTAGTTAGACCCTCATTTTGGTGTTTCCACCTCCACAAACAACCAAGTTTGCAATGATAGAAATAAAGATAAAGAAGGGAATACAAGCTACATAAATAAAAGACACTATGAACAGTATGTGCTTAATCAACCAAAGATGATAGAAGAGATAAGAGGAGCTTACCACCTCCGTCCAAAGTGCTCAAGGCTTGTGGAGGATAAAATGAGAGGAACTCAAGCCTTTGTTGCAATGGTGCTTGTCCTGTTTTTGCACTATCAGAATGATGGAGTAGTGGATTGTTGTTATGGAGTGTAAAGTGTTGCTACAAATCTTGTGAATTCTTGAAAGAGTGGAGAAAATGTGAAGAGATGAACTCAAGATCTTGCAAAAGTCCCCGAATGAATGAGAGAGTGAAGAATATGAAGGAAAGGATGAAAAATGGTAATATTCGGGTCAACCAATCGAAGAGGGGCATTACACTTCAACTTCCAATAGGAAGTGTCATGTCTTTGCAATCTCCAACCATAGGAATCTTCCAGGGACGTAAGTGCATTGTGTGGACATCTGTGCTCTGCACGGGCATCCCCGATAGAAATGCCCCACTAACACACAAAATAGGTGCCAAGTGGGGTGTGAGTAGCAGGCTTAAGTGGAATTAAGCCTCCTCCTTAGGTTTTCTAAAGTGTAATGGGGTAAAAGGGAATTTTTGTTAGGGGTGCAACTTCATGCCTATACATTTTTCCCCCACTTTAGTGAGTACGCGTACTAATGAGTGCTTTGGTAAAGTATAGTAGTAAGAGTAATGAGATAAGAGATGTATACTTGAACCAACAAGGAAGCAAAGCATGGTTTTGTGAACTCGGAAGTGCAAGAGAGGACTTCATATCTTCGTGGAAATATGAAGTTGAAGTGCCTCACAGACTCATGGTCCTACAAGGGGGGTATCCTTCAAGAAATCTCACATGAAGGAAACCAGAAAGAGCACCTTACAGACCCAAAGACCTACAAGGAAGGTATCCTTGAAGAACTCTCACATGAGGGAGATCGATCAAAGGGGACTCCACAAAGTCAAAGAGGGCGACATGTTCACCTACAGATGAAACATGTCAGGAAGTAGCCACGAAGGCCAATGAACGAACACTCACGCAAACCATCACTAAGTTGCAATAATTTCAAAGGTCTCCCTCAAGAACCTTTCAAAAGGAAGGAGGGTCCACTCAAGGGCTACCCCCAAGCTAGACATAAGGATGCGAAGTAGGCTTAGTTGGGCTACCCCCGGACTAGACACGAAGAAGTGAAACCGGTCTAAGGGGTTTCCCTCGAGCCAGACGTGAAGATGTAAAACTGGTCTAGTCGGGCTTCCCCTGAGCTAGATGCCATAAAACTTGTAAAAATATTTTGAAGGGGTCCAGTTAAGGGACACATTGTTCAAAAGCTACCATCTTCTTTCTCAAATTGATTCATCATCAAGGAATCCTTTCGAAAGATGTTCACTTCATTAAGGAATTTGAAAGGAAGGAGATGCACCCATCCGAGGGGAAAACTAAGACCATTCCCGCTTTGGAGGAGGGTTTCCAAGTCCTTTCTTTATGAACCCATGATTAAGGAAACATGTTTTATTGGGGTTTCAAGTTGAGAATGCAATTCTAACAAATAAATGTGTGAAGGGTCTTCGAGAAAATATTCACTTGACCATGAATGCATTTTCTAAAGATCATGTATTGTAGAAGTAACGTTGCCACACATGAAAGGGGCAACTCAAGCAAAGAAGAGAGAAAGATAAAGAGAAAGGTAGAAGAAAAGAGATCACACACATAAGGCATAGGAGGATCTGGTTTCATGGGGTCAGATCCGACTTTATTTATATATGTAATAGGTAACCATGGTGGGAGGTGAAAGATCATCAATCCCCAACCAAATCAGGAAGAATGCATGGAAGACAATAAAAAATAAAAGATTGGGTCAAAATGGAAGGAGGCCTTAATGCTCCCGATGCTTTGCATCATCCCTAATTTACCATAAGTTAATCAAATACATGGAAGAATAGAGATACATATAGAGGAAGGTTTACAACAAAAAAACCACGCATGTATCCAACCACCAACAGGGGTGATGAGGGTCATCCATGCACATATAGCACGATTATGGAGGAACACATCACAACACACACACACACACATCTAATCTAAATATCAAGAAGAGGGTCTCCCCCTAACACCGGTTGACCAAGAGGTCATCATCTTCCCATTCTAGATCATTGTAGGGGAAGAATGACGAGCCTACAATTATGCACTGTTAAGGGGAGGAGCTTTCGATCCTCCTGCAACAAGGGCCAAGAAAGATGGACCAGTGCGGTCTCTATCACTCAACTCTTGTGGGTCTAAAGTCAATAACTTCACAAAGATCACTAACGAGGTCAGAACTTCATCCACCAATTTGAACATACACTTAATGGGAGTGCCATGTTTCACTTCGATGGATGGAGGCATTCACACCCGAGGTTCACCACTAGGCTCATCGAGAGACTTGGGAGCGGCGATAAACTCAGGTGAGGGTGGAGCTCACTAGGAAAAAATAAGTTAGTGCAGGGTCACCTTTTAGGGGATGTGGGCTCTTCTTACGTCCTCCATTGTTGGAGGACCATGCTCTACATTCTTCTTCATCAGAGGAGGTGAACTCCATAGACGAAGCAAGGAGAGGAGGAAATAACCGCAATGGATATGATCAAAGTATTAACCATATCCATGGGCTTTAAGAAAGGTGAGAGATCCATAATGGAATTCAATAGGGATGACTCCATAGAAGGAGCAATAAACACCTGCACCTTTCCAAGCACATGTGCGCTCATAGCGAGAGCCAGAAGAGATTCAGGGGCAGTTAAATCAAAGGAAGAAGAGGGGAGAGAGGAGGACACAGCAGGAGGTGTTGCCTTCTCTCCCTCCTTCTTCTGTGAGGAGGCCTTCTCAACCAGGAGGGCCTTTCACCAATGCTTGCACTCATGCACAAGGTAGCTTATGCGGCTCTTCAAACCAGAAGCTAGAGCTTGCAAAGGGACGGGAGGATTTTGCACAACCATGGGGGTATCTTCCACAACTATTTCCAGTGAAATTAAAAACTCTTGGATGGGAGCAAAAGGATCAGGTTCAAAAATGGTAGGAGGAATCAACCCCACCACCTTAGAGGTGGACCCCTTTCTGTTTAGGGGAACAAGAAGAGATCGAGAGGCGAATTCTCTCTGTGAGCCTTTTTTTCTGCCATATAGATAGTACGAGGGTTCTGGGGACCCATTAGGGAGGCCTGATATCCTAATCTTGGACTTTCACCAAGGAGACATCATCAGACTCAATGGGTAGAACTCGGACTTGTTCATCCAATACTCTTCCCAAGAAAGAGGAGTGGATGAGTCAGCCCGAGAGGGAGTGAGCTTCTCCTTTCCCTTTCGGGAGGAGGAGTTAGTTGGCTGGTCAGCTACAAGAAGGTTGAACTTCAGTTTTCCGTCACCTCCAGTCTTATACTTCACATAGTTCTTGTAAAGTAGATTTGTTCTTTATGGGAGCGGACCGATGTGAGTGGGAAAAAATTGATCCAACGAATATCTCCCATGAGATACCACTGGCTGATACCCATTATCATGCACCACATGCATGACACCAGTGATCCCATTCATGGAAGCCAACTAAGGTATGCCTAACTCCACTCTAAATAGGTCTAACTTGGTAATAACATCGAAGACCGTGTCTACATTCCTGGGTCCAACCAGGACATACAACCTTATCGATCCATAAGGTTTAAGAGAAAGTACGTCATGCATACAGATGATGGATTTTGTTTTTTCGTATTCCTCCCTTTGTAGGGAGTTTAAGAGTAATGTCTCCTCCATGATGAAATTCACTCTACTCTCGAGGTCGACTAAGACTCATGTCACAATATTTCCATTGAGGTGAGCGGGAATATAAAGCAGAGAAAGTTTTCCATTTGCTAGCACATCTTACAAAGTGAATGTTACATGCGGTGAGTCAGTCGCAAGACGAGGAGAGGGAGAAATAGTAACCACATTAACATACACCTGGGGGCAAGAAACATAATTAGAGGGATCGATAATCATATTAGCAGAATGTGACAGAAATGAATCCGTGTATATCTGCAAGTCACTATTAGCTTTTGCCATTGACTTTTTTGTGTTTTGTTTACTCCCATCAAGATGGATAGTACTATCCTCGATGCAATCCTGTATCTCATGATGCAGGCGCATGCAGCGTTCGGTATCATGCATGTTAACTTGATGGTATTGACAATATGTGTTTGCTTCATACCAGTTAGGATATGGTTCCCTAACTAGTTTAGTGGGTGGCAGGGTAAGGATCTTATCTTTCACCAACTTTTGCAAGATGGAAGAATAATATTTTGAAAGCTTCATAAAATTTCGGTCATGTTTGAGGTCATTGTTATCCATAGCGTCTACTACATTCACAACAACTTTACCTCTTCCAGAGATCGATACTACAGATCTCCCTTAAAAACGGGAGCACGAGGGAGGACCCCTGAACTGAACCATCATCTGTTGGTACTCTTGTAAAGTTGCACACAAATGTGTGAAAGAAGGATACTTCATGAGGGAAAACTTCTCTTACCAATGTCTCTATAACTTCCCTATGAAGACCTTATGTACATTAGAGTCAGGCAACAAATATGAGAGGCAACAGATACGAGATCTATGAGAAGAGTGCTTGGTATCATGCTATAAAATCTGTAATCTTCTCATTGTCCCTTTGTTTGCACTGAACAAGGTCAGAGAAGGTCATTTTTGGTTTGATATTGGCTTGGAACTATCGCAAGAACTGGTTCACAAGCTGATCAAACGTCAAGATGAAATTATCGAGAAAAGAATAGTACCAGTCCAACATTGTATCTTTGAGGGATCAAGGAAATAGTTTATCCATCAACACATCATGATGGAAGAAATTTGTGCACAAGGAGTTAAAGGCAGACACATGTGTCTACGGGTCCCCTTTACCACCATATTTTTCAAATTTTGGAATCTCCATCCCTTATAGGAAGGGAGTGTTTAGGATCTCCACTGACAACTAGTTGTGTTAGAAGAATGGTTGAAAAATAGGCTGGGTTGAGGCATGGGAAAGGTTCACCAATTGATTCTGCATCTTCCTCATATTTTGAAGAAGGGTGTTCAAAATAGGGTCATTAGAAGACATTGGACCACTGGAACCACCACCAGAGCCACCGCCTAGACCACCGCCATGACTACCGCCTAGACTATCATTTTGACTACCATCAAAACCACCATTGATGCCACTGCCGCCGAAGCCACCACTTCTTCCAAGGCCACCACCGTGACCTCCATCGGAACCACTTCCACCAAGGCCACCTCCACTTCCGAAGTTTCCACTACCAAATCCTCCACCAATCATCCCTCCAAATCCTCCACCGCCAGAGATGGCAGAAGGGGTGAAGTGGAAACCTAAAGGGTTTTTTTTTACTTTGACAGTTTCAAAGTTTTCGGAAGCGATAGGTACACTGACTGAAGCGACCGCATTAGCCATGTATATGGATGTAGGAGAAATCATCATTTCCAATTGTCTCTCTTGGCCCTTGAAGAGGCCACCTCATACCATGTGACTATGGTTCGAAGGGGAACATGCCTTAGCTAGACTAGTGAGACTAGCCAAGAGCTCCACGCATGTCTCATCCTTACCTACCATTTATTTTATTTCACTAATCACTTTAGCAGCCCTAGCTAGTTTCAGCTTTCCTTCTAGGTGGCTTTCTAATGCACCCAACCCTTTATTGAGGCTAATGAAATATTCGGAAGGGATATGGATGGCCTCATATTCATCTATAGATGAGGAGGTTGTTGAGGTAGGAAGATTAGGGATGTGATTAGTTTCATCAAGGAATCTAGATTTGCCTCGCGATATATGCTCCTATGCAAACAAGCCAATCGCAAAACTAGAGAAAAGGTCAGAAGTGAAACTAGAAGAGACCTTCATCTTCTCCATTAGAAGGTGTCACAGACTCCTTCTGACTATGTTACCATAGGTCATAGACTAGTTTGTGACACTCATAAACCCTCATAACATGCAAGTGTGCAACAACCAAAAGGTATAGGAGAAAAGCCTCGGGACATCGACAAACGGGTAGATGTTGGTTCATGTCGGGTTCACCAAATATGTAACAGAGGGGGGCCAACCAATCCAAGGCCCTAGCTCACGAAAGGCCAAGAGAGGAGAGGCTTCCCTAACTTACCTCAGTTTCAAGGAAGATTAGGATAGGATGGATGAGAATGATGAGGACTATGTGTCCTTCAACCAAACTGCAATCCCAAGAGTTGAAGGGAGACTAGACGAGTCACTTTTTAAGGTCAACTCTGTGTCTCAAGTAGCTCTTTGTCAGAGGATAGAAGTATGGTTTCAAGATGACAGTGCCACACGCTGGCGTCTCACAGGTGTGCTAGTGTCTGTATAGCCAAAAAACCAAATAGACGAGGTTAAATCCTCAAAAAAGGACAGCTAGCCTAGTTTAGAAGTTTCTTGAATAGTAGAATGAGATTAAGAAGAAGGAAACATAAAGACGAATGTGATAAAGGAATTATATTACCGCAAGGGTGATGAAGACAATCTCGCACAATAGTCTTCTTGCTAACTTGCTTCAAGATCTCTCCACCTACACACAACAAAGAGGGAAAATGTTGGGTATGTTTAGGGGCTTGCCATAGTCAGACCCCCATTTTGGTGTTTCCACCTCCATGGAAAACCAAGTTTGCAACGATAGAAATAAAGATAAAGAAGGGAATACAAGCTACGTAAACAAAAGACACTACAAACAGTATGTGCTTACTCAACCAAAGATGATAGAAGAGATAAGAGGAGCTTACCACCTCTATCCAAAGCGCTCAAGACTTGTGGAGAAGAAAATGAGAGGAACTCAAGCCTTTGCTGCAATGGTGTTTGTCATGTGTTCGCACTATCAAAATGATGAAGTAGTGGATTGTTGTTATGGAGTGTAAAGTGTTGCTACAAAGCTTGTGAATTATTGAAAGAGTGGAGAAAATGTGAAGAGATGAACTCAAGATCTTGCAAAACTCCCTGAATGAATGAGAGAGTGAAGAATATGAAGGAAAGGATGAAAAATGGACATATTTGGGTTGACAGCCGAAGAGGGGCGTTACACTTCAACTTCCAATAGGAAGTATAATTTCTCTACAGTCTCCAACCGTAAGAATCTGCCAGGGACATAAGCAAGTCATGCAAATGTTTACGGGTTGTGTAGGCATCTGCGCACCGTGCTAGCGTCTGCATGTCACATGGGCATCCCCGACAGAAACACCCCCACCAAAACACAAAACAAGCACCAAGTAGAGTGTGAGCAGCAGTCTTAAGTGGAATTAAGCCTCCACCTTAGGTTTTCTAAAGTGTAAGGGGGTAAAGGGGAATTTGTGTTAGGGGTGAAAATTCACGCGTATACAGGAACTAATGGAATTGTTGGGTAAGGGTGAAAACTAGTCTAAAGCGGCATCTTTGAGGGTCCTAGAAAACAGTTTAGCGAGCAACTTTTCATCAAGAGAAAATTCACTACATAAGGAAGTATAAGCACAAACATGATTAGAAGTGTCACCCCTCCCTTTGTACTTCTCGAATCTAGGAATTTCTACTCCTTATGGCAAGGGGGTGCGTATTATATCTGAGGATAATGGATTGCTACGAATGTAGTGGGTAGGTGAACCATGTTGAATTTTATTGATAGTGGATATTTTTTTTTGTATGGAGGTGATAATGTGAAAATTTTATGTAATAAGGGGATTAGTGTAAGTGGTATGAGGTGGAAGGGAAAGTGGTGATGTGGTGAAGGTTGTGGAAGGGGAAGTGGAAGGGATGTTAATAGTAGGGATGGTGGAAGAGGTTAAGGGATGTAATGCCACAAGGGAAGTAGGAATACTAGTAGGAATGTTGAGGGAAGGTACCACATAAATAATCTGTTGCATGGTTGTTGTCACACTAGGATATGTATAAGTGAGGATGAAAGCTATGGTTAAGGGGGGAGGAGTGGAAGGTCCATCTTGACCAACCATAGGGGTGGGTGAGTGAGATACCCTAGGTGTGCAAGAGGCATATTTTTGGTATATTTTATTTATCCTCTTCATAAAACCTAGGCCATCATCGTAGTCAAGCAGACAATGAAGGTTCTCTATGGTGGGGATGGAAATGCTAGATATGTTTTCAAGGCTTAGGTCATGTTGAAGGTCAGCTAAATCAGCATGGATGTGGAATATATTGTCATTTGGGAGGTCATCAGTTTTTTTGTCACCATGTGTGTCTCCTAGGTGTAGAGAGTTGCTAAGGATGGTCTCTAAGCCTAGTGTACTATTATCGATATTAGGAGTAGAAATCTGAGAAATTCCAAGATCTACAACAATAGTGTTGTTGTTAGATGCCATGAGTCTAGAGCTTCCTCTCACTATGGTATCGGGAAGAGAACACCAAATGCTCATAAAAAGTTTTCTAAGGGTGGGGTGGATGCTAATGCAATGTAAACAAAAAGACTAAACTATTGTAACTAAAATTTTGGAACATAAAACAAAAATGTAGAACCAAAGAATTGAAATGCAAAAAATGCTCGAAAATTGCCAGAAATCATAGAATGAAGAGTGCAAGAGGACTAGGTCACCCAATGTGGTGAATTAGTCCTAGTATTGTTGTTTTTGACAATTTTTAGGAGTTTTAACTAGTTTTTATGCATTTTATGATTTTTTGATGCAAACAAAGAATGAAAATGCAAATCTTTTTGTATTTTTGTAATGAGAAATGCAAGGCAAAGTGCAATCTAACATGAAATTTACACTAAATATGCTTTTTAACAAACCCTAGGATGCAAAAAATGCAAATTTTGAATGCAATGCAAGCTTTCTCCTAAGATGAAATGAAAAAAGAAAAATATTAACAATTGGTCTACATTCGGGTTCACCAAAATTGGATATACTAAGAAGGGAAAGAGGATTCCCTTTACTAGGCCCCTCGGGTTTTTCACATAGGAGTGCTTGGTGTAGGAATGACACTCTTTCCACTTTGATGATATGGTTGTTTTTGGTGGTTGCATTCAAAGGAAGGATGAACTAATTAGGGTTATGTTGTGTGTGTTGAAGTGTGCCTGAATGTTGGAAATGAAATGAAACTAAACTATGAAATGTAAATGAAAGCAAACGTAAACTAAATGCACCTAAACTATATGCCCTAAATGTATGCAATCTAAAAGTAAACTGGAAAATGCAGAGATGGTGCACCTATAAATGGAGAGTTGTAGATGAGAAGCCCCAAAATATTCTGGAACCTACCTAAAATGTGAAAAGGGACACTTATGCTAGAATGGGTGATCCAGTCCTTCTGTCGAGAAATCATGTCAGACTAGATTTCGGGGAAAAGGGTACCAAGAAATACCAAAACCCTTTTTCAGGCCTAGTGGTACTTTTGAGAGCCTAAAGGTTTGATTCTATGGGTCCCCACCTACACTTTCCTTTTCTGAAGAAGCTTGTGCCCGAATCTCCCGAAAATGACTTGTAACTTTTCCTTTTGCTCCTCTTAGAGTTTGATGTCTTGAGTTGACTTGAATGGAATGATTGTACCCTCTTCAATACTTTATTCCTTTCCAAATCTGAGTACAACCAAACCTTTAGTTGTTGAATTTTACAAGATACAAGAACAAGCTCCAATGGAGGTTGCTTGAGATGCCTTTGTGCTTGATTTCTTGCTTGGGAAGCTTGAGTGCAAGAGTGATTGAGAGGATGCAAAAATGAGCTTAAGAGAGGGGAATATGAAGGTGGAAACCCTTCTTTATACAAGATATGCCCTAATTTCCCAAAAATGTCACATGATAGGCTGACACTAGGGTTTTGGAGGTAAATTCCTGTTAAGAAAATGTTTTAATTTTGAATTTTAAGCCAAAAGGGACTAGGTCGCCCAAGGTGGTGACCTAGTCCACTTGGGAAAATTCAAGTGGTGGTCAAAATAAAATGGTGTTAAATGAAGTTTATTAGGTTTACCTCTCGAAACCCACTTAAGTCGGGCCAAAAAATACATTAAGGGGACAAATTAATATAAGAAATGTTAGAATCCAAGATCACCTGCATGCAAATGGATACCTGTCACATGCAAAAGACATTCAGAACAAACAAGATCTATAAACCTCAAAGTGTAAAATGCATTATGAGAATCTCAAATATTACAAAGAGATCAATCCTTATGAAGGAGATCAAGAAACCCTAAATGAAACCCTAGTGTGCACACTTAATAATTAATCAATTATTAATGTGCCTAAGTTTAGCTTATGCAACTAGAGGAATAAGTGACTTAATTAATTAACTAGTATGATATAATTAATTAGGTGTAATAACTTATTACTCTAACACCCCCCCTTAAGATGAACTTAGGAAGAAGCTAAAACACTAGAAGAAGATGCATGCAAGCAAAGATGGGTCCCGACAACTAGGCCTGATCAGGTACCCATTTACAAATGCAAGAAATAGGTAGAGGAGGAAAACCCAGTGGGACAAAACCCCCCTACAATGATATGACATGCTGCAAAGAAGTACTAGAAGAACACTGGAACCGCAATCTAGCAAGCAAGGAAAGATACTTCTGTCTACAAGAAACCATATCGGAATCATCATAATGTGACAGCAGACCCGATGCCACGGAACACTCGAAAACTCCAAATGGGAACAACATTGGAATCTATGAAGCAACAGTCAATTATTGAATGATGTATCACTGAAAATGAAGTGCAAAGATGCAAGTTGCACTCTCCCAACTGTCAAAATATCCAGGTAATCTCCAAAACACCTATCGGGCCAAATTTGGATTAATGAAAAACCTAAGACAGATACAAAAAAAATTGCATGGACAGCAACATAAAGCTCCTCAATACCTTTCCAACATCGCAAAGATAGCAAAAATCGGAGATCGTGGCAAAGAGTTATGAGCTCAGAAGCATAAAAAGTACATATGACTTCAACCAGCAATAAATTTAGTAAAATAAGAAAATACTATAAACTAAACTACACCAAATGAAAGTACCCGGAACCAACTTTCCAGCGATATCTCGTTTGCCCAATTCCGATACCGTATGCCCAAGTTATGCCAAAAACAAAAAAACTGCTTCTTTAGAGAAAACTAGGGTTAGGAGGGGACAAACACCGCCGTGTGGACGCTGACGTCATTGGTTCAAGAGCCTAAATTTGACGGCCTGGAGGCCTTCACCGCAAAAAAACACCCCTGCATAAAAAAATTCGCGGAGCCCTTGGTCGCCATATGACCATGGGCGGGGGCTGGAGTGGGCCAGGGGTCGGGTGCGAAGCTCCCGGTCCCCCATATGACCCTAGCGGGGCTGTTTGGGCCCGCAGGGGCTGAAGGGAGCAAGCGCTGGCGGGACTGGGCGGCGTCGCTCGGGGGCCACCGCTCCTGGTGGCCACTGGGTGGCGCGCCAGCGGCGCCTTCGTTTTCTTCTGGCAGCGCTAAACCCAATGCCTTTTGTTAGTGTAATTAATATTTAATTACACTTGGATAACTTTACTTAGGTTGAGCTATTTTTAGGTCAACATTAGGGTTGCATACTTTGCTTTTATAAAGCAAATCATCTCATTGTAATATTAAATTCCTGAATATATCATTTTTCACATTCGCATGCAAAGCTCTGCTTTTTTATGTTTTCTCTTCTGTGGAAGATGTTTAGGTTTGCATGTCTGATCTAGGGTTTCTAACACCTTTTTCTACCTTTTTTCTGATTTTCGTGCCATTTTCGACCTCAGAATGCGTGCTGAGGAGGTCGTACGGCCTCCCTGGTAAAAAAAATTTGCCTCCCAAATCAAGTTCACCAAAATCAACCAAACGACAGGCATTCCTAGGGTTTTGAGGCACTGCGAATGCGATGGCAACATCCGTTTGGGCCCATACTATGCCAAAAAATTAGCTACCCCTAGATCTTGCAGAAAAGATGCCTGTGGAAACCCTTGCACTTAAAACTCACTGAGAAGCCATATCTTCAGATCACGAACAGGCAGCGGCAGGTCTGGAGCTCTGATACCATGTTAGAATCGAAGATCACCTGCACACAAATGGATACCTGTCACATGTAAAAGACATTCAGAACAAACAAGATCTGTAAACCTCAAAGTGTAAAATGCATTATAAGAATCTCAAATATTACAAAGAGATCAATCCTTATGAAGGAGATCAAGAAACCCTAAATGAAACCCTAGTGTGCACATTTAATAATTAATCAATTATTAATGTGCCTAAGTTTAGGTTAAGCAACTAGAGCAATAAGTGACTTAATTAATTAACCAGTATGATATAATTAATTAAGCGTAATAACTTATTACTCTAACAAGAAAAGGGTTAAGTTAGTGATAAAAAGCCTAAGAAAGTGTCAAAATTCATAACATCGCCACCTTGGGAAAATTCAAGTGGTGGTCGAGAATAAATTGGTGTTAAATGAAGTTTATTAGGTTTACCTCTTGAAACACACTTAAGTTGGGCCTAAAAGGACTTTAAGGGGACAAATTAACATAAGAAAAGGGTTAAGTTAGTGATGACAAGTCTAGGAAATTGTGAAAATGCATAACAATGATTTTTATTAGGTTTACCTCTCGAAACACACTTAAGTCGGGCCTAAAAGTACATTAAGGGGACAAATTAACATAAGAAAATGGTTAAGTTAGTGATGAAAACCCTAGTAAAGTGTGAAAATGCATAACAACACCTTACAACACTTTGGCACAAGGCTTGAAAAGGGGTAAAAGGGGGTTATTTAGGTGAATTGTGTTGAAAGGGTCTTAGAAAAGTGCGAAGATATGTTACAACACTTTACAACACCTTTGTAAAACACCGTTAGAATGTTGTTGATTTGCAAGCATTCAAAACTAGACCAAGGAAAAAAAAGGTCAAAATCCAAGGGAAAATAAGGCCCAAATGAGTGAAAAAGTGTCAAAGACTACACTTTTTGGTGACACAATAATAAAATTAAAAAAAAGGTACGGAATACGCTTTCCCAGCGCTAAGACCATAGAAGAGAAGTGCAAAGACCAACTTTTCTAACTTTTCTAACTTCTAAGATAAACAAAATAAAGCATAACAGGAAACCAAAAAATCAAACACAGAGATAACACCAAATTTATGTGGGAAAACCCTTTCGAGAAAAAACCCACCACACCAAGATAAAGACACTTTGTATTACAATAAGCAAAAATTATATACAAAGTTACAGTCCTCACTCTCTAATAGTTAGCTCACAACAACACTTGAGTTTTCATGCACTCATTGTTACAATGCTCTTTCAGCATACAACGAATACAAACTCATCAACCTTTTTTCTTAGTGTTTTACTTTTTCAGATTATTTGACTTCTAGTGTAAGACCGACTATAACTAGTCTTTCTCCAACCACCAATTAGGGTGCATTAAATTTTAGTTCTTCACTAACACACCAAATCAATCTCTAAATTGCATAATAAATTACTAAATTCGGGCTCTTTCAACTGCCAAAAATTGATCTCATATGATTGCATAATAAATCGCTTTTCACCAATCCAGTTTCTGGCAATAAATGTTGTTTTGCAACAACAGTGCAAAAACAACCAATGAAAATTGTCATGTGTCACACTGCTATTCATTTCGCCGCTTGACCGAACAATGATTGGTCAACTGTCATCGGGCTTCAAAAACCCTTCACCATCGCTAACCATTTCATCACATTCTGGGTTGGCAATAATCCGCTATCACCAAAACACCGACCGCCAGCTCTATCGAGTCCCACAAGCCATCTGTCCGCCACTTAGGAGGTTCTGAGGCATCCAGGAGGGAATCTCCAAGATTCCCATGAGCCCACCCAAAATGAGCTTCTGAGATTGCCACGTTTCCACCGCTCGTGCTCTCCACTTGTCTTATGTGTAAGTTGTTGGAGCTCCTTCAGGGAATATCTAGCGGCATCTGCAAGATTCCCTAGGGAACTCCCGAGGTGCAGACAAGTGTCCAAGACTGACAACCCTTCGCATAAATCAACCTGGGGCCCACCTCCTCTTCATTGCGCTTACCTCTTTGACAAGCCACCACGCATCATGTGCAAAAGCAATTCCACTCGGCAAAAAGGTTAGCAATGGTACTTGCCTTTAGATGTTGTGGAAAGCAGCCAGCACTGTTGGATGAAGCCAATAGCAGTCATTGATGCAAGACATCGACACATCGGCGAGACTAAGCATTTCCTCCGTCGATGAAGACAATGCAAACCAACATTCCACTAACTCCACGCTCGTCGACCCATTGCTATGACAACCCTCAAACTCTCGTCGATCATACAGAGTCTCCATGACCAATGATCAAAATGACCAAAAGAGAACTCCGCGGTAAAGTGATAGAGACATAAACTCATCAAGCCTTTAATAGAGGTCCAAGCCAGTAAATTGAGGCACATTTTCCAACAAATAATATATAATATAATTGTATACATCTAAAAATGGTCACAATTAATCAAATCTATTAATTAATTAAATATGACTTATTTAATTAATATTCTTCTAAACTCATCTACATATAAATAAATTTAATTATTTATTTATATCGTTCACTTTCTAATTTTTCACTTCACATATAATTAAATATTTTAAATATTTAATTAGAAACTTTCCTCATCTCACACTTAATTAAATATTGTAAATATTTAATTACCCACCTTTTTCACCTCTCACTTAATTAAATATTAATTATTTAATTATGGAAGCTTCTAAATTCATTGTCACATGTAATTAAATATATTTATTTATTTAATTAGGAATTATCCTCAACTTTCAACCAATTTTCATAAATGAAATGACAAATGGCATATTTGTCTCCATTTTTTAATGTGGATGGTTTTGCGGGTTGAAAACATTCTCCATCTTTCTCTCAACCTTCCATCTTTCTCTCAGCTTCTCAATCTCTCACTGTTCATCTTGACAGGTTTGAATTCAACCATTGATCTTTCCCAACTAGATTCTTGCCTCCAAAAATCTATAAATACAACCCTCTTGTGAGTTGAAAAGGATCCTAGATTTTGTGAATTTAGCATAGTTATTATAGTTGCATTCAAATCAACATTTTAGCATAGTATCTCAAGTTCATAACATTTTAATTTTTATATCATAGCTTCAATCATTTAGTAAATAAACATGCATGTTGCATAAATCTCATTCTCCTAAGTTGTCATTCCAACAAGTTGTTGCTTACACCAACTGAGAGCCAATAACTTGCATCAAATCCTTGGAGATAGAGGACAATGGGACGCATTTGAAGGAGGTTCTATTATTTAGAGTTTGCTATATCTTTTTAATTAGTTTCCTTCGATCTAATGTTTCATTGGTGTGTAAGTTTATCTTATTAATTAGTCCACATATTCTCACACACATTTTTGGTGCCCACTCTGGGGCCTTGCCTCATTTTTAATCTTTTTATTGCAGATTTTTTGACAGGTGGCGGACTGGAGCTTCGGTTTAACGCATACGAGTCGCGGTGTAGTGCATACGAGCTGTGTTTTGGCACATATGAGGATTTTTTTAGAGCATTGACGACCTGTTTTAGCGTATTTGCTAGTTCGTTTAGCGCATTTACTAATTGTTTTGGTGCATCCATGTTTGCTTCTTTAGCGCATTTGTTAATTGTTTTAGCGCATTTTCCAGTTCTTTTAGCATATACAGGGGGTGTAAAAATAAATCCTAATTCTGACACCATCCACTGTTTGTTGTGAAGCAACATCTTCACTTAGTGTAGAAAATTTTCATTTGGATTTAAAATTGAACCATTTGTTTGTTGTGATTCTTGGGTAATAGGTTTATGCTCTCCCATTTACTAGGTGAGCAAAACACCAAACTTACCTTTTTCATTTTATGCAATTCATGCTTTATTACATCCTGTAGAAGGCCTGTCATAGTGGGAAAAAGTACTCACCCTACGGGAATGACCTAAGTGGGAACAACCAAAGCTAGGTTTTCCAACCCACTCTAATCAAAAGTGAATTTAGGGGAAACCCATATTCAACGAAAGTGAGAAAGATAACCATCCCCAAAATCTTTGTTCTAAAGATTGATAGGTCTCCTGAGGGAGTTTATCTATTGCCACGTCGAACGGATACAACCATGTTAGTATCCAAACATCATAAAAATCACAATGCAATGGGAGGGAAGAATATGCCCCCAAGACACTCTGCATATAATTTCCACAGATTGTTTGCTCAAGGGATCGAGAAATCTAACCTTGAGTATGCACCAGGAAAAGACAAAAACACGGGCGCCCTTTAGGGGGTGACACAGTTGTATGAGTCGATGCAATTTTAAGATGTGGGTTGTGGTTCCTATGATGAACTTTTAGAAAAATAAGAGAGAGTCTATTTGAAGTGCCTATTTTGTTCAATACCTGGGAAAATCTCAAGAACATACACTCTTTGTTTAGATTTTATGATTTGCAAAGCAAATGTTTTCTACTGTATGTCGTGTTTTTCCAAATTTAATCAGATAAAGATCATCCAAAACATCAAAATGCCAAAAAATGTCTATCTCACTATAGTAATTGGATAGTTTAGCGCATCTGTGCTCTATTCCAATGCATTTCTACTCTATTTCAATGCATCTGTGCTCTATTTCAGCACATTTGTGCTCTATTTCGGTGCATCTGTGCTCTGTCTTAGCACATTCATGCTCCGTTTCGGTGCATTCATGCTCTATTTCAGCGCATTCATGCTTTGTTTAGGCACATACGTGTAACAGTCTAGCGCATAGGTTGGATATTTTAGTGCATCTGCTAATAAAATTTGTGCATCTGTATTCTGAACCTGGGTAAGTTTCGGACACTTAAAAATATACCATCTCAGTCTAGTCTTTTTCTATGCTTAGGGTCTAGAAGTCTGCAACTTTTTCCAAGAAGTCCCTAGAGAAGAAGATTAAGAAGCCAAAGAAATCTCTTAGTTATAAGAAGTTATTAAGGAACTAATCAATTGTCTCAATTTTATCTAGTTTGTCACCTGATGAAGATCGTGGTATTAATGCAATTGTTTCCACAAAGTTTGGGTGGACAATCCATGAAGTGGATTTCCAAGATCACTCCCCCCATCAGAACATTTGAGGAGTTAATAAATAAATTCATATCACAATACTCCTATAATATACAACACCAGATAACCATGCATGACTTATGTAGAGTACAACAAAAGATTGGGGAATCCTTCACCACATTCTTACAAAGGTGGAGAAGGTTGTTTGTAAGATATTCCCATCCTATTCCTGAAAAGGAAAAGATGGAGATCTTTATCAACATTCTGAATCAAGAGATGAGTTATAGGCTAAATCTCCATTGTCCTCAATCATTTGAAAAATTGATTGAAAATGCAATTACCATTGAATGTGCCTTAGTTAAGCGTGGATTTTTAAATCTTGATAAAGAAAGTACAAATTTGTACAACAACAACAATAGCAACAACGATGACAAATCATGGTTTTGGGCTCAAAATAAAAATGTTGTGAATGATAGGGTGGTAGATGCTAACAACATGAATATAAAGCCTACCGTTCTCAATGTATCAGGTGCACAACGCACCAATAATGTTTTGAATTCTAGTAACCAAAGAAATAATTCCAACCAAGGAAATGTGACTAATAATCGAGGTAATAATCTTGGCAATAATCAAAATTCAAATGCACACCACAAAGATATTATGAGCCTCAATTTAAACCACCATTGTGTAATGAGTCACACTTTTGTAAATATCATAGGTGTAAAGATCACAAGACAAGTAACTACCAAGGGTTAAAGAATCTTGTTCAGGATTTGATTGATAACCGTACCATAACAGTTGAGGGACATAAAGCCAATGATGATAATTAGCAATTCAAGGACCCTCTCCCCAATTATCAAAAAGGGGAATCTTCAGGTGACAAAGGCAAGAATGTGAATCATGTCTATGACACCAAAATCAATCATATTTTTATTAACGATCAACAAATCAATGCTATTAGAATAAAAGGAAAGCAAGAATATCAAGAGGTCAACGCTATGACAAGGGGACAGGCAAAAATCATTGTAAAGGGAAGTTCATCTAAGGTGAAAATTCTCCCTCCAAGTCAATAAAATTTGGTCGATCAACTACAAAAAACATCGGCCCAAATTTCTATCTTGGAGCTCCTAAAAATATCACCTGCACATAAGGACATTCTAGAAAAGGCGCTCATTGACACAACTATGTCTCCCGATCTAGATATCAATAAATTTCAAGCCATGGTGGGACACTTGTCCTCACCCACACGTTTATCCTTTACTGAGAAGGATGACTCATCCATGACCCATCCCCATAATTCATCACTTTATCTAGAGGTCATGGTTCATAAATCCCAAATTAGATGTGTCCTAATAGATGGGGGAGCCAGATTAAACATTTTTACTTTAAAATTGGTTCTTGCTTTGGGATATTCAGAAGAATCTATAGATCCACAAAGGAAAATTACAATCAAAGAATGTGATGATGAGGAAAGAGCTTCCAAAGGCCTCATCATGTTACCAATTAGAGTGGGACCTATTTTGAAGAATACCTTTTGTTAGGTCCTAGATCGGGATCTATCTTATAACATACTCTTGGGTCACCCATGAATCCATGAGATGCAAGCAGTTCCATCCACTTATCATCAATGCTTGAAGTTTCCATATGATGGACAAGAAGTAACAATACCAACTAATCACATTAGCAGTCAGACTTGTTCTAACCTTAGAGCAACTCAAGACACATTTGTCCCGCATAATAGAGAGGCTTTGGCCATTTTTACCCCTAAACACAATGAGCAAGCAAGAAAAATGATAAGTAATTTTGGTACCAAGCTAAAATTGAAAGATAATGGGGTGGGAGAATATTCCTTATGTCTCTCTAATCTACCCATGTCTCCAAGATCCCATGGTCAACCATCAACATCCATACAACATGCTACAACAGCTTTAGCCTCAGGCACACAAGCTTATGTTCCCATCACCAAGTTTGATGGAATATTTATCAAAGCAGATACTCAAGAAAATGAAACGGAAGATAGAGCTATCCTTGATTGGCTCTATAAAGATGAAGATGAATCAGTACAACATGTCAAGTTACCCACAGAGCAATATGGAAAAAGTTATACAATAATGTAGCAAATAGGTTATGAAGGGAATGGCCCTATAGAAAAAAGAAAGGAGGGTATTGTTGAACCTATCCAACTAAAAACAATGCACCCAAAGGATAAAACTAGGTTAGGATATGACAAGGATACAAAGGAAGAAGTAGTACAAAGAACATCCAATGAGGAGTTAGCTAAAACAATTCTTAGAATTTAAGAAGACAATTCTGACACTGAATCCAATGAATATGAATGGGACACCATATTTGATGATAAAATCTGAAAAGATAAATAGGTGGATGTCGTACAAAAATTCACACCTACATTCATACAAGGGGAAAGCTCAAGGCCTCTACTTGATTACATTCTACTAAGCGATCATGACTCAAGTGAGGACGATTCGATTCAAAGTGAGACAGATCATCAATAGGAGGATACCATCATAGATATTTCCCATAACGAAGGTGATGATAGCATCATGGCCCTAATGGCTAGTGGCCTTACCCAACCTAATGATCCATTTCCCTTGGTCCATCCCAAACTCATTGATTGGGAACAAATTGCACCAATTGATATCCCAACTTTTCCCGATGATGAAACCATAATAAACTTTCTTTGTTCATTCAAACTAGAAACAAGTTCCACCAGCGAATCACAGGATCAAACTCTCTGACAGGAAAGTGCCAAGTTTCTCAGCTACAAAATTAATAACATAAAAGAAAGATCTAATGGTGAAAACCTAACAAAGGCAGTATTAGATCATGAAAAGAGAAAAATAAAAAGTGTATCTAATGGTGAAAACCTTTCAAAGGAACTGGAAGATGGGAAAATTGATACTCTCCCTGAGCATTATCAGGAAGGGTCTTCTATTTTAATAGAACCAACAATGACGATCAATTTAGGTACTGTGGAACAACCCAAAGTCTTGCAACTTGTTGCATCACTAACAGAAGAGGAAATCCCTAGATTCACAGAATTTCTCAAAAACAATCAAATCAATTTTGCATGGTCCTACGCAGATATGCCTGGATTGGATCCAGATCTCATCATGCATCATTTATCTATCATGTTGGGGGTGAAACCTGTGAAGCAAAAACTCAGAAAAATGCATCCACATGTTGCATTATTAGTCAAAGAGGAGTTAAAGAAGTTGTTAGATGTCGAATTCATTTGGTCTTTAGACTATGCGGAATGAATCTCCAATATCATCCCTATATCAAAGCTAGATGGAAGAATCATAATTTGTATAGATTTCAGGGATTGAAATAAGGCATGCCCTAAAGATGATTTCCCTCTGCCAAACATAGATATGATTATGGATTTGACTATTGGACATTCTATGTATTTATTAATGGATGGATTTTCTAGATATAACCAGATAAATATTGTGCCTAAAGATCAAGATAAAACAATGTTCACATGTCCTTGGGGTACATATTGTTGGAATGTAATGTCGTTTGGACTCAAGAATGTAGGAGCTACTTATCAATGGGCAATGACTACCATTTTTAATGACATGATGCACACATTCATGGAGGATTATTTCGATGATATTTTAACCAAATTACACACAAGAGAAGGACATTTAGATATCTTATCTAAAAAAATTGACAGGATGGAAAAATTCAAAGTGAGACTTAATCCAAAAAAATGTGTCTTTGGGGTGAAATATGGAAAGCTTCTAGGATATATTGTGTCAAAAAAGGGAATTGAAGTGGATCCATAAAAGGTACAAGCAATACTCAATATGCCACCACCAAGGAACATCATTCAATTGTGCTCATTGCAGGGACGGTTACAATCCATCAAGAGATTCATTGCGCAACTGGCAGATAAGATTTTACCATTCACTCATCTCTTACATAAGAATGTTCCATTTAAATCGGAAGACATATGTGAAGCAGCGTTTGATCAAATAAATTATTATCTAATGAGTCCACTAGTGCAAGGTGAACAACTCATATTGTATATTTCTACCACGAAAGTGTCCTTGGGAGAATTATTGGCACAAGAAGACAAAATAAGAAAGGAGCGAGCAATATATTACATCAGTCAAACTTTGAAAAGCCATGAACTAAATTACACCTTCATTGAAAAATATTGCTCAGCAGTAGTGTTCACCTCTCAAAATTTGTGACACTATATGCTAACTCATACAATAAAGCTTGTGGCTAAGATTGATCCTTTAAAATATCTTCTAAGTAAGGCAACCTTAACTGGTAGATTGGATAAATGGGCCATGATCCTGAGTGAGTTTGACATTCATTATGTGGATCGGGGCTATAAAAGGATAGGTAATAGTAGATTAGTTGGAAGAAGCACTGATGCGAGCAGAACATCCAATAGACATTTATTTTCTTAACCCTAATGTATTCACAACAACCATTAAGTAGTTATGGGCACTCTATTTTGATGGCTCCTACACTCAACATGGTTCGGGGGCAGGAATTATTTTCATCACACCTCAAGGACATACAATTCCAAAATCTTATCGACTAATGTTTCCTTGCACAAATAACATAGTTAAGTATGAGGCACTGTTAATTGGAATGAGAATTGTATTAGACTGGAAAATCACAGAACTACAAGTTTTTGGTGATTCACAACTTTTCATAAATCAATTAAATAATGAATATCAAACTAAAGATGACAAGTTAATGCCTTATAAGAAAATGGTGGATGATTTCAATAAATACTTTATTGATATCAAGTTCACACAAATTTTGTGTACTAATAATAAAGTTGCAGATGCTATGGCTATAATTGCATCACTGCTCCAGTTGTCAGAGAACCAAGCACGGTATGATTTCCTAGTGGAACAATTGTTTTCTCCCACCTATGATAATCCAGACACCCAAATCATTTATCACCTAACCAGTTATGATTCTCCCTTGTATGGCCAAATCTTTGCTTATCTAAAAGATACTACTTTGCCCCCATATTTGTCTAGAAATTAGAAAAGGAATTTCATATGTCAATCTTCTCGTTACACCTTAATTGTTGATGTCTTGTATCAATGTGGTCTTGATGGTACCCTCCTTCGATGTCTTGAACGCGATGAATCGAAAAAGGCCTTACAAGAGGTATATGGTGGTATTTCTGGGACACATTCAAGTTGACTAACCTTGGCAAAGAAACTTGTTAGAATGGGTTACTATTGGCTGACCATGGAAAAAGAATCATTCATCTTTGTGAAAAAATGTTCAAAATATAAAATTTGTGGGAATCTCATTCATTCCCCTGCTCAATAATTGCAACCCTTTACCACAACATGGCCTTTTGCTCTGTTTGGATTGGATTTGGTTGGCAAGATACATCTGTCATCATCAAATGGACACAAGTTCATTATCACAGCCACTGAGTACTTTACTAAGTGGATTGAAGTTGTTCCCCTAACAACTGTTACTAGAAAAAAAATTCCATCATTCATTTTGAACTATATCATATGTCGATAATGCATTCTCAACTCCATTATTACAGATAATGGAAGACCTTTTAAAAATCAAGATGTTGATGAACTTTGTGAAATATTTCACATCCAACACGGGTTCTCTACACCTTATTATCCACATGGAAATGGCCAAGCAAAGGCTTCAAACAAAATAATTCTGAAGATTTTGAAGAAAATAGTAAATGATGTCGGTCATGATTGGCATGTCCAATTAAATCCAACATTGTGGGCATATAGAACAAGTATTCACACACCAAAAAGTGCTACCCCATATGATTTGGTTTATGGAGAAAAAGTTGTTTTTCCATTAGAAGTTGAGATTCCCTTACTTCGAGTATCACTAAAAGGCTAATAAATGATGAGGATTATAGAGTATCAAGATTGCAAGAGCTAGAACTACTTGATGAACAACGTCAAAATGTAGCTAATCATTTAAAAGGATATCAACAAGTTATGTCCCGCAACAACAATCACAGAGTCAAACCATGAGTTTTTCAAGTGGGTGACTTAGTTCTCAAATAAAACCCTCATAATCAGCAAGATCAGAAAAAGAAAGGCAAGTTTGAGCCTAATTGGTTGGGCCCATTTGTTATCATTGTTGCATATGGATCAGGGGCATATCAGTTGTCAACATCAGAAGGGGTCCTATTTGAAGATATGACCAACAACATCGACCTCAAGAAGTTTTATGTCTAAAAAATATCAAAATCAGTATAAAAAGTCCTGGAAAATATCAAAAACAATTTAAAGAGTCATGAAATTTTTTTCATAAAAACTAGAAAAATGTGTCATTAGGGTGAAAACCTAGCAAACAGGAATCTTTTGACATAGCAAAAATACAAAAAAAAACCAAAAAGACGAAAATACAAAAAAAATCAAAAAGAGAAAAAATTGTTGCCTTGATGAAAACTTGGCAAACATGAGTTTTGGTAACAACAAAAAAATCAAAAAATCAAAAAAAGTGCAAATGGTGAAAACTTGGCAAACAAGAATTATTTGATTTGTTTAGCTTGCTCATATATTAGGATACATTTTGCATATCCATCTTTCATCGACATCACATACATGCCTAGCCATCACATCTGCATCAAGTGTCCCAACATTTCCTTGACACGACAAGGATTGCATCATGGCTTGATGATTAATGTTATCCTTAGCAATAGTTTGTGTCTATTCAGGAGTTAGAGTGCGGGATCATTGGGGGAAATTCACTTCTTGGGCCTTTTTGGCAGACAAACGACAACATGTGTCAAGTATTGGAATATCAAAAACAATAAATTATCCATTCAAAATTGGGTCTAAACGACTGTTTGACAGAAAGCTGAAACAAATTGGATGATCTTAATCTGAATACAATGAATGGAACACTTAAAGCATAAGTTGAATTATTTTTTTAAAATTTGATGACATCATATCTTTGGAGTGGCTCAATGATGTAATGAACTAGAGTCGCAAGGAAAGAGTGATTTTTTTTTGTATGTTGTCTATGAGTTGATCATTATTACTGTGCAAATTTTCCATGGGACATGCTCTATAACGTATCATTGATGGCATTTCAGAATTCGCATAAGAAAAAGGTTAACTCTTGTCTGTTTATGCAAGCAATACTCAGGTCATCTTGGTTCAATTATACCTTGATGCTTGTATTAACTTGCTATATCAAACATCATGGAAGTAGTACTCAGGTCATCAATGGTGTGAATATCCCCTTTGATGCTTGTACTCACTTTCAACATATCAGAAGCTCAATGATGAAACATAAAGCATAAAGCAACTCACAAAATGACAACTTTGCATTTTAGTTTTCATATTAGATAGATTGCATCCATCTTAGTTTATGCATGAGCATTATCATATCCATCACATCTCATCTGCATTATCTCAATCAATCCATCCAATCATTTCTTCCAATATCATCTCAATCAATCCATCCAATCATTTCTTCCAATCTCATCTCAATCAATTCATCCAATCATTTATTCCAATCTCATCTAATCATTCCATTCACTCTAGCATAAATCATTTAATCATACCTTTGGTCTTGTTCCTAGCCTTACTGCAAGCCTTGATCATCATCATCATCATCGAGATGTATCCTTTGGGCTATCCTTATGTTGTTTCAGGATGTATCCTTCCCTTATCAACAACACTCTCATCATCATCATTGGGATGTATCCTTCCCTATCCTTGTGTTATTTCAAGATGTATCCTTCCCTCATCAACAAAACTATCATCATAATCATCAATCCATCTTGGCTTGTAGTTTGACTACGACAACATCATACTTATTTTTGAATCCATTTGTGCTTTCTTTCTTCTCATTTTCTCTTACCAATCTCCTATCACTTATCATCCTCTCTTGTCCATCATTTTGCATCATCTTCCTCATCTCACCTTTCATCTAATTGATCCATCATCTCAATCCAATCATTTAATCATTGAATCAATCATCTTCATAAAATTCTTGTATCAATCCTCTTCTATCAAATCAGTCAAATCACTCTTAGTATTTGTTTTTCATCAATCATGAAAGCAAATTTATCAATCTTACTATTTGTTTTTCATCAATCATGATTTTTTTTTTATCAATCTATCATATCATTATTATTAGTCATAATAAATCAATCATCACAAACTCACTATCACATGATGAATCAATCGAAAAAAATCATCATCATCATCATCATATCAATATTTCAATAGTGGTTTTCATCAAATCATCTTCAGTAAAAAATTCATCAAATCATCTTTATTTGATTCATCACCTGAGGGGGCATATAGTATCAGCAGTCAATTTTTCAAAATTAGAGGCAAAATTTTCGTTATCTAAAAAATTCTTTAAAGCAATGCGTAAAACACATCACTTCAAAGAGGGGAAAAATGTACACATCTAAAAATGGTCACATCATATTAGCCTGGTAAATTAATTAAATACACATTATTTAATTAATCTTCTTGATTCAACTACATTTAAATAAATTTAATAATTTATTTATAAATGTTCACCTTTTCTATAAATCATTCACTATTATCATTTTATCATGTCTTCTTAATTAATTAAATAAATACCATTATTTATTTTAATTAATTATCACATTACTTTATTATATAAAGTAAATACATTTCTTCAAATATTAAAACCCATAACCATACACTTAATTAAATATGAAATTTTTAAGTAAGAAAGCTTCTAAAATATTCTCCAAACATATAATTAAATATTTATATTTAATTGGAAGCTTCCATTTGCACATGTCGCGAGAAATTAAATAATATTATTATTTAATTGAGCAATTATCTTCAACAAACAAAACTACTTCATGACAAATGGCAATTTGTCTCCATTTTTGAATGAGGAGGTTTTGTGGGTTGAAAGCACAATCCATCTTTTTCTCTCCAACCTCTCCATCTATCACCATCCATTCTTCATTAGAAAAATCAAGCATCTTAGTTGCACAACATTAGAAATCAATTCATAGCTTAATCATGTTCATTAGTTGCACAATAGTTGTATCATCTTACAATCATTTAGCATAGGAGTTTAGATTTCTTAGCTTGCATAATACTCATTCTTGGAGTGGTCATTCTACTAAGTTGTTGCTTAAACAAGCTGAGAGAAAATAATTTCTGTAGAAACACTGAAGATAGAGGACAATGGAATGACTTTGAAGAATCTGCATTATTTAGTTTGTTTTACTTAATTAGATTCTTCAATATAATGTTTCATTGGTGTGTTAATTTAACTTATTATTGACACTTATTCACACACACAATAATAATATATAATCTAATAATATATAACATAATAATGTATAATATAATACATAATACATAATATATAATATATTATATATAATACATAATATTATATATTATAAATACATAATACATAATACATATTATATATATGTATAATATATATACTATATATAATATATAATATACTATACAAAATATATGTACTATATAGTATATAATATAATATATATTATAATAATGTATAATATAATAATATAATATACTATATATAATACATAATATTATATGTTATAAAAATATATTTTATCAAGATCTTTTCAAGTCAGAGAATCTTGGAAGGCCCTGTATTGAGGCCAAAAATAAGGTTAAAAACCTTATACCCTCCAAGATCTCCAAGGAAGATTGTACCCAACTCTCTATTGGTATCTCTAAAGAAGAAATAAAGAAAGCAATCAACTCTATGAATAATGACAACTCCCTTGGTGTTGATGGACTACCAGTTGAATTTTATAAGGTGTTCATTGATTGGATAAGTGAATACTTACTTCAGGTCTATGAGTAGGCCATTGCCAAAGGCTCCTTAGGTAGTGGCATCAACCAAGGACTCATCAAACTCCTACCTAAAGAAGGTGACAAGACATTAATTAGCAATTGGAGACCCATCACACTACTAAATGTGTCCTATAAAGTGCTTGCGAAGGTGTTAGCACTAAGACTCTCAAATATTCTCCCCAAGTTCATTAACTCAACTCAAATTGGCTTCCTCAAAGGCATATATATTCTTGAGAACCTTTTGACCAGTTGGGAAGCCTTGGATTGGGCAAGGTGCTCATAGCAGGATGTAGCAATTTTTCTCCTTGGTTTTGAGAAGGCCTATGATAGAGTGGAATGACCTTTCCTCAAAATGGCTCTTGAGGCCTTTGGGTTTCGTTAGGAATTTTCTAACATGATTAGTGTCTTATTGAAGGATGATATTGCACAGGTGAAAGTTAATGGCTCTAGATCTGAGATTTTCCAGCTTTAGAGGTTCATTAGTTAGGGTTTTCCCATTGCTCTCGCCCTCTTTGTGATTTCCTTGGATGCTCTTCACTACTTGCTAAGAGATACTTGCACCTCTCCCAAAGCGAGAGGTTTGACCCTCCCTGATAATAAGGAACTCTTGAATATTCAATTTTTTGATGACACTTCCATCTTTCTACATCTGGTGGAAGAGAACTTTGATAATCTCATGGCCAAGCTTGATCTCTTCTCCTTGGTCTCTGGTGCTAATATTTCAAAAGCTAAATCTATGGTGCTTGGGTGGCAGGAACACCCTCCCCTGTGGCTTCATAAGTTTAAACCTCAGTGGGATGGCCCTAATAAGCAAGTGGGGTATCTAGGGATACAATTTTCTATCTCTTCAAATCTCAAAGAAATGTGGTTATGGCTAAAAGGAAAAATTGAGAAAAAATTGGACAGTTGGAATAGGCAGTTCCTCTCTCTTGCTCGCACAACACAAGTTTATCAAAAGATCCTTTCTTCCTACACACTCTATTTCACTTCTGTTTGGTTCTTCAATAGTTACCAAGTCAATTAAGTACATAAGATGATCAAAAGGTTTCTTTGGTCCGATGGTAAAGGAAAGAGGAAGCTCCACTCTATTAAGTGGGAATGGTGATGCCTGGATAAGTCTAATGGAGGTCTTGGACTCAAAGATCTTAGGAAACATGGCATTTCTTTAGCTGCTAAGTGGATAGTTAAGGCCCTCAAGGGGCATGAGCCTTGGAAAGTTTTAATAAGGAACAACATCTCTCTTGTTGTCCCCAAAATGGCTAAATCTTGGAAGGGCCTACCTTTTAGTGATCTCCTCACCACCAAGTTCCCAATGCTACATGTTGGTTCCCCTATCTTTAGGAGTATCTGGAAGGCTTGGGAAGAGGTTAGGTGTAACTTCACTTGTCTTCCCTTAACTTCCCTCAATAATAGCTCGATCCATCCTAGTAGGTCCATCTAGTGGAACCTTGAGCGTAAAGGTAAGCCACTTGCCCTGTTGAAAGGTTGTTCTGCTAAGAAATGGTTTCAAGTTGGTGTCAAGACCTTCAGTGACACCATTAAGGATGTATTCTTGATTGAATGGGACTAGTTAAGGATGGAATTTGAACTACCCCCCTCTAGTTTTAGAACATACTCCAACTTGAGAGAAGCCTTCCAAAGTTGGATCCCAAGTCTTAATCCTACCAGTTGGGTTGAGAAGCCTCTCGAGGTCCTATGGAAGGGTTGCCTCTCCCTGCATGATGTCAAAAAAAAGCTTATGTATAAAGAGTTGTTAAACTCTACCAACCCAACTGACTACCTTAATAAAATATGGAATACTAATTATGATTGTAAAGTCTAAAATAATATCTTCTACTCTTTGTGGCATAAATGTATTGATGCTAGAAATAATTGTTTTAGATGGTTGGTAATTCTACAAAAGTTCCTTACAAATTGAACAATTTGGACATTAGAATTTGTACCCTGCGCAAGGTGCCAGAGACTGTGTATCATATTTTCTTTGATTAGTTTTTTGCTAATGAGATTTGGAATTTATTCTACAATGAGTTGGAAATTTGGGAAAATAATGGCAAAATTGATTGGAAAGAAATTCTATTGGGTTTTAATAAAATTTTGAATAAAGACTTACAAATATTTTGGTTTAATCTCTCTTTTGAGATCCTATGGCTTATATAGAAGGTGAGGAATGAGGAAAAGTATAGTGGGGTGTAGAGGATACTAACTGAGTCAACTAAGAGACTCACCACTTATAACATTGCTTTGCAAGTAGGCGGTGCTATGGAGATTGCAAAAAGTAAGTTATTTAAGATCTTCCGAGATGAGATAGTGTTGTTCCATCTTAATGAATTCAAATACAGACACTCATGACAACAAGGATAACCAAATCTATCAATTTTTCTATAGGAAATTAAGGCATTCAAAATAGAGTATAATAAATAGATCAAGAAAAGGAAAATTCCTAGTGAGGAAAGAGGCCCTAGGCTATTGACAAGCCAAAACCTAGAGATTGAAGAAATCTACTCCAATGATGAACTTAACGCCATTGACAACTTGCTAAAGTGGGGTTTCATGGAAGATGAAAATAAAAGTAGGAACCTTGAAGGAGACAACTAACCGTTAGTTGATGAGAACTGATGTTTTATTTATGACAACCTTTATAATTTTTTCTATACTTGGTGAATTCATTGGACACATCTGACGGATTGTAACTGTTGTAATTTGCTAGTATACTTTCCTTTATAACTGCTATAATAGTATAGTCTAATTTTTGATACTTATATCTTTTCAACCCCTAGGTTACTATTTATTGCTGCTGTAATATTCTGGTGCTCATGATGTAACTATGCTTAAACTATTATTAATACACAAATACATATTATATAATATTATGTATTATAAATAATACAAGTAACATATATCTGTTACTGAACGGATATCCTTTTTTTGGACATAACCAACAAGGTTGGGATTTGGTTTGGGATTGCCTAACCTGGAAAATCAACCCAAAAAATGTGTTTTGAAAATTTGCTTAGTTTTTCGAAGTTCGCCCTTGTGGCTAACGACGTTTTTATCTGAATTTCATGAAATGAAAAGGTTTATAGAAAAAATTTTCAATTTTCCACCAGTATAAGTTATGTCTTATTTTGAATTTAATAAATAATTATTATTGATTTTCTACATACATTACGACTAAAGTCTTGATTGATAGGCTGATTGAAAAACTTCTATAACTTTCAAACTATTAACATTTTTGAACCTATAAGATGGACCACATTATATGTTTCACATACTATAGGATAAAAAAAATTAAATTTCATAAATTTTGACCAAGTTATGATGGTCAGACACAGACGTTTTAATAATTATGAAAATTTCTAATAAAAAAATTATAATTAATTATTTACATGGAAAAAAATTACAAAAAAAAATCTGGCACATCTAGGCATGTGTCCTCTACTTATATTGAAAGATTAAAAAAAAAAAATTGTTATTTTTTTCTTATACTTAGGGTGGTCAGACATACACTTGCTTATCTTTTTCTCAAAAATTTAGTACCATTCCATTGATTTTTTTTTTGTTTGCAAAACCGATTTATTTTTTTCCAAAAAAGGACTAGTAGCCTAGAAACTACATTCAATTTTCTACAAATTTTATTCTTACTTTATTTTCAAATTATGTTAATAACCTATTCAAATTTTTATGTCAAGTCGCCTAACTCTGATTTTTTGAATTTTCATCGCCACATAGAGGCCTAGTTTGGACCTCCATGATCTTGCATTGACCTAAAGGCTCATCTTGTAGGGCCCATAAATCCTATGTGTACTGAGCAAGGGGGATGGTGTCTCTCTATGCCTCCATTTTTTGTCGTTAGGTAGTCTCTTGAGCTACATGTAGCTCTTCCTACTACCCTCATGTGAACTTTGTGTCTAGTTGCCCTTATAGTTGATCTCACTCCCGACAAGCCTCATCTCTCTCTCAAGGCAATAGCCAAGTCATCCTATAATCTTTATATATATGGCCTTGATCCCACCTACTGATCCATCTACTGATCCTAGTGCTACTATTGGTCATGTATAAGAGGAGGTCCCCCTAGACCTATTTGCTCATCCTAATGTTAATCATGATACCTCTATACATCTTGATCTCTCTAAGGATTAACTACCTAGGATAGCCTTTGTCACCTCAACTTGCTCCCCTCACCCCTCTCTCTTTGAGGCACAACTATTGGATCGATAAATCTAAACGGCCTCCTGGTCGCAAACCATGTATCATAAGCAACTATAGTACTAGCGTCAGCAAGACCTCTTATGTAATCCCTAGGGCAAGGAGTGAGTTTTCTAAACTTTGCTAAGGTTGCATCTCGGTCGAGCATCTGTCCCCAATCCTCGTACTCTTTGTGGGTGTAGGTAAATGCAACCATGTAATCTAGAGGGGGCACTATTTGAGTCTCCCCAAATTGCCACATACATCTATCAAGGAGGTATCTCATAAGGATGGTAGTGTTGCGCTTGATCAACCATCTAGTTTGGCAGTAGTAAAATAAGTGTTCATTGTCATCATCCCATGGATCATAACCTAGCCAGAGCCTCCAAGTAAACTCCACCATGTCATTAATGATGCATCTCCAGTAAGGCAGCTCACCCATGTGATGGTGAGTAAGAAGTCCCTTATACTAATATACATATGGCTCTTGATTTCATTGATGAAGTGTACAAGTAGGATACAAAACTGCAATATGCTCCCATGACCAAATGTGTAGCATGGTGCAACCAATTGATAATGCAACATTGTCTTTATAACAAATCTAGTGCATATCACAATATAGGTATGCAAGAATACAGGGACCCCAGGCAAAACGGGTAATATCATCTATCATACTATCTAGGGCAATATCCCATCCAATGTTAAAGTGTTGAGATCATGATCTAGAACCAAAATACCCATGATCAAGTCAACAAGAACTAGGTTAATTTCAGAAGTAGTGTTAATGAAAGATCTTAGGTCCACTTGACCCTCAACCAAAGAAACTCATCGTACTCCTAGTATGCGAAGCAGGGCTTGTCCACCTTAAGCAGTGTCATACACTACACACACACCATGAATCAGAACACATAGAATATGCCACACGTCCTCTAATGTAATGGTGGCCTTACTAGTAGGGAAATGGAAAGTCTCGGTCTTTGATCGCCATCGCTCCATAATGACAGTCATCAAAGCTTAATGTGCTTAGATCTCAGACATGTGCAAAATGTGCCACAACCCCAAAGCATGGAAATACATGGTCTCCTCCATCTCAAAACCTGCTCTCTACTCTAATAACACAAATCTATGCTCTTAGGATGACAAGGGTAGTAAAGTGACCTCCACACACAATACACACAAAATCAAAATTGTAAAAATTAAAGTATAAAAATCTAAGTCAATAGCCTAAAAACACAAAAGCATGCTTGTAGCCAAAAGTGCGAGATTGTCAAAAAGGAAAAGGTGTGGCATTTTTACAAATGCATAGGGATATTGCAAAGGCATGTCTTGTTACACATTTACAAAAGCGCAAGGGTTTTATAGAGGCACGAGACAAAAACACAACTTTATCATAAACACACAACCAGTGATTTAGGGAAAGCATGCCTTTGTAGATGTGTCATGCCTTTGTCCAAAGGCACGTGGGAATCAAAGTCTCATGCCTTTGGTTTCCTAACTTCTATGCTAAAATTCAACTGCTAAAAAATTACAAGAGGTAAGTTTTTCGAGTCACATATCCGGTTGCTTGACCTAAGAGGGCGTTGGTACTCATAGAACCAATCAACTCGATGCTTGGCATGCATAATGAACTCCATAATAACAAACACTCTCTCAAACTCTCACAAGATCTCACAAAGGACTCAAGAATTTTCAAAAGAAAAATGCATAAATGAGCTAGAAGTTTCCTAAAATGAGCATATATACCTACCTAACCCTAGGGTTTTGACCCTAAAAACTCATTTTTTTAGTTTATTTTGCAACTAGGTCTGTGCATGAAGACATTTTTCACCCTTTATGTAGCTAAACCAATCCCACAACTATGTCACGAACCTGACCAAAAATAAGCCTCTTCTGCTCAAACTCTCGAGGGGGCAGTAAATTAATGATCATTCCTTCCGCTGGGGCACAATGGGGCATTAGAAAAATTAAGCAAATTTTTAATTTTAATTTGAGTAGCATTAGTTCTTTGAAACAACACAACGAGTGCATTGCTTCAAAGAGGGGCAAAATGTAGACACTTGAAACTATCATGATAATATCACATGCTTGATTTCACATACTAACACCATTTCTAGTCTATTACACCTAATTCATCCATTTCATTAAATAATGTCAAATATTTATCTAAATTCACCTTTTCTCCTATTAATTAAATAAATCAAATTTATTTAGATAGTTCATTATTCTCCACACTAATTTCATTCTCACTTGATTAAATAATTCAAATTATTTGATTAATTATCACCCTTCATACTTTGATTAAATAATTCATGATTATTTAATCAAAGTCCTTTCTCTCATCCACTTGTACAATTAAATGATTTTAATTAATTGTTTAATTGGCTAATTTCTTTCAAATCTTCCAATTTTTCCCACTTGAAAAATGAATATTCCATATTTGAATTCAAACATTTCCCCCCAAATGGAGATATCTCCAACAATCCTCCAACATAATTCCTAAAAATTAAGGAATTTGTTGAGTCTCTCATGGATCATGAGCCCTTGATTTTATCTTTGATCCATGTCTCATTGATTGTCAACTGTTTGATCTGTCCTTGATCCATGTTCACTCCTCTCATTCAATTTCATCCATTGATTAGCCTTTTTGATCTTCACCATTGATTCTCATTTCAAAAATTTATAAATATAAATAGTGAGCATTTCTCCATAATAATCATTCACAAGCTTTGAGTAAACTCACTCTCTTGAATTGAATCTGCAATTTGATCAATTTGAGTGCACTTTGTAAGTCATTTGAGTTCATTCCTCATTAATTTTCATCAATTTGCTTTGCACATCATAGATTTTGTCTAGATTGCAACACTCCACATCAATGAAGGACATAATCCCACAATGGGATTAAGGATTGCATTTGCTTGATTAGCTTTGATTAGCTTTCATTTGATCTTTATTTCAATATTTCATGTTTTGAAAGTTAATTTACTTTGTAAACAATTTCATTGAGATTTATATGTTTAATTGATCATTAACTTTGTTAATTTGATTCAATTTAGCTTTAATTGGTCAATTGAATTTATACATCTAAAGGTAGTCCAACTTGATGGAATTTATCATCCTACTGATCACCCCTCTCTTCATCTAAAATTTGTGAAATTAGATAGAGGGGGCCAATAGTTCTCTTACTTAGAACCTTATCATATTACATGCTTAAAAAATCTCTATTAAGACTTGCCCATTTCTAAATCTCAAACATATTGCCATGCCACAATAAAGGGGAATAATCGTTCTTTTCACTTAATAAAATGACATTAATGACCAAAAAAATCATTAAATTAATCATATATTTTTTAATCTTAAATATGTTATAGTGTCAAATGGAAGAGGATAATATTTCTCTTCACTTGGAATGTGGTCATATGAATGCCTAAATAACCCTCTTAAGGAGCTCAATTCTATAGACAATATCATTTGATTGATCTTATATTGCCATGTTGAGGTGGGACGGTGATTCTCTTCTATTGGACTTTGGTCATACTATGACTTGAAAAATTTCCTCTTAAGAATGCCAACTAAATAGACCTTTTTCAATAGTAGCACCTACTCATTGAAGGCTTCGTCATATCGCTGCTTAAAAAAGTCAAAAAGGAACAACGGCTTTTTCCCTCTATTGGAAGTCGATGTGACCAGCGGCTTAGATTGATTGCCCAAATTTAGGGCATAGGAAGAAAGAAAACATAGTCACCACACACGATTATAGTGTTATTTTGTATTGAGATGATTTATGGTAAGCAACTGGGCTTTTCTTTTAAAGCCAAAAAAAAAAGCATAACAAAAATATGCTTATGCTCTGAGTTTTATTATTTTTACATAGTAGTAATATTAGACTATAGGCACGAAAATATCATTAGCTGGGCAACATGCAATATGTATGTCCCTCTCTAAGCCGTTTGCGGTTCTGTTATTACACATGAAATTCGACCCACATGCCAATTTGGCCTCTTTGTCTGTCTCCCTGTAGAAATACAGCCATTTTCCCCCTCTTATTCTCTGTAATTGATTTCGATGCAACGAAAGGCAACACGATGTATGAATGTAGTGTAATGCGACGAAGAGAACAAGAAATATTAAAGCCTTGTTTTGGGTATATGAAATTATCCTCAAAATCCTTGTTTTGGCTGTAGAGGAAAGTACCCAAAATTCTGAAGTCTTTTTTTGATTGTAGAGAAAGAATTTCTAAAAATCCCTGCTTTGTGTGCTGATTAATCTGGGTTGGGCGGAGTTGTTTGGGTTTGGTGATTTTTAAGGGTGTTTTTCATCGATCGGGGTCCAGATGCCCGTATGCGAAAGGGGAAGGATAGTTTGATTAAGAAATTGGTTGTTTGCATTAAGGGGAAAGACAGTTTGAGAAAGATATTGATTGAGACATTAATTTGTATGAGGGTAAATACCATAGGGGTTTATGCATCAGGTCAAGGTTTGTTATTGTTGTTGGTATTGGTATTGAGATGAGATGAATAAGGAGGAAGATGAGGAGGCAGTAGTAGAAATGGAAGACCATGTTCCCAGTAGGGTGGGTATTGTTATTTGTAAGGAGTTCTCTATATAAGGAGCTTGAATTTGCTATCTAATTAATGATGGGTCACTAGGTGTGACCCAAATTTTTAATGGAAGGAACACCTGTGATTGATTTTTTTTTCGGGGGGTGGGGTTGGGGTTGGATGGGTTTAGGATGAGGAGGTTTTAAGGAGCGCAGGTTTGAGAATGGGGAGGTTTTAAGGAGCACATGATTAGAAACGACTTTTTTGTGTTTATTGAGGACGAAGGGGTTTTTAGGAGTACTACTAGATTGAGGGCAAGGGGGTTTTAAGGATCACAGTGACATATGATTGTGAGGGGCACTGCGTTTTAAGTAGCACCAGTTAGGTGACATTTGGATCACTGTAAGGAGCATCAGTGGCGAGGAGTTCATCCAATTAAGGATTGGAAGATTTTAAGGAGCACCAGATTGAAGGAGAGGAGGTTGTAAGGAGCAGCTTGGTTTGGGTGATTGTAACCTTCACCAGTGACATTGGGTTTTTTGATTGAACAGAGAAGTTTTAGAGAGCACCAGACTGAGGACGAGGGGTTTTTAAAGAGTATAACTGGCGACACGATCTTTTGATTGTAAGAAGCATCAGTGGTGTTACAGTTGTAAGGAGCACCACTGGAGTTATCTTTGTTTGATTGCTTTTGATTGTCACTGAAGATGAGGAGGTTTTAAAGAGCACCAGTGGTGTTGCATTTGTGTAATTGGTTTTGTTTATAAACGATGAGTAGAGTTTAAACAGCACCAGCGCCATTGATTGTGAGGAGCAGCTGTGACATTTTGTTTGTTTGATTGCTTTTATTTATTGAGGATGTGAAAGTTTTAAGGAGCACCAGTGATATTGCACTTGTCTGATTGTTCTTGTTTATTGAAGATGAGGAGGTTATAAGGGGAGAGGAGGTTTCTCAATGGCAGCCCCGCCGGGCCTCCTTAACAATAATGAAGAGGATTTATCAGCAAAGGCTCTGCAGAAAAGATACGAGGGTCTTGTGACAGTAAGAAGCAAGGCAATAAAGGGAAAAGGGGCATGGTATTGGGTACACTTAGAGCCCATTCTAGTGCAAAATCAGGAAACAGGTGCAGCAAAAGCAGTGAAATTGAGATGTGGTCTGTGCAGTGCATTGTTCTCTGCATCAAACCCTTCCAGGACAGCATCTGAACATCTAAAGCGAGGAACGTGCCCGAATTTTAATGGCTCAATACCCCGCCCAATGCAAGTCCCCTCTTCAAAGACACCCATCAGTATAATCAACCCAGCAAGCACTTCAACTTCATCGCAACAGCAGCAAAACAGGAAGAGAACCCTAACCCAGGCTCAGGCCTTAACTCCATTGCCATTAACCATGATTGGTGCAGAACTTGTTAGCCCACCTGCCCCTTTGATGCTATCAGGTGGAAAGGAGGACCTTGGTGCTCTGGCAATGCTGGAAGACAGTGTGAAGAAGCTCAAGTCACCAGGTGGAAAGGGTTGCTCACCTAGTCAGGCGTTAACCAAGGGTCAGATTGATTCAGCCCTTAATCTGCTAGCGGAGTGGCTCTATGAGTCCTGCGGAACCGTATCCTTATCTTGTGTGGAGCATCCCAAGTTCAAGGCTTTTCTCAGTCAGGTAGGCCTCCCACCCATTAGTAGAAAACATATAGCCGGCACTAAATTGGATGCAAAATATGAGGAAGTAAGAAATGAGTCTGATGCAAAACTCAGGGATGCCATGTTCTTCCAGCTGGCATCGGATGGTTGGAAGAAGAAGAGCAATACCTACAACACCTTTTCTCCGTCATCATCGTCATCCACATCAGCAGGTGAAAGCTTGGTGAATTTGACACTAAATTTGCCCAATGGAACCAGCCTGTTCAGAAAGGCAGTTTTTACGAATGGTGGGGTGGTAGGGGCAAAGTACGTAGAGGAAACATTGTGGGAAACCATAACAGGGATATGTGGGACTGTGGTAGAGAGATGTGTAGGCATAGTTGCAGACACCGATAGGTTGAAGTCAAAGGCGCTTAGTGATTTGGAGGATCAAAACCGGTGGATGATAAATCTTCCATGCCAATTTCAGGGCTTCAGTAGCTTGCTCAAGGATTTCCACAAGCATTTAGGCTTGTTTAGGTCTGTTGCCATGGATTGCTTGAAGCTGGCGACCTTTTTCAATGGCAAGAATTCTGCAAGGAGTTACTTTCAGAAGTATCAGATGCAAGAAATGGATCATGTGAGTCAAATAAGAGTCCCTCCTGATCCTCCTTTGGCTAGTGGCAACTATATGTATGTGTATGCGATGATTGAAGACATTGCAAACTCAGCCCGTGCTCTCCAGCTCACGGTGTTGGATGATGCATATAAGGTCATATATGCCGAGGATCCGCATGGAAGAGAAGCTGCAGATATGATCCGGGACATGAGATTTTGGAATGATTTGGATGCAGTGCTGTCACTGGTAAAGCTTGTGAAGACGATGGTACAGGAGATTGAGACGGAGAGGCCTCTGGTGGGACAATGCTTGCCACTTTGGGAGGATCTGAGGACCAAAGTGAAGGATTGGTGCGCCAAGTATACCATAGATGAAGGGCCTGTGGAAGAGGTCATTGAGAAGAGGTTTGCGAAGAATTACCATCCTGCGTGGTCAGCAGCTTTTATTCTTGATCCTCTATATCTCCTCAGGGACAACAGTGGGAAATACTTGCCCCCATTCAAATTCTTGACACCAGAACAAGAAAAGGATGTGGATAGGCTGATCACTCGGTTGGTGTCCAGAGAGGAAGCACACATTGCCCTAATGGAGCTGATGAAGTGGCGTGCTGAAGGCCTGGACCCTTTGTATGCTCAAGCAGTTCAGGTAAAACAACGGGACCCTATAACAGGTAAAATGAAAATTGCCAATCCCCAGAGCAGTAGGCTTGTGTGGGAGACGTGCTTGAGTGAATTCAAAGCCCTTGGCAAAGTAGCTGTCCGATTGATATTCCTTCATGCAACTTCTTGTGGTCTAAAATGTAATTGGTCATTCATGAGGTGGGTATACACTCATGGGCATTCAAGGGCAGCTATGGATAGAGTTCAGAAGATGATATTCATTGCCTCACATGCAAGGCTGGAGCGGAGGGATTTTATTAATGAAGAAGAAAAAGATGCAGAGCTCTTTGCAAATGGTGAGGATGATGTACTAAATGAGGTTTTCCCGGATCCGGCAATGTAACATTTAAATATAGGAGTTTAGCATTGAATTCTTTGTACTGTTCTCTTTGCCTCTGTTACCCTTTCTTAGGGTTTTGGTTTCAGGGGGAGGGAGAAAAGAGCGAGGAGGAGCGAGTTTATTTGTTACCCAAGCTCCAGTATTGATCTTGTACATCAGTTCTGTTGTTAATACTCACACAGCCTTTCCATAACTGACTTTGATCAGTGAGAACAGTACAGCTGTAGATCCTGGTCCTATAGATTTAGGATTATTCATTATTATGACTGCTACCTTTTCTATTAGATCAGTACACATGTTACAACCCGCCTTATAAGGAAATTTAAGAATAGAAGCAGAGCTATTCTTGTGATTTAAATTTTTTTTGTACACCTGCAATTTGTGAATGCCTGGGGTCATCTCAGGAAGTACACATTTTCTTCCAAAATAGAATAATTTGAAGCACCATTAAGTTTATGGTTGCTTAGGAATAATTTAAACGGACGCTTGAGGTGAGGCTCCCCCTATGAATGAAATAATAGAAAAATAAAATAGAAAAATTCAGGTTTTTAAGTCTGCCTAGTATTAACAGTGAAATGTTTTCTTTTTCAGTTTTACTATTGCAATTACTTTTTGCTAGTTATTGAGCTGGTCTGCTGGTCTGATTTATTTTGTGTAGAACATTTGTTGATCTGTAGTTTCCTCTTGTTAATGCAATAATTGTAGTGGAAGGCTTTGGATTTGTCCGCAATGGTCTAGAATCTAGATACATTATGTTACAGGGTTTCCAATATTCTGCAGCATCATCCTTTGATCCATAATTTTTTTTCATGGTCTCTCGGGCTAAAGGTACAGGTACATAAGCTTCCTTTCTATCATGTGGAGTCCTGTCACGAATTTTTGCCTGAAATTCAAGACATGATTTAAGAGGAAGATAATGATTTTGACCTAGTTTGTATCTATTGGTCATTTTCTGAACCCAGTTAGCATCCCTTGAGTGTTTTCTGTAAATTCGCATATTTGAATCTCAGAAGTGGCAAGTCTTTAGATTCTTTTATCTTTAAAATATTAAAACCATTGGAAAATATATTGCTCTTTTATGGACACATGTACATCAGAATCAAGAGTCCAACTAGACATCCATCTTGCAAATTAATGACATGATACACTCTTTTTCCAAGATTAGATTAATTTGCGCTTCAAACCTTTTAATTAGTAGCTTCAATTGAGTCTGCCATGCAGGTATAGTTCAAAACCTCTTAATTAGTAGCTTCAATTGAGTCTGCCATGCAGGTATAGTTCAGTTGGGGATGTTTGGAGTCTGGACGATCTTGGCAAAGCCCTATTATCTCTTGGTATAGAGATGAAAATGCCACAATACCTGTTGCATAGTTTCCTACAACTTTATAAACATATCAAACAAGCAAATATCAATGAAAAGAGAGCAAAAGAGACAGTCACGACTTCAAAGTCAAATGCAATACATCCTTTTCTGTTTGTATGTATTCAATGTACCATAAAAAGGTTCTTATTGTCATATATAAAAAATATGATGTGGATCTTGAGCCTCATTCCTAGCGGCATTGAAATATAACCTTTTTGCACTAGACTACTTTACCACACAAACTTTTCATAGCTGCATTTGCCATTAACCCCTCAGACACCCTATTATTGTCTTCTATGCCTGTCTGCCTCATTCCTATTTCCTACTTGCATCCTTCCTCTTGTCCGTCTGCTGCAAAGTCACTTGTCTTGTTCAATTAAAGTCTGTTGTATTTGCATCTCTATTCTACACTCCATTCCTCATATCTACTCTGTCCATCCATCTCTTTTCTAGGTTCTACATTGCATCCAGTATCAACTATTTTCCTTTCCCGTACCATCCCAGCATTTGTTGTGTCAAAAGGAAGCATATTAGTTTCAAATCAAATCAGGACACACTTTAGTGCTCGAGCAGTTGCCTGAGGGCCATTATTTTGTATTCTCACAACTGCTTTGAAGAGGGGCAGTGTTTAAAGTTTAAATGCATATTTGAGTTGTATGATGGATCAGAGTTGTGAGCTGTGGTGGAAAATTCAAAATTTGCCAAAGTTAAATCTCAAGTAAATTGGTTCTGGTATGTATTTCTATGTATGCCACACATTCATCCTTAGAAGGAAGTAAAGTCTTAGTAAGGAGATCAAGAAGGTCCAAGGCTTTTTTTGTGAAGGAAAGAGCTCAAAACTTTAAGATACTATGGCAAAGTGAGAAGCTAATCCAACTATGCGAGAACCTGGCAGAAAAGTGTTGCAAGTGGAGCTCATATATGAGTTTGCTATAGTGCAAAATTGGAAATATTGTAAAATTTGGTTCTTAAAATTCTGACTGATGCTGATGAAACTTCTTGATGACTGAATGTAATACAGAAACTGAGTGCTCGTTGGTTGGCCAAAATGTGTTGCAAGTGGAGCTCATATATGAGTTTGCTATAGTGCAAAATTGGAAATATTGCAAAATTTGGTTCTTAAAATTCTCTGACTGATGCTGATGAAATCACCTATTAACTTATTGATGACTGAATGTAATACATAAACTGTCATATTTAATTTTGGCAACATCAGTGAATACTTTTTAACAAACTGATTTTCAAGTGTTTCCAAAGTTAATTTTCACTTCCACACAGCTGATATAATCAGCCATGTAAACCTATTCTAGGTTAAATAATCTTATAATTGAGACCTTGGATCACATTTTGCTTTACTGCCTAGGTATCCAGACATGATGCTTGTATGTATGACTATGTTGCATCTATTGTTTTTATATTCAGTTCTAATATTGAGTATCCTTCCTAAACGAGAATACGTTGAGCTTTGAATTCTACATGATTGGTTTTGTTGAAGAACACACATACAAGCACAACAGCTGTTTTACACAATGGTGTTCTTCAATTTATCTGTCATCTTGTCCGTCAAAATTAAATTTTCTTAGATGTATCAACTTTTAGAGGAGCTGCACAAACTATTTTACCAGTTTTATCTCTATATGTTGTCTCGATTTTGTTGAACATTTGGTAATTTAGGATATTAATAAAATTTCAGTATCTAATAAGTCTATTATCAAAGCGTATTCCAATCCAGGCTAAAATTTTGAAGGTGTTATGAGATACATCAGGATGTTGCTCTTTAACAGATTTCAAATTAGAGGTTTCTAGATTCAAAGACTTATTTCACTTTTTGACATGTTACGTGTAGATGCCCACACAGGCTCATTTGCATGGAAGAAAATTTCTCATGGAATACTTTTGGAAAGTTAATTCTAGGAAGATATGTACATTCAAGTTTTGTTGTCACTGATGATGGCTATTGCATGCAATCCAATTTTCCTCATTTTGTTGCACATGTTGTTGACATATCAGATAATGCATAATGATGTCAGGAAACTGTATTTTGTATCTTTTACCCAGTTTTTGATTTATGAAAACTTTTGCACTAACTTTTTACAGTAACTTGCATGATTTTCTTCGTAGTTGAATTGCAGTTGTTGTAGACTCAATAAATTGATGAGCAACAACATGATCAGTTCTATCTTATCAGTGTGGAGTGTGTCAAGTGGGCTCAAAAAATTTCAGATGGAAGTTCTTCCTTAGGATCTTGATTATCTTTTGTATATTTAAAACTGACCAGGAAAGGGCAAATGTATGTTTCAAACATTTTAGAACATATATCTGGACATCACTGTATTCAATTTACTGTAGTAAAATGAAGTGAACTGAACAAAATAATGTCCAGTGGCAGTTATATTTTTCACCAAATGAAAGCTGCGGAAATAATCTCAAAAATCCAACTTTAAACCAGTTTTTGTCTATGCCAACTATTTTTAAGTTGGCCATAATCGAATATCTATCTCAAGTGTAACAACTCATAACCATTTCTCATCTCGCACTTCACAGTGGTGTCAAATTGAAACATTTAAAGTTTAATTTGCATTTTACAAGTATGCTTGGACAATAGAGAGCTATTGTCCGAACAGTCAGAGATTTACAAATAATATGATATATTAGCATAACCCCAGGCTGAAATTCTTGTTTCGAGTGCATTTATGTTTTTATTGGTGACAGTAATAGTTATTTGAGTTTATAATCTCCTTTAAAAAATTCACGAGGCTATAGATTCCAGGTTTCTGTTAGGAGTTTATTTGCACATGAACAAGTCAACGCCCAATTATTTGCAATTTATGCATGCTTATTATTTCCATGCTTTTTGTCAGGGATGGCGAACTACGGTCAGATATTTAATATTTTGATAATTTACCAGATTGAAGCCAGGAGGTATATATATGTCGATTGAAAGCTATTATTTTAGACGTTATTTGATGAAACCAGATCTCAACATATTAATTGTTTGTATGCAGATGGGTTCTGTGTCTCCTTACCATGGTTAGTCCTCAAATGAGAGGGAACAAAATATGAAAAACCTGGTTTCCAAAAACGACTCAGGAGATCTTCTTCAGAAAAAAGAGTATCCACACACACACATAAAAGTAATATAATATAAACATGTGGAATATTCTAATTGCTTGGCTGAGCAGATCAAGGTGGTTGGGATGTAGATTTGTAAAGAAGCAGAAAATCAATTTGTAAACAATGAAAAACAATAGAAAAGCCTGTGGATCAGATCAGATCGGTTTGGTATATCTCAGAAATCTGTATTTAACAGGATATGATTACCATGCTACCAAGAGTGCAAATGTTAATGAAAATGGCCAAAGACTTTTCAAAGGTGGTGGCTTGCCTCTTCTGCAAATTTAAGAAATATATGTTCGCTCATTTCTTATTCAAACTTTACCGCTCTGTCCATCTTTCAAATTGATTTTGAACACAACAATTGGCGTGCTACTTTTGTCTTTCAAAGCTGGAGCTTGTACTGCTACGGAACATTGTAAATTAATATAAAGTTCCTCCTGCACTTTATCTGGAAAGTGCAAACTTTTAAATTGTAGTGGAATTGCAGCTTTTGCCAATCATTTCAGATGAGGAAACAATGCCACCCAACATAGATAAATCTAAATGTTAACAAAATATGCTTCTCAAACAATGACAACTATTGCATCATTTGTTAATTTTGAACCTCTCACCTGATATATCTAGGAAAATAAAATCATACATATATATAGCTATAAACTCTGGTCACTCCTAGATGAAGATCTTATTCCTTTGTGCCACCTGTAAGCATTAACCTTCTAATTGCACTGATGTTCAATTTTGTTTGATTCGACATCAACAAGCATTCAAATGTGTTGTGACCAGTTTTAGCCAATAAAGTATATAATCGAAAACCATATTTACACCATTGAATTCAATTTAATAATTTTTTAATGGGCTAGGAATCTCCACCATTAAATCCAGTCACGACACGGTTTTTGTTGCATTGTTATATTTTGTTTTTTTCCAGCAAAACAATTTATTATATGTACGAATTTTTTTCTAACACAAGCATAACCCTTGTGAAAATAGCAACATTCTATATGTTACATGCACTCTTCCAAAAACTCTAGATACAGTATAGGATACTTGCAAGTTTTTTAGCGAGACTTGCCGAGATTACAGCATAGACTCAGCAAAGATTCACCTAATGAAAAAAAAAGACGTGCCGTGAGTCTGAAAAAGCATGCCTTATTTTTTTATGCTGTCATTTCAGCAATTAAATTCTCAGTGGTGTGAATTAATTGTGGAAGGTCAATCAGGGAAAATTTTGGTCTATCTTTTGCATACATTTGTGTAGTATAAACGAGGTCAATTGATAGACTATTTAGAAAATGACATCATTTGTGCAACAAAGGTCTCAATGGATAAGTGATAGCTTCAAATCAACTATGCATCCATTTATAGCGGTCCAAACACAACTAAAACAAAACCCCTGAATCAGGAAAATAATCAGGCTCCATTACCAACAAGCTCTTGATATGTTTGCGATAGGGAGAGAGGGAGAGATATAGGGGGAAGAGAGAGAGAGAGAGAGAGAGAGAGAGAAGGAGATATATAGAGGAAGATAGAGATAGAGATGGAGATGTAAATGGAGATGGAGAGAGTGGATAGGGAGAGATAAAGAGAGAGAGAGGATAGAGGGACATATAGAGATGGAAGGGATAGATATATAGAGAGGGGGAGAATGAAAGAGGAAAATATAGGAAGATAAAGATATTGGAAATAATATACAGAGAGACGTAGAGAGAGGGAAAGATATAGGGGGAGAGATGGAGAGATAATGAAATATAGATAGAAGGAGAGATGAAAGAAGAAATATGGAGAGATAGAGATAGAGAGGCAAAGAGATATATATAGAGACAGGGAGGGAGAAACAAGGAGTGTGTATGAGTAAGAGAGAGATATGGAAAGAGATAGAGAGGGAGATAGATATGTATACATAGATAGCGAGGGAGGGAGATGAAGATAAATAGAGAGATGTAAAAAGAGGAAGTGATAGGGAGAGAGGGAAAGAGGGATGTAAAGGAGAGATAGATATAACTTGGGAAAGATACAGGGGGTGAGAGAGACAAAGACAAAGGGATAAATACATAGGAGGGATGGAAGGAGATGAAGAAGGAGACAATGAAAGAGGGGATATATATATATATATAGAGAGAGAGAGAGAGAGAGAGGTGGTGATAAAAACAAGTAATAGAGAGAGGGTGAGAGATAAATATAGAGATAGGGAGGGAGAAATAGGGAGTGTATGTGAGATATATATATATATATATATATAGAGAGAGAGAGAGAGAGAGAGAGAGAGAGAGAGAGAGATATGAAGCTATATATAGATAAAGGTAGAGAAAGGGAGATATATATAGAGAGAGAGATAGGGAGAGGTACATATGTGGAGATATATATAGAGATATGAGAAGAGAAAGAGAGAGATTTATGTATATCTATGTCTCCCTCTCTATCTCTATGGTTTTTATTATCTCAATCTCTCTCTTCCTCTCTCTCCCCTATTTCTCTCTATATTTTTCTTCCCTTATCTCTTCCTCTTTCTCTCTTTTCGTATCTCTTGTCTCTTTCCCTCTCCCTATCTCTCTCCCCCCTACTCATTTTTGATATCCCTATTTATCTCCACCTCCTTTCTCTCCCTCATTCCCCTCTTCATCTCTTGATTTCTCCACCTCTATATTTATCTTTGTCTCCTATTTCTCTTTATCTCTCTATCTCCCTCTCTTTATGTGACTATATCTATGTCTCTCTTCTCTTTTCCTCTCTTTTTTCTCTTTATCTCTCTTTCTTTACCTCTCTTCCTCTTTTTCTTTACTTGTCTTCCTCTATATCTCTACCTCTAACTTTGTATCTCTCTATATTTCTTTGTCTCCCTCCTCTATTTCTCTATTTCTCTCTCTATCTATTTTCCTTCTTAAGTGTGCAATGGTTACAGTGAAGAAGTTTTAAAGGTGAATTATCATATCGCTAATCAAACGATATGCTACCATGAGCATAACTCACCAGGGATGTGCTATCCTTGGATTGCTGACACAGAGCGACTAATCAAAAGTTAACTTTTCTCTCTTAGTCTATAAATTTTAATTCAAATTTTAAGTTTGAAATTCATTTTAATATATAAATTAAAACAAAAATTCAAAATAGAATTATTCTACAATAATTAAACTTTTAATAAGATAAATAATTATAAATTAAATTAATTCTAATAATATTTTTTTTTATTAGTTGTAATTTCATAAAAATAAATAAATGAAACTTAAATCTAAATTAAGAAATAAAATAAAAGCAAAGTCAAAATATATCAAAATCTAAATATTAATAAACATAATAATTTTTAAAAAATTAATAATAAATAATAAACTTAATAAATCACTAAATAAAAAAAAAAACTAATTTTTTAATTTATTAGAATTGAAATATTAATAAATAATGTACCTAAAAAATATAATTAATATATTGAAAGATAAACTCAATATTAACAAATAAAAAATATTATAGTAAATATACTTAAATTAATAAATAAATAAAATTTTAAAAAATTAAATTAAATTTCAAATAAAATATTAAAAATAAAAAAATAAATTATATTGAAATTGGTAAAGGTAAAATTTTAACTTTTATATTAAAAATTACAACATCAACTCAAAAAGTTAAAAATAAAATGAAACCTATTCAAAAGATAAAAAGCTAATTCAATATATACACATATGCATGCCTATACACATACAGACACATATACATATATGAAGAATAATAATTATCAATGTGGGTGATGAAAATGTGGATCATAAATATCAACAATGCAAAATTCACTACAATCACACAATGAAGTTCAAGATCTTGGTTCAAATAACAAGCAAAACCATGTAGTTAAGGTCTTGATTCGCTCTATTGTTGGTCACTCTTCAAAGTAATAAACTATGAAAAACCAATAATGATACGATGCAATGATAAAAAAAAAAGGCAAAGATAAATGATACATATACTTGATAAATGACAATGATAATGTTTGAAAAATATTGATAATGCTTGAACGATCTTGATCATAAGATTGCTAGAGAGATCTTGATAACAAAAGTGTTAGGGGATTTGAATGAAATGAAAGCCTCTTATTTATATGCTTTACTTAAAATTTGATCAATGGTGGAGATTGATTTGCAAGATCAATGGATTGGAAAATTCTAAGGTAAGACCCAAATTTTGAATTTTGGAAGAGGGGATTAAATAAATAAAATTATTTATTTATTTTAGAATAAAATATTTAATTTAAATAAATCATTTTTAATTTAATTAAAAGAGAAGTGTTAGCTAATTAAATATTTTTTTATTTAATTATAGAGGAAAAAATAAATTATTTTTTAAATTTATTTGAAAGAGGAGTATTAGCTAATCAAATATTTTTTGAAAAATATTTATTTATAGAGAAAAAGATTTAATTTAAATAAATTATTTTTAATTTATTTAAAAGAGAAGTGTTAACTAATTAAATAATTATAGAGATTTTTTAAAAATTTATTTAAAAGAGGAATGTTAACTAATTAAATATTTTTTGAAAATTATTTAATTATAAAGGACCAAAGATAAATTGAATATTAATTTTCATTAATGTTGGAGGGAAAAAGACAAGAGATGAATTAATTAAATAGAAAATTATTTAATTAGTATGGATATGATAAAAATATTAAAATAATTAAATATTATGGATGAAAAGAGAAAAATGTTAGTTTAATTAAATAATTAACAGAAAAAAATGATAAGGATAATGATGAAATGATAAGATAAAAATGCATTATCCGTTTTTAGGTGTCTACATTTTGCCCCTATTTGAGACAATGCATTTTAAAGGATTGTTTCAAAAAAAAAGATTGATGATATGCCCTAACATCCTATTGACCATGGGATGGAGGATATGATGCCCCCTTGAGAGAATAGAAAGGAAAAACATTTTTTGGTTGAGCTCACAACAAGAAGGATTATTTATGATGTTATTTATGCTATTATGATACTATGATGAATACTAGCACTTGTGAATGCAATGAAACCAATCTTCACCAAGGATCAAATATCAAAATGAAACCTATAAAAAGGAGATGCAAAACAAAGATATGCAAAGATGCAAAGCAACAAATAAATAAAAACAAGACATGTTATTACTTTGAAGAGGAACCCTAGCAAGTGGATATCACTTGTCATTTACCCAACTTGCATATACACAACACAAATGTAAACATAAATTTTTTTTCATGTCTAAATCCAAGTTTCTCTAAGCACATTAAGATATAGGCCTTCATCGAGAAAATAGGAGAAAAAAAGGTCAAACATGCCAAAGAAGACACTCATTCTATGACCCAAGTTGCTCTAAGCATATTAAGATAGGCTTTCATCAAGCAAATGAGATAGAAAAGATAAATTTCCAAGAAAGAAAAAGAAAAACAACTAAGAAACAAAAATCAATAGCCAACATATCTCTTGCCAAAATGACAAGCTCAGTTTTGATAGATAAGGTCCATTGTAGGAAGGATGCATATGTTAAGGCCTTATTATTTTGATAATGCCCATCGTAGGAAAAATAATTCCGTTAGGACATGAAAATGTTTTAATAGTTATACCAAAAGATAGGCAACAAACTATTCAAGCCAAATATTTAGCTCAATAATTGAAATTCATTTTGCTCATGATTTTCATCAAAGCCTAATATTTTAAATATTTTCACATGATCTCAAGATACAACAATCTAACCCAAAACCAAGGTCAAGGCAAAAGGTGCCCCAACTAGGCAAAGAAAAACTAACATGGATAAAAGACAAGATAGGATAGCCAAAATGAGACAATAGATATGAACAACCGAGCCATGGCAGACAAGAATAAAAAAGGACATGCAAATGGCTGATGATATGCAAATGAAATACAAAAAAGGTGAATGAGATGGAATGTAACAATGATGGAACTAGTATAAACAAACTAATAAGATACCCTAAGGGTCAAGCATACAAATTCTTAAGATAAATGCTATTAATAGGCTCTTCCAAAGGTTCTCCTTCAAGTGTAGCAAGTTTATAAGTTCTAGAACTATAATTTGCAATAATAACAAAGGATCTCAACCAGTTAGGTTCAAACTTTCCTTTATTATCTCTATTTTGTTGATTCTTTTGATTCTCTTTTAGGACCAAATCTCCAATCTCAAACCTTCAACTTTTGATCTTTTTATTACAACTAGGATGAATGAAATTTTGATAATCTTGTAAGTGATTTAATGCATTAAGATGCCTTTCATCCAATAAATTAAGCTCATGTAATCTAGGTAGTTGATACTCTTATTCGTCAATGACATGCTTTAAGGATGGGAGCTCAACCTCAATAGTAAAAATGGCTTTGGTTCCAAACACTAGAGAATATGGAGTGGCTCATGTAGGTGTGCAAATTCTAGTGCAATAAGCCCATAAAATAAGGTTAATTTGTAAATTTCAATGATGACCAGCTTCACTGACCGTTTTATTAAGGATATTTAATATAGTTTTGTTTGAGGCCTCAACTTGATCATTACCTTGGGGTGATCCCACAATAGTGGTTTACAATTTTTGGTCAAACTAGATACTGAAATTATTATTTTTAACTAAATCTTCACATTCAGGCACCTATAACAGCTAAACCATGAGGAATTTGAAGATGATGCAAACTAGAGTCTCATCAAATTTTGTCTGTAGATTCAAAAAATAAAATTTTCAATTTTTTTGGAATAAGATTGCATTTCTTTTTCCATCTCCCACGGAAAAAATGGTTTTTTTTTTCAGAAAGCAACATTTTTAAAAAGTGACGCTCACCGTATACAACATAACTTTTTTTGTATGAAGGATAAAATTCTATTTTTTTCGAATTAAGATTTTTAACTATGATATCTAACACTTTCATTTGGTCTCATATTTTTATTGAATATTTTTTCCTTAATAGAGTTTTGAAGTCAAACCAATTGCAATTCAGACATAGGCGAACTGTATACAGCATAACTTTTTTTGTATGTATCAAAATTCATTTTTTTTTTAATAGATCAAAGACATCAATACCTAACACAAACATATTTAAAAAAAAATTATTTTGATAATTTGCTATTTTTTCACATGTGCAAAACAAAGAGCTTGATTTTCAGTGAAAAACCTGTGTTTAATAAAACTAAAAAAACACATACATAATAAAACCAAAACATATTAAAATTATATTTGTGGGATAGCTCATTTTGAAGACTACCATAATCATTTGAAATAAATTTTAAATGAATTCATTTGATCCCCCAAAAGGTAAATCAAAAGTGATTTTTTATCAACATTTTGATAGGTGTAAAGGAGACTCATTTATAGGTATGGTTTAAAACTAGTGAGGTTCTATCCAAGGGGGTTTGATCTAAGGTGGTTTGATCAAAATATCTTCAATTGAAATCCTTAAAATGGAACTTTTAAAGGCTTAAATCATTATATTTTCTAAAAATATCTGATTTCAACAAAAATCAGTTCCTCTCAGAAATTGTAAACTAGCTTTGTGGGATCACCCCTTGAGGATAATAAGGGGTGGAGAAATGATGTTGGATATGAAATTTGTGGAAAAGGTCACAAACATCTTAAATTTTGAAAGACCTTCCATTATCTGTAATCATAGAATGATGATATAGTTTAGGATAAATTTGACTATTTTCTTTCCAGTGATGTTGGATAAGGGAATGACTTCAACCCACTTCGTAAAATACGCAATGGAAGTGATAATGAATTTATGACCATTGGATGAAAGGGGGTGGATGTTTCCTACGAGATCGAGTCCCCATTGTGAAAAAGGCCAAGGAGTAGTTATCATTTGTAACTCTTGGGTAGGTGCATGAATCAAATATCCATGTTGATATTGATGACATTTCTTAGAAAATTATTGTGCATCATGTTTCATAGTTGGCCAATAATATCTAGTTCTTAAAAATTTCTTGATAAGATTAGGTCTGCTAGAATGAGCCCCACAAATACCTTCATGTACCCCAAATAAGGTAGTTTTAGCTTCTTCCAAGTTTAGACACCTAAGGAGGACACCATCAAGACTCCTTCGGTAAAGGGTATCACCAAGGATGATAAAATGGGAAGATTGATCAATGAATGTTTTATTTTGAGAACTAGATAAATTAGGTCGAAGGGTATCATTATGGAGATAGGTATAAAATATTGGAATTATGCAAAATATTAGTCCTATATTGTCATTGATGTCACCATGTTGGTCCGGTACCTTATACCAGTGTGCAGATCAAGCTTATCTCATTCGATATTTGATCTAGTATTTTGGTCTGCATATTCTCTCCAGTAATTAGTATGGTTTAAGATTTTGGGAAAAGGCTTATGATCACCGAAAGCGTGTATGTATGCATTCTCAGATGTTCATATGATTGAACAGTACATGGGTGATCCCACAATAGTGGTTTACAATTTTTGGCCAAACTGGACACTGCAATTATTATTTTTAACTAAATCTTCATATTTGGGCACTTATAGCGGCTAAACCATGAGGAATTTGAAGATGATGAAAACTAGAGTCTCATCAAATTTTGTCTGTAAATTCTAAAAATATTTTTTTCAAAATTTTTGGAATTAGATTGCACTTTTTTTTCCATCTCCCATGAAAATTGGTTTTTTTTTTTTCAGAAAACAACATTTTTAAAAAGTGACACTCACCGTATACAACATATTTTTTTTTTGTATAAAGGATAATTTTTTATTTTTTTTCAAATTTAGATTTATAACTACGATATCTAGCACTTGCATTTGGTCTCATAGTTTTTTATTGAATATTTTTTCCTTAATCAAGTTTCGAATTCAAACCAATTGCAATTCAGACATAGGCAGACTGTATACAACATAACTTTTTCTGTATGTATCAAAATTCAATTTTTTTTTTAATGGATCAAGGACATCAGTACCCATTCTCAACGTATTTTAAAAAATTTTATTTTGATAATCTGCTATTTTTCCACATGTGCAAAACATAGAGCTTGAATTTCGGTGAAAAAACTGTGTTTAATAAAACTAAAAAAACACATACACAATAAAACCAAAACATCTTAAAACTTAATTTGCTCGTTCTGAGGACTACCATCTTCCAGTTGGGTTTGTGAAGTATCCTCCATTTTCATCATTAGTTTTTGTGGTTACATTTCATTATTAGGTTTATCTTGGCCGACCTAACAACCAATTAATAGCTCAACATGAATTGTAGATTATATGTGAGACCTAGCTTTGGTCCCAACCGACATAATATTGCATAACACAGGTGAATTACTTTTGGAAAAGCTTTGTGTGAAGCCGACAAGTTATCATTTTGAAAATATGAATTGCATCCAATTAGGTTGACCTAATTGATGCATGCAAATATATATATTAAGTATATATAGAAGATGGTTTGAAAATGAATGGAGGTGGAAGAAAGGTAAGAAGTAAGCAAAGTATACGAAAAGAAGATGAAGATTAGTTTGTTGTCATGCGAGCGAATACTCTGAGCATCAAATGAACTAAATTTGCAAAAGTTGTGGTGTAATTTCATCAGTTCAACTCTGGCGATCAACCATTTTTGTTTACATAATTTCTGTAGGCAGTGAGCCTTCATGTTTGGAAAATGAGTCCTTGTAAGTAATGAGATTTTGTATCTAGTAGTGAGCCTCCTTTGTAACCAGTATTGAAATAACTATATTGTGAGCTAATCCTCACCGTGGTTTTTCCCTCATTGGGTTTTCCAAGTAAAATCTGGTGTTCTTGTGTGGTGGGATTTCATGTTATGTTATTGCTCTTATCTGTTCTATGTTGTAAAGTAATTAAAGGTGTTTGTTCAATAAGTTTTAGTGGATACTGATTCACCCCCCCTCTCAATATCCTAATTATTCAACAATTAGTACCAGATCCTTGGTTCCTTTGGATAAGTCTAAGAACTTGAGGGAGATCATGTAGATTGAAAAAATGGATAAGGAAGAGCTCTAGATTGCCCTTGAAGACCTTGACAAGGCTTAAGTTGAAAACAAAGATCTGGAATAAAATCTTGATGAAGCAAATTAATACATTCAGAAATTAAAAGAGCAGTTAAAGAAATGCAAAGAAATATACAAAGAAGCGAGTGAGCAACTGAAACAAGAAAATGATGAGAATACCAAACTAAAGTTGAAAATGGATGAAAAGAAGAGTGTTGAGGATTTCTTGAAAACAGTAATACAAAGCAAGGCCGATGTTTTCTCTAGGCTTGAACAGGAAGTGATGAATATGAAAGAAGAACTTGAGAAAGAAAAAATTTGTGAAGATGATTTCAAGACAAGCTCCACCAATCTTGATGAATTAATAGTAGGAAAAAAACCTTCTAAAGACAAAGGTGGCTTAGGTAACGAAGCTAGTGAAAAAATATAGAACTCAAATCCAGTAAACAATCAAAAGACTCAAGATAAAGGAAAGCATAAAAGTAACTCTGGAAGGAGATCACCAATCAGAAAACCAAATGCACAAAGGTACTCATCATTCAACGATGTTTGTTTTTCATGTAATAAATTTGGTCATAAGGCAACTGAGTGTAGGAGTCCTAGATGAATTGGTTTTTTGGTCCCTTCTCCAAATAATGTTATACATGCAAGAAGATCAGACATAAAGCTACTAAGTGCAGATCTTCGATAAGGATGATTAGTCAGGTGATGATGAATAGGTTCAATGGAATAAGGATGAATCAATCATTTGATGGCTATTGCTATACCTATAACATGTTTGGACATAAAGCAAATCAGTGCAAAACAAGGATTGATGGAAATCAGATAAGACAAAGAAATATTGTCTGTTACTATTGCAAAAAACTGGGACATGTTTCAAAAGTGTGCAAAATTAAAAAGGGAAAGCAGTCTGCTCCAGTGGAAGATGATGAACCGGTGAAAAGGATTGACAAAGAAGAGGTTAAGTAGGAAATGAGAAAGATATGAAAGAAAAAGGAAGAATTAGAGACTACTATGGATCTGTACCCTCATTTGGTGCAAATGATTCCTTCAGGAATCAAATTGAGCATGGTCTTATGGGGAGCTTTATCAAAAAATCGATTAAACCCCTAGAAATACAATGTGTCAGATGCTGGTGTATACACATAAAAATAGTCTGGAGCACAATTTATTAAATACCAACTATTTAATTAATTAATCTTAATTCTTCTACTTTATAAATAAATTGATAAATTTGTTTGTATAGTTCACCATCTTAATTCTTCTATTCCAAAATCATTTTTCCTCTTGAATTAATTAAATACAAAAATTTAAAATAATTTGTTATTTGATGGATTGCCTCTCAACTAAATTTGAATTCTTTAATTCAAATTTGTTGCATTTCTCCATAATTCTCTAACCTCCTCCAACTCATCCTCCACATCATCCCATATCACATGATTTTGATTATTCCTAATTTCTAAATTAGGAATATCCATCCATAACCTCCTAAAAAATTTGGAGACACATGACTCCTTCCTTCAATTGATGCTCTTTAACACTTGGACATTTTCTCCTCCAAATTGAACAACCTCCTTGATTTCCTCCAACTTCCTTATGCTCCACCATTGATCTCCCAAGATCATGATCTCGACTGTCCATCTCTACCACCTCACTCAAGGCTTGGAAAAATTTATAAATAGGAGGCCAATCTACAAATTTCACATAGAGAATTGATCATAAACTTATGTTATAGGAATCATACTAGCATTTTGGAGAGCATTGGCTTAGAATATTTAGTTTGCATTTAGCATTTACATTGTAGTGTTGTTATAATGACAAATTTATTTTGTAGAATCATAGTTGTTTGCATTTAGCATTTACATTGTAGTGTTGTTATAATGACAAATTTCTTTTGAAGAATCATAGCATTGCATTAGTTTTATAGAATCCATCTCAACATTACACTTAGAATTTCATCTCATCATTAGTAGAAATCTTTACATCATTTACACAACAGTAAATTTCATCCATCATTTAATATTGTATATCAAAAATACAAAAACACGTTAATGTAGGCATTTAGTTTGGCATTTCATAAATCTTCTCATCTCTTAGGTTGCCATCTGATAAATTCACGTGCAAAATATAAATGAATCTGAGAGCACACATGAATTTGAGGATCCTTAAGACTAGAGAACAATGAAACAATTTAAAAGAGTAGATATAACAACTTGTTTTGTTATTTCAATCTCTTTCATGTAAAACGTTTCATTGATGTGTGTTATTTTTACATTGCTAATTCCTCCATTTTAAATATTCACACTGCTGGCACGTGGATATGTTGTAAGGAATGAAAAGACAAAGGCAATGCAAATAAAATTGGAAGAAAAAGAGCGAGCATGTTCTTTTGCGGTGTAAATTAGGGTTTCTCTGTAGAGTGGAAGAAAAGTTTTGTCAGCTTTTTGCAATTAATGTGAGTTAGGGAAAAATAATGATGTATAAAGGAAATTTCACAAATCATTTTGTAATCAAATTCATTCAAAGGATTTCTAGAGTGACTTGGAACCTTCTTGGAGCACTTCTGAAGCAATTTGGAGCCCTTCGAGAGATATTTGTGGACATTCGAAAGCAAGTGACAAAAGTTTTCTCTCTTGCAGTTGCAGAGGAAGGTAATAGATGAAATCCTTGTTGAATTTTAAGAAGTCAAGAGCTATAATAGACATTTCCAATAGAGGATCTAGTGGAAATATCCCACTGAGATTAAAAGGAGTCGAGCTGGATGAATTTGATCATCACAGAATAAAGAAGATGGAATTAGGGTTGGAACTGAGTGACTTACGAAACTTACAAACCCTAGGTTTGGATTTGTAAGGAGAATTCCCTTGGATTGCTAACAGAGAATTCATCTTGTTCCTTTTGAGAAAATTCAAGAACAACAACAAATGTATTGGATAAATCCTATCCCATTACAAAGGAAGTGATCGAAGCAGTTATCAGATTTTGCAGCATTGGAGAACTTCCCAGACAAAAGACCATAAAATACAAGGAAGTAGAGGAAATGACGAGAGTTGAAAAGGATCCTCGAGTACTATTGATTGATACTATTGGAGATTCCTCAGTTAGGTATGTTGCGTATGGAATTTCTTACAAAGTTTATTTTAGAAATCAAGAAAGCTCGACTTTGGCCATTGCTGTGTATTTGGCACATAAAATGGTAAAAGAGAACAAGCAGTTCGATCTGTGTAAACTAATTCTTGAAAATCTCACCGAAAACATACGAATGTCACTGGAAGAAGGATAACCATTCTATTTTGGGTCCTTGCTTACTTGTTTGGTACTCTATTTTCTGAACTCCCTACCGAGAAAGAAATATGTTAAGTGGGAATCTAGGATTCCCATTGCAAGACAAATATGAAAACACATGGAAGGTTTAGAAGATAAAGTAAGTGCATGTAAATTTTTTTTCTTATCCTTGCAGAAAATAATGAGCTTTGGTGAAGTTGCATCTATTCGATTTGAGGAAGGTTCTTCCTCTAGAACAAAAGAATTGGAAGTGGTCACTAATGATAACCCTCTGGAATCAAAGAAAAGAAAAGTTGTCTCTAAGAAAATCATTGTTATTCCTGAAGAGAAGGAAGAAGAAGAAGATTCTCTGGCTAGATCAAAATATTTCGATCCAAATGACATCTGATCCATGTTAATAAAAGGGAAAATGAAGAAAATTGGTAATTTATGGACTACAGACTCTCTTGTTGACAAACTCAAAATTGATGATGCCTTAGTTGAGTATTTACTTCATAAAAAGTATTGATGTATCAATTATTTCTGATTCCTTACCAGAAAATATAGTTGAAATAGTTGAAGAGAGAATGTTGCTTGAAGGTCCGGATGGATGCAAGTTGGAAGCCTTGGTTGAAAAGAGATGTTCTAAAGAAAAGACTATCAAAACTGATCACGAAGACGAAGAAGTGCATAAAAGAAATGTCGGATATCTACAAATATTGTCTCTGGTGTCTTGCTGCAATTGATAATTTCAGAAGCAGGATTGAAGCAATTGAATCCGAAGTGAACAACACTGGAAATAATTTTGATATTTTTTAAGACAAAGAGGGAAAGAAAAGGCTAAGAGTTGGTGAAATATGTAAGCTGAACTGATCATTGTGCAAAGACAAAGGGATGATGTAAAGAAGACCTTCTAGCTTCTTAAGGAAATTTTTGAGGTCTAGTTAGACCATCTTTCCAAAATACTTTGATGCAAAAGATTGTGAAAGACAATGCTCATCTCCAAATTGGTCATCCTCTTTCACACTGTTGGCTCTATTGGAAAGCGTATGTACAAGAATGGATTCTACAATACTTGAATGGAAGAAATTATATCTTATTATCAAAGAAAGGTACAAGAAGGTATTTCAAGTGAAAAGTGTCATTCTAATTTGAAAGAACTTTGAAAGATTGGATGCTTGAAAGTTTGAGGTTTTTGAAATTTTGAATGGATTAGAATTTTTGAATATTGGATGTCACCATGTTTACATTTTCATTGGTACCCTTTGCAATTGATGTCAAAGGGGGAGAGATTTGGATAAAGTTGGGGAGAGTTTTGGAGAGATTGAAGGAGAGTTTTGAATTGGAATTTTTGCACATGTTTGCATCAATGCCAAAGGGGGAGATTGTTGGAAGTATGCAAAAAAATAGTCCTATATTGTCATTGATGTCATCATATTGGTCTAGTACCTTGTACATGTGTGCAAATCAAGCTTATCTCATCTGATATTTGATCCAATATTTTGGTCCACAATGCGCATACTCTCTGGTAATCAATATGGTTTAAGGTTTTGGGAAAAGGCTTATGATCACCAGAAGCATGTATGTATGAATTCTCAGATGTTCATATAATTAAAAAGTACGTTGGTATCAATTTTTGTGATTGCATTTTGTTATTAGGTTTATCTTGGCTGACCTAACAATTAGTTAATAGCTCAACATGAATTGTAGATTATATGTGAGACCTAACTTTGGTCCCAGCGAACATAATATTGCATGACACAAGTGAATTACTTTTGGAAAATATTTATGTGAAGCTGACAAGTTATCATTTTGAAAATATGAATTGCATCCAATTAGGCTGACCTAATTGATGCATGCAAATATATATATATCAGGTATATATACAAGATGGTTTGAAGATGAATGAAGGTGGAAAGAAATGCAAGAAGTAAGAGAAGAAAGAATAAGTGTGGGTATATGTATTGATAGGTGAAGTACGTGAAAAGAAGGATGAAGATTAGTCTATTGTCATGCGAGTGAATACTCCAAGCATCAAAGGAATTGAATCTGCACTTGTGGTGTAGCTTCATCAGTTCAACTCTGGTGATTAACCATTTTTGTCTACATAATTTCTATAGGTAGTGAACCTTCATGTTTGGACAGTGAGTCCTTGTTAGCAGTGAGATTTTGTATCTGGCAGTGAGCTCCTTTGTAATCAATATCGAAATAACTATATTGTGAGCTAATACTCACCATGGTTTTTCCCTCATTGGGTTTTCCATGTAAAATCGGGTGTTCTTCTGTTGTGGAATTTCATGTTTTGTTATTGCTCTTATCTATTCTATGTTGTAAAGTAATTAAAGGTGTTTTTTCAATAAGTTTTAGTGGATAATGATTCACCCCCCTCTCAGTATCTCGATTATTCAGCATAAACATCACGATACCAAGGGGAATTAGGACCAACAGGCTTACACACCAATTCATATTCTGGAACACCAAAAGCAAGGACCAAAATTTGTTCTATAAGGATCTCATAATGATGAGCATTATGAGGCATATTCAAAAGAGATCTATTACTAGCCATATCATCGGCAACTTTATTGTTTTCCCTTAGGATTTGTTCAAAAATGATAGTTGAAAAGTATTATATAAAACTATCTAACATCCTCTCGTAGGAGGAATTTTTTCATCCTTTGTTTGATAATCATCATCCACTTGTCTTATGACCAATTGTGAATCTCCATAAACATAAAGTTCCTTTATTTTCCATTGAATTTTCGTTCTAAGACCAATGATTAAAGCTTCATATTTTGCAATGTTGTTTGTGTAAGGAAAAGAAAGTCAATATGACCTTGGGATACAATCACCTTGTGGAGTGATAAAAATAATTCCAACCCTAGATCCATGTTGAGTGTGAGAGCCATCAAAATATAACTTCCACACATGTGAAGGACTAATGTTAAAAATTGTCTCATCTAAATTTTTTGAAATAAGGGAATGATCCACATCAAAAGGTGCATCTACTAATTGATTTGCAATGATTTGTCCTTTGATAGCCTTATGATCCACATACTCTGTATGACCAAAAATAAGGAAAATAGGCAAGAATCATTAACAACAACCATGCAAACTAATAAGATTCAAGCAATCCAATTCTAATCTATCAATGAAGAACAACAAAGTGACATAAGAAATCAATAAATTGAAATAATCAAAACAATACCTTCTCACATCAACATTAAATCACCTCCATTGTTCTTCATTTTTCTTTGTAAGATTTATTGCTCTCAAATTTTATGTGCTCATAATTACATAAGATCAAATGAATATGATAGAAAAATATTGAAGATCTGTGATTAGTCTTCAAATAGAGAGAAGGTTGATTTTATAGAAAATGCCAGATTCGATGAACAATCAAGATTCGAGGAAGAACTAAAAAAGATCAAAGGTGGATAATTGATGAGAGTAATTGATTGATTAGTTAACTATTTGCATGATTCAGTTAACTAATTTCATGATTATGTTAAGAGAATTAATTGGGAAGTTAACCTAGACTGAGTGGTAGTAGACTAAATTGATTGATGAGACAACTCGAAGAGAGTGGGAGTGACATGGATTGATTGAGGAGTGGACTAAAATTGATTGATTAGTGGACTAAGAGTAAGTCTCAATCAGGAGGTGAGTTGGAAATTAATAATTAATTAAATTAGTTAATTATTAAAGACATGTTCAAATGGATTAAATAAATAAAATAATTAATTTTATTTATTTATGGAGAATGGATAAAGTTGAGGAATTAAAGGATAATTAAATAATTAAAATAATTATTAATTTAGGAAAGGGATAATGGATAATTAATTAATAATAATGATTTATTTAATTAATTTAGAATAATAAAGATAATTAGTAATCAAAGATGAATAATATTAAAGTGAATTAATTAAATAATATGATATTATTTAATTAATAATAAAATATGAAATTGGTAAAATTAAATAACTGATAATTATTTAATCATATATATAAGATGGGAATTAGTGTAAAAGTGTCGTTTGCAGGCTAGGACAATTTTCAGTGTTTATATTTTTCCCATCTTTGATACAATATGATTTTGAACATTGATTCAAAGAAAAATCAAGAAAAGTTTGCTCAAGACCCGCCCCAGTGTGTTCTGGTGACAACGGGATAGTGTGGTGCCCCCTTGGGAAATTTAGAGAAAATTTTGAAAAATAATCCAAATTTATGGACAAGGTAATTTAATGCATTTAGGTGTGATGACAGTGACAAATTATAATTGTAGGGCAATTAGGTTAACAATGGTAGCAATAGGGTGACATAGCCAATGCATATAGTATAGATTAGGGGTCCATTAGGGCATCAAAGGTCTATATATAGGCCCTTGGTGGCAAATAATCCTCATTTGTGCATAGTGATTTTGAGATTTAGAGACGAGTGTAGCGAGATAAAGCAGAGCAGTTGTGGAGCTATGATTGGGATTCTAGAGAGCATCTATTGAGGTTGGCAAGTATAGAGCTACAAATGACCAACCAGCTTGGGCTATGTAGTATGTACCCTATCCTAATTTTGAAAATTTGTCATTTTTGGTAGATTTTAGGGCTGAAAAATAGAGCCACAGATGCACTGCACCGCATTCGTCGTTGCAAATGATGCATACGTAGGATTTAGTACCACGTCTATAAATGTATTGTAATTGTCTTGTATGTCACAATTATTTTGTGCATCATAATTTTTTTAGTGCCGCAAGTGTTTTTTTGAGCCGCAATTGTATTGCGAGCCGTATTTGTCTCAAATGACGCATTTGACTATTTGAGCAATGCATTTGATTGTTGTTTAATTAAATGCATTCTACATTAAACAATTTAGGTTTTGATTTGTCCAATAGGTTTATACAGAGGTTACGATTGACATAATGTGTTGTTTAAACATAGGTGAGATTGCTACCACTTTATACGCACGAGAGTTAATCATCCTCTATGATGCTACAAGATAATTTGGATATGGGTGAGCAGGTTGTTCTTCATGCACTCAGATTGTACTACATCACTTTCATGCCAAAGGTTAGGGCTAATTGGGGTCTCATTACAACACTAGTGGAGTGGTGTTACTAGAGACTAGCTCCTTTCATCTTCCTACTGGTGAGACCACAGTGACCCTAGAGGATGTATGGTGGATACTATGCATTCATATTCATGGCGAGAGGGTTGCGTATGATCTTGATTTTGATTTGGCAGCCATGTAGAGGTGTTTTGAGTATGATGATCTAGGGGTCAAGGAGTACTAGATCTAATGGGATACCTTGGTGGATCAATATGAGTGATTGATTGTTGTTATCTGTAGTGTTGTGGTTGGTATCCTAGTTCTAGATCATCAAGGGCATGGATTCCCTATTGGATGGGGATGAATGCTAGAGGGAATTATGGGAGAGGGAAAAGTGTATGCTTGGGACCCTTGTGTACTAGCAATGCTATATTTTTAGCTGCATGATGTAGCTTATAGGGGAGCATGCTCCATTAGGTGCGAAGTTACACTGCTGCATGTGTGGGCATGCGAGCATATTAATATTGCTCGACTAGTGATCGCTAGAGATCTACCCACAAGACTACCATATATTTATATCTATGACACTGTTGTCACCTAGATCCATGTTAGAGATGTGGGTTACTAGAGGCACACGATAAACATGCTAATTGGTTTCACATGGAGGTCATACAAGTATCGTCTAACATGGGATGATGATGTCGAGCACCTTTCATACTGTAGGTAGACATGGTACTTGATTGGACGTACAATCCAATATCAAAACATTATAAAGAGAGTTATTAGAGCGTGTTCTTTAATAGTTGGGAGTGCCAGGGCATTCTCGTGGGTTTGGCTATGTTTGCCCGGTCATCATGAGAAGTAGGACACTGGGGTCCTATGTAGGGGTAACTTTAAGAACCCCCCTCGACAAAGGTGTAAAAACCTGACGAATCTTGTATATTTCCTAAAAAAATATTAATTTTTTTGGCAAGTTTTTTCTTTTTTTGAGGAAAAATAATAATCTTGAAATTGGCGAATCTTTTGTAATTGCTAGAAGTCCATAGAAAATCCTAGCAAATTATAATATTTTTGAAACCAACAAAATATTTTCATTGGCAACTAAAACCTATTTTCAAACCAATAAAATATTTTCATCGGTAAATTAAAAGTATTTTGAAACCAAAAAATAATTTATGTGGACGAATTAAATCTGTTTTCAAACCCAATTTTTTTTTTGTTGGCGATTAAAACCTGTTTTCAAACCAAAAAATATATTTTCATTGGTGAATTAAACCTATTTTCAAACCAATAAAAAATTTCATTGGTGAATTAAGCTTAGTTTCAAACCAATAAAAAAATTTCATTGACGAATTAAATTGGTATGCCAATAAAAAATCATAGCGTGGATGGCAAAAATATAAAATGCTATATATTGTTCTATTCCGAGAAAAAATTTCCACACACCCAAATTCCTTCATAAAGTCTCTGAAATGGAAACACCTGTCAATATATTATAAGTTCTTGTCAAAAGTGAGCTATTGAACAAAGTATTATGTCTGAAACCAAATATCAATGCAACTTTTTTTTTTTTTTTTTTAAGAAAATCGCTACTAGAAAGGGTAGCACTCTTTCCATTACTTCAAAGGTAGTTTTACATCACATATCAACTTTACAAAGACCACTTCAGTGAGTGGTTGAGAGAATAGTCAGTCCCTAACTCATTCAACCTACTTATCTGCGCTTCATACAAGGTTTGCTTATTTGCTATTACGTAATCCAGAAACACACGTAGATCTTTTGACATTACAACCACCCTGAACTTCTCAACCGCTTCACCAACTTTCAGGTTCCCTCTTGTTTGAGCCACATCGACTACATCACACACAAACCCTTGCTCAGGCCATTCGTGATAGGATACAATGGTCTTCATGGCCACCTCCACATACACATCCCTCAGGAGCTTTGACATGCTCTTCACCATCTGCTTCCTTCTGGTTGTGCGTGGCATTTGTGAGGAAGATCCCCGATAACGCTCCATCATGGATGTGATCACCCTTCAGCCTGTTCTCCCCAATGACCCGCCTTATTACTTCCAACATTTCCCTTAATTCTACCTTGAAGAGGCATGGAAACTGTGCATCGTAGGACTCTAACACCTCTTCTGTCCACTACCCACGACCCACTGAAACCCGATAGCATTTGCACAAAGCTAGGACTTCCGTTGCTCCAAGACACCTTTGCTTACAATATTACCATTTCAGCCAGAATGGGTGATATTTAAAAGGATTATTTTTCCAAAGCTTTCTCTATCCGACCTCCTAGGATTTCATACTAACCCGACACAGATAAATTTTCCATAAGATACTATCACTGCCACTTCCAGAAATGTCTGCGCTTAGTGTACCTCTTGAGTCTACGTTGGCACCTTTCCCTCCACACGACCCTGCCAACGCTTGCTTCACATTTAAAGCATGATTTTTCCATACCATGATTTCCTGCCCTCTCCATTAATGTATAATATGTTTGATGCCTCATATGTGACAATGTTTCTGCAACATTCGGCCAATCTTTTGGATTATTAAAACCTTTTAACCTAATTTCTTGATCCACGCCATAGTTAGATAAAACATCCACCAGCCTATTGGCTTCTTTGAAGACGTGCCCAATGCTATAGTATTGGATTAGATCTAACAAAGGGGAGATCAAGGATAAAGTTGCAGTTTCCAACTTGACATCTTTTGAGTGCTTGTTGCCATGATTATGACTTGTGAGTCACCTTTGATATCGATTGAATGAATATTATTGTCTATGCAATATTTCAGCCTTCCAACATTCTTTCTACCTCTGCATCATTGTTTGTATCTGGAGGGAGTTCTAACGACACCGCCCAAATTAGTGCACCTTTTTCATTTCTTATTGTGAATCTTGCACTTAAAAAGCCTGGGTTGCCTCTTGAGGCATCGCCAAAATTTAGCTTTAGTCTACCGCTTGGAGGTAATTCCCATTTTGAATTAACTCTTTGGTCCTTTCTCTTGAGGAGGTTGCCTTTTAGAGGTTTTATCAGCAACCAATGTCTAATCACTTTTTGGTCCCATGCTGAGAAGATCCTAAAATATTTATTTATTGAAATTATATTGAAATGCTCACTTATACCTCCCTCAATCTTTGCCAATGACACTATTTATTGTTGACACCTTTTCTTTAAAGATCCTAGCATTCCACTCTTTCCATATTTTCTAGATTAACATTGTTGGAACCTCCAACCATGACCCTGCTAGAGTTGATCCCTTCCCAAGTTGAGGCCAAGAGTCAAAAATTTCTTTTAAACTGTGTGGCAACAGACCTTGCCATTCCATCTTTGCACAAAACGTAGACCAACATACCTAGGCGAATTAACATTCTACCAAGAGATGGTTTTTAGTTTCTTCACTATTCAAGCATAAGATGCATCTATGTGGGCCCATTATCCTGATTCTACAGAGCCTCTCCCCTGTTAAAATCCGGTTGTGCAGAGTTGTCCATGCGAAGGCTCCCACTTTTGGTAAAAAAAACTTCCCCCAACACAAGTTTTTTGGCCAAACTTCTTGGGTCTGCTCTACACTGAGTATCTCATAGTTCAACCTGGTTGAATATTCACCTAATTTAGTAGTGCACCACCTTATTGTATCAAATTCTTCTAATAAATTTACCCACCGTCTCCCTAATTCCTCTACAAGGATTGCTCGTTGGCCTTCTGCAATCATGTCAAGACTTCTCCATTTGAACTCTGACCTCCACCTCTCCTCATGAATTTCCACATAGGCACGCACATTCACCCCATAAATATTTCTTCTTGTTTGAATTGTATCTTCCATCTTTGGAAATTTATCTAGAGGCTCATAGCCATTCCAAGAATCATGCTACAAAGATGCTCTCCTGCCATCCCTCACTACCCATGTCAAGTGGTTTGTTATTACTGGCCCGCAGTTAAGGATGAAGTTTCAGAGAGCAGATCCACGCTATGGATTTTCCAAGATTAAAATGCGCTCAGAGTCCTGCGAGTCCAAATATTTGGCTTTAATTACCTTGCACCACTATGATTCTGGGTTTCTAAATATACTCCAGACTAGCTTCGCCCCCAATGCTTTGTTCTACAATTAAAAATATTTGACTCCTACACCACCACTTTCCTTCAGCCTTTTTACCTTGTACCAACCGATTAAGGGGATACAAATTCTTTCATGTGCCCCATCCCACATCAACCGTCATTGAATAGTTGTTAATCTCCTCGCTGCAGACTTGGATAACTCTACATAGGCCAACATATAAATGGGAATTGTGGCCAACACTTCCTTTACCATTGTTATTTTCCCTGCTAATGTCAACCACCTACCATGCCAGCACTCACTTTTTTACTTGTTTTTATTTATTGTGCTTTTCCATAGGGCAGTCTTCATTTGGACCACACAGAGAGGGATGCCTAAGTATTTAGAGGGAAGACTTCCTTCATGATAAGCCAACAACATGGCGATTTCTTGCTTTAACCTCCTCCCCGTGTTAAAGTAAAAAATGTTTGACTTCTCAGCATTCACAACTCGGCTAGCCTCCCTACCAAAATTATTTATTGCATCACTCGTACAGACGACTTCTGCGATCGAGGCATTACCATATAGAATAGTGTCATTGGCAAGGGTTGATGGGAGAGCACCTAAATCCCAAGGGCTACCACTATACCTTCCCATTGTTGGGACCTGTGTAGGTTTGAAATATACTTGCTAAATGCATCTGCCATTATGACAAATAAAAAAGGTGAAATTGGATCGTCTTGTCTCAGACCCCTTGCTTTGTTGAAAAAACCGTAAGGAAAGCATTCACAATCACCGAATATCTCGGGGTTGAAATACAACAATATATTCATTGCAACCATTTTGCTGCAAACCCCATTTTCTCCATAGTGTATATTAAAAAACACCATTGTACCCTACCGTATGCTTTTCTCAAGTCCAATTTAACAACCATGCATCTTTTGTTTGCTTTTTTCATTGTACAAAAGGTTTCATGTGCAATTATTATCCCATTAGTGATATTCCTATCTTGAACGAACCCGCTTTGCTCTTGTGATATAATTCTAGGCAAAATTTGCTTAAGTCCATTTTCCATTACCTTCGTTATTCTCTTGCAAATCATATTACAATGATATATTGGTCTAGAACCCAAAAAGCTTTCACATTCATCTTTTTCGGGATGAGAGCAATATTTGTATATTTTAAGTCTTTTAGCAGACTTATCTTTCTCCTAGATTCCCTCATAAGCGTTGTCACCTCTTTCTCCAAAAATTCTCAACAGGCTTAGAAAAAAATGGCACTGAAGCCATTGGGCCCAGGGGACTTTTTTGGTTTCATCTAAAAGACTACCAATTTTACTTCCATCGATGTCACAAGGCAAGTCAACATTATATTGTATTTGTTTATCACCACCATCTCCACACAATCTAGAATGTTGTTTTTAAGAGGCTCGACCGACCCTTGACCGCCTAGCATCCTCTCAAAATATTCCACCTTGCATTTTTGTATTTTCTCTTCTTCATAAAGAATGTTTCCTTACTCATCTTGATCTAATTAATACGATTCCAAATTCACTTTATTTTAGTGGTGTTATAAAAAATTCATATTTAGATCACCCTCTTCATGCCAAGTCTCTCTAGATTTGGTTTTCCAATAACATTCTTTCCTTGCCATAACCTCGCCATTTTTTACCAACAAGCATTTCTCTCTCTCAAATTCTACCCAAGTCATACCATCTACAATTATTTTTTCTCCCAAGACTTCTAACTCACCTTCCAACCTCTCTTTTTCTTTGAAAATATTTTTGAAAACATTTGTATTCCATTGTTTCAATTTCTCTTTTAATCTTCCTCTTGTTGGCTTCACATTTGTGTTGATTGTTAACTCAACTTGGAAATGATCAAAAATGAAAATTGGTCTAATTATTGCTTTTGGGGGTACGTTTTCTTGCAACCAGTCTTTTGAAACAAGGTATCTATCTAATATTTCATCAATGTTAGTAAAGCCTCTTCTCCTATTATTCCAAGTATATAAAGCATTTGGTGTTCTGATATCAACCAAATTATTTTCCTCAACAAAACTTGCAAAATCTTTTTAGGATTGGGCTAGTTTCTTGGTTCCTCCACTTTTCTCACTAAGATCTAAAATTTCATTAAAGTCTCCTCCTAGAATGGTTTTACCTCTACCTATTGATTTACTCAATGAAACTCAAACTTGTTTTTCTCTTTAGTTTTTGTAGGGCCATACACATTCAAAATTTCAAATTCTATGTTAGATGATAATATATTTACCTTGACCTTCATCCAATTCTAGTTTTGTGTTTCTAGTTCAAATTCAATGCTTGAGGATCTCCACATCAAACCCATGCCACTTGACACTCCATTCACATCCACAAACAAAATTTTCTAGTTTTTTAAAATTTGGCAAAGGCTAGTGTTTCCATCCCTTCTAGTTTTGTTTCCTGAATTGGAATTTCACTAGTCACCTCCTGCTAGGATCATTTAAGACCCTAACATTTCATATAATAATCTTCATCTTTTTCCAAGGGAGTAGCCTCCCTTGGATATATTCATATATGTTCTAATTGATGATTCATATCCTTTTTGCGTCTCCTCTCTCTTCTGTTTATTTGTCTTCCTTATGAGTCTTGTGGTAGACGCAGATTTTTCTATCTGCACAATGTGCCTCTCTTTTATTATTCCAATTGCATCCTCCTCACCCTCCTTAGAGTATACATTGGCTTCAGACAAGTCCATTCTTTCACCCATCCTGATCCTTGTCACTTTGGGCTGATTGAATAAATTCATCTCCATTAATTCCACTTCACCTTCCTCCCTTTGTGAGTTTGCTTGTAAATTAACCATTTGTAATGGTTCAACCACAACCAATGCCCACTTATTCATGTTACTTTCTGCCACATTTCTAGTCCTTTCCTCCAATGTCTGTTCAACCTTGCCATTTTTTTTGGTTTTCTCCCACCATACTCCTCTTGCTGTTCTCAAGAATCTTCTGCAGTCGGCCTTGTTGTGGTTCCTTCTTCTGCATTTTAAACAAAAAAATATATTTTTCTATTTCAAGAGGTTGATTCCATACATGCTCACCATATACCAAACTTATTTCCTTTGGTATCTCTCTTATTGCAATTATTTTGATTCTTGCACAAATCAAAGATTCGTTGTTCCTCAAGTCTATTTCAATTATGTGCCCCAGTGAATCTTTGATCATTTTTAAACATTTTCCAAACCAATACTCCTAGGGTAGATTATACAATCTGATCCATGTTGGCCCTTCTCTTGGATTACATTTTAATTGATTGAAGTTTTTTTCCCAACACCGAAGGTAAAGATAGGAATTTCCATATTTCCAATCTTCTTTTTCTAGGATGCGATCCCTAACTTCTTTATTTTCTAGTACCACCACAAAGAAGCCTCTCAGAATGAAATTAATGATTGGGTCCACCTCCTAGTTTCTCACCACCCAATCACCAATCTCCTTTCTCATAAATTTCTTCCCTAAAAATGGCCTATAACTGCCATTCACATGATTTCTTCTGCATTAGCTGTACAATTTTTGAGACATCAATCATAATTTACCCTTTCCTCTCTACGTATTGACCTTCTAGGTTGTGCTGATCTTCCTCATCTTCGATATTGCAGGCCTCCCCCCTCTTTGCAACACTTTTTTTCTCTGTCATCCATGTAATCTCCAATAGTATAAAGCTATGTTAATAGATGTATCCAATTAGATGTCAATGCAAATTAATGACTAGTAACTATGAGTTATATTATTTAATAAGTTAATATAACAATAATATACTAAAAAAATTAATATAACCATTCGATAAATGTTCGATGGATGGTTATAGTTGCATTTCAGAAGAAAATGTTTGAAGCACTAGACTTGTGAATTTAAACCTCTAGAATAACCCTAGAACTGTTAGATTTGTAAATATCAATGGTTGACCTTTTATTACTTATTAAATGTAATTATTTACCTTCCTAAAGTATTATGTTCCTCGGGCGCTCTACACACGTGTCGATGTTTCAAATTGTCTCTATGGTTTGCAGAGGCTTTGGTTTTTTCATTTTCCAACCTTGTGAAACCTCAAAAACATGCTGCATGCCCAAATTTTTCAATGGGCTAATGCTTTTATCTAATGTTTTAATTTCACTTTGTTGATCCCTATTATCTCATCCATGCCCAATCCCCCTTTTTCCTAGTCAATTTAAGTTGTTGAATTAAGCACACATGTTTTGTAGAGGCCCTTCTCTTCACGAAGCTCTAACATTCTGACACATTCTTCCTCGTAAAACGAAAAAATCTTGACACGTATTATATCATGTGATCATTCCTATCGTGAATGCTCAGGCCTTCGTGGATCCATGATGGAACTAATCTTTTGTTGCTGTGAAGTTATGAGACAATGAAAAGTATCAACATCACAACGCTTCATGGAGATCCCTTCCTTTGTGGGGGTATATTTTTGTCTTATTATAGCTTCACGAGTCTATGAAATGGTGACACCAGTCCGCATAATGAAAAAAGGAGGCTATCACTTCACAAAGGTAAATTCAAATTTGTGTTATGATCATCGATCTTGGGATCAATGATCCACATTCAAACCTAGCCAACGTCTCTTACTTGTCGCACATGTTCAAGCATGTGAAGGAGTAATGGTAGATGGGATTGATATCTACCAAATTCAAGAGGGCTAAGATAAATTACCTATTCAATTTCACTTCATTCAAAAATTCTAAAGGGGTATGTGCAGGATCATCATGGAAAAAACAGGCCCTTAAGTGGCAATGAAAATTCAAAAAATCAGAGTTGGGCAACTTGACATAAAATTTTGAATAAGTTATCTATATTATTTCAAAAATATGTAAAAAATAGAATTTGTGGCAAATTGAATGTAATTTCTAAACTACTAGGTTAATTTTTGTAAAAAAAAAATCTATTTGGTGAAAATTTGAAATTTCAATGCAGTAGTACTAAAATTTTAGGGAAAAAATAAGTAGGTGTCTGTCTGACCACCCTAACCATAATAAAATGATAATATTTTTTTATAAGATTTTAGATATAAGTAGAGGACTCATGTCTGGATGTGATGCATATTTTTTTGTAATTTTTTTTCAAATAAATAATTAATTATGAATTTTTTATTACAACTTTTAAAAAATATAAAAGCTCGTATGTCTAACCACCTTAACTTGGTCAAAATTCATGAAATTCATTTTTTTTAATCCTAGAGTATGCCAAGCATAGAATGTGACACATGTTTTGGATTCAAAAAATATGATACCATTTGAAAGCTATATATGTTTTTCTATTAGAATATCAATCAAGACTTTAGTTGTAATTCTAATAAAAAATAAATAATAATTATTTATTAGATTCTATGTAAAATATAATTTATATTGGTAGAAAGCTGAGAAGGTCCTTTACAAAACCTTTTCGTTTCATCAATTTTGGGTAAAATAAAAGTCGTCAGCCACATGGGCGAAGTCTGGAAAAGCAGGGTAAGTTGTTAAACACGTTTTACGTGTTGACTTTTTGGGATTGGCAGGTCCAAACCAAATCCTAAGCCTAATACCGAGCCTAATCCCTAGGCATTAAATTTTGTTTCAGCATATTGGATATCCGATTCAAATTCAATATATGATATGTTTTAGATATGAGTTTTAAAAAAATTATACAATTTTTAATATATGATTTAAAAATGCAATAAAGTTTATAATTTACTATATATAATATACAATAAAGTTTATAATTTAATATATATAATATCCAATAAAGTTTATAATGTAATATATTTAATATACAATTTATGATAATCTCTTACCGAATTATGTATTTAATATATAATATATTATTAAATGTATAATATTTAAATATTTTAGTTAATCTATAAATATTTATATATATATATATATATATTACCAATATATAAAATATTTAAATATTATCTCCTTCCCTCTCTCTCTCCACCTCTATCTCTCTCAAGTCTCTCACTCAATCACTCCTCTCTCTCTCTCTCTCTCTCTATTTCTCTCTCTCTCTCCCTTTCTCCCTCTCCATCTCACTCTCATGTTAGTGTTTCTTAGATCAGATTAAACAATGAAAGCACTTAATAATATTGCAACACATAAGACAATGAACACAACAAGATACCTTGGGAAAACCCTCCTCTTGAGGGAGAAAAACCTAGCAAATGAATCTCTTATATAAAGTAGAACAAGAGCAGAAATCTACTTACAACTTAGGCCCAACAATGGCCAATACTTGATATCAAGAAATCACCCTTCTCCTAGATGCAAACTATGTAATGAATGTGAGATCTTCCTTGAATCCAAACTACTGCTATAAAGGTGTGAATTCTGCTATTAATTGCGAACTTGCTTGAGTTGAATGAATGAAAACAATGACAAGTAAGACCTTGTATATATACAAGAGAGGCACCTCTTCAAGATAGGTCGAACCTCTAAAGTAATATAATAAATAAAAATTTACAAATGAGGTCGACCCAAGTGATAATCAAGGCAAGCGAATCATATAGGGTCAGCCCTCTCCATTTATTAAATGTTATAGTCATGAATTAAATAGCCGAATGGCTACTCATTTAATTCATGCTTTCTTCTTGGAATTCGTGCAAAGGAAGTGCAGCCCTAAGCTGCTATAACATCAACACTCCGTCTCAGCTGGGGATGAACTTCCACCTGCACAAGACACATCATATCAGAATGAAAACAAAATAGAATATCACCTCATTGTGATATCAACCATCATGGCTACCTCCATAGATGGTATGAACAAGTGGTCATCACTTAATGTGATGTTGTCACCTCAATGTGACTATCACCATGGCTCCTCCAGAGGGTGATACACAAGCACAAATAAATCATCATGGATTCCCTCACGTGATGTTGTCATGGAGTCACACACATGACATCCACCATGGCTCTCCCAGAGGGTGGAAACAAGGGCTTTCACCTCAAGTCTCAAAAGAGAAATGCACTATCAAGGACTTGCACCTCAAATCTCTCTCAATAGAGAAATGCATTATCAAGGACTTGTACCTCAAATCTCTCTCAATAGAGAAATGTATTATCAAGGACTTGCACCTCAAATCTCTCTCAATAGAGAAATGTATTATCAAATATAAGGATCATTGATATTGAGACTCTTTCTCAGTCAAGGCTGCATTCTCCACCATACCAAGCTTATCTCGAAAGTACACAAACTTGATCCTGGAGAGAGGCTTGGTGAGAATGTCTTCTGTTTGCTCATCAGTGCTGATATACCTCAACTGTATAGCTTTCCTTAGTACCATATCTCTAATATAATGGTACTTGATCTCAACATGCTTTGTTCTGTCATGAAACATGGGATTGACAGAAAGCTTTACACAGCTCTGGTTATGACAGTGTATAATGGTAGGCTCCATTGATTGTCCAAACAATTTTGCAAGGAGCTTACGAAGCTACATTGCCTCACGAGCTACCACACAAGTTGCTATATACTCTGCCTCGGTTGTACTCAAAGCCGCTGAAGACTGTTTCCTGCTACACCAAGAAATCATAGCAGTACCCAAACTGAAGCAACAACCAGAGGCACTCTTCTGATCTGAGACACATCCTGCCCAATCAGAATCAGTAAAACCATGCAACTCTAAATCCGCACCTGAGGAATATCTCAACCCATATCCAATTGTGCCACATAAATATCTCAAGATATGTTTAGCTGCTACAAGATGTATTTGCCTTGGTTCACACATAAACTGGCTAAGTGCACTCACTGCATAGCAAATGTCAGGTCTAGTGTTAACTAGATACATCAATGAACCAATCAACTATCTATACATCATAGAATCCACTAGTTCTGAACTAGCTGCAGCCTCTTTCAACTTATCTAGATTAGTCTCCATGGGTGTAGACATAGGTTTGCAGTCAATCATACCAAACCTTTTGAGAATTTCAATAGTATACTTGCCTTGACTTAGAATCATTTCATCTGGTTTTTGCCAAACTTCTAAGCCAAGGAAGTAATGCATGAGACCTACATTCTTCATCTCAAAATCTAAAGCTAACTCCTTCTTGCATTTTAGAATTAGATGTTCCTCACTAGTGATAATCAAATCATCAACATATAAAACTAGAATCAAAGCTTCACCATTTACTACCTTGAAGTAGAGGTTAGAATCTGCATCATTCTTTGAGAAACCTAGACTTAATAGATATTGATCAATCCTTTCGTACCAAGCACGAGGTGCTTGCTTAAGACCATACAAGGCCTTCTTCAACTTGAAAACATGGGACTCATTCCCATGCACCTCAAATCCTTTGGGTTGCTCAATGTAAACCTCTTCTTCTATTACACCATTCAGAAAGGCTGTCTTTACATCCATTTGATGAATCTTCCATCCTCTAGATGCAGCAATGGCAATGATGGTTCTAACAGATGTATATCGAGCCACAGGAGCAAATGTTTCTTCATAGTCAACTCCCTCTTTTTGTGAGAACCCTCTAGCCACGAATCTTGCCTTGTGCTTCTCAATGCTCCCATCAGCTGCATGCTTGATTTTGAAGAGCCATTTAGAAGACACCACAATTTGTCCTTGGGTCTAGGAACAATATCCCAAACATCATTCTTAAGTATGGACTAATACTCCTCAGTCATGGCATCTTTCCATACTTGCTGACTAGAAGCTTCTTCGACACTTGAAGGTTCTGACTAAATAATTTGACCCATCAAGGCGACACAACTAGAGAACTTGTGAGGTCTCTTGCTTTCTCTGAAAGCTCCTCTTGGAGCTGCAAAAATTTGTGCTTCCTGCATTGTCCTACGAGCCTAAAGAGGTCTTTTCTTTCCAATCACAATATCTAGAGGCCCATCAGTGGGATCCAAGGGCTCAACTGGATCAACATCTTCTTTAGGTTCTGGAGCCTCCTTCAGGTTCTCTGGAATATGATCAACTTCCATATCTTGAGGAGGTTCTTCTTCATCAATCTCCATAGGAGTGCCCTTGGACCTTCTGAAAGCAACATCTTCCTCAAATGTGACATCTCTACTGATCTCAATATAATTTTGTCCTGGTATGTATATCCTATAGGCTTTTGATTTCTCACTGTAACCTACAAGAATTCCTTTCTTCCAAGAAGGTTCTAGCTTTGTTCTCTTTTCCGTTGGAATATGAACATATATTGGACAACCAAAGATCCTCAAATGACTAACTTTTGGTTTCACCCCTGAGAATGCTTCTTCAAGAGTTTTATTCTCCAAGATCCTATGGGGACTCCTGTTTTGAACATAGATGGCAGTCCTTGATGCCTCAGCCCAAAGAGAGATTTGTAGATCTTGCTCATGGATCATAGCTTTCACTACTTCCACAATAGACCTATTCTTTCTTTCAGCAATACCATTTTGTTGTGGATTATAGGGAACACTAAACTCCCTCTTAATCCCTGCTTCAATACAAAAATATCGAAAGGTGCCAGAGGTGTATTCTCCACCATTATTGGATCTCAATACCTTGATCCATTTCCCAGATAGGTTTGCAACCTGCGCCTTGAATTCTCTGAATCTTTCTAATACTTCTTCAGATTCTTTAGATCTCAAGAAATAAATCCAAGTCTTTCTAGAGTAATCATCAATAAAAATAATATAATACAAGAAATCACTAGAAGATGCAATAGACATTGGACCACATAAATCAGAATGAATGAGATCAAGAATACATTTAGATCTACTTTCACTAGAATGAAACGTACCTTTTGTGTTCTTGCCTAGGGCACATCCTTTGCATGTACCTTCATGTTCTTGATTGAATTTTGAAAGACCGGTGACCATCTTCTCCATGATAGGTATAGCATGAAAGTGAATGTGAGCCAATCTTCGATGCCAGAGATCGCACATGCTGGAACTGTTATGCACAAGTGCTTGAAGAGGGTGAGTGCATAGCCTATAGAGACATTCATGTCTAACTCCAATCACTTGAGCAGTTTGGAAGCTGGAGTTCTTTGCCCATATAAGAACTTTGCCTTTAGAGAAGGCAATTTGATAACCCTTGTCTTCTAATGCCAAAATTGAGACAAGATTCCTCTTTATCCCTAGAACGAATAGTACATCATTCAACTCCAATGAAATCCCATAATCCAGGTGAAGAGTGGAGTTTTCGACTCCTTTCACAAAATATGTAGCATCATCTCCAATGATGACTTTTTCACTAGAGTTGCTCTCCACTAAGTTTGAAAGGTGACTCCTGAAACCGGTGATGTACCTAGAGGCACCACTATCAATTAGCCAAGTGTTGACATCGGTAGATACATTGCTTGAAAAGACTGAATAGAACAAATAATCATTGGAGTCCTTCTGCGAAGCAACTTCTTCAACATTTGCAGTGGCAACCTGCTACTTAGGTCTAGTAGGACAATCCTTTGCAAAGTGATCATATTTATCACAATGAAAACATTGAGTCTTGGAAATGTCTCGTTTCCTTTTGAAAGTAGGAGCACCATCATTTCCATTTTCTCGATTCCTCTTGAAGAACCCTTTCTTAAATCCTTTTCCTCTCTTTGATGAATGAGAGGCAAGAACTTGTATTTCTTCATTCTTTGAACTTTGACCAATTCCCCTAGCCATTAGTCTCGACTCCTCTTAGATACAGTCAATTCTTAATCGATCAAACTTGGGAAGTTTAGATCTTGCACTTATTCCTTGAATAAATGACTCCCATGAAAGCGGAAGACCATTGAGAGCAAGCATAGTCAAGTCTTTGTCATCAATCATTTGACCAATTGTGGAGAGCTGATCTCTTATTTCTGAAATCCTCATGAAGTATGTAATAACAGATTCTCCTTTCACCATTTTCACATGATGAAGTTGTTGCTTCAGTGCAAGAGCTCGACTAGTGTTGTTGATTTCATACATCTCCTCCAAGGTTGTAAACATCTCTCTTGCCATATCCAACTTGAAGATGATCGGTACAACATGATCCTTGATGGAATCAACCAACACTTTCTTTGCCCTAGTGTCTTTCTTTCTCCACTGCAACTTCTCTTCTTCCTCCTCAGGTTTGGGAACTTTTGTTTTCAAAAACTCAGCCAAATCATTCTCTTCCAATGTGAGCATGATCCTGAACCTCCATGATGTGTAGTTCAAAATTCCTTTGAGTCTATCCTCGATTTTCAGACCATTCACCATTTTGAGAAATTTAGAAGATAGACTGAAAAAGAATAAAGTGAGTGTAGCAAACTAAATCTGATCATGATCTTTTTCACACCTGCTCTGATACCATGTTAGTGTTTCTTAGATCAGATTAAATAATGAAAGCACTTAATAATATTGCAACACATAAGACAATGAACACAACAAGACACCCTGGGAAAACCCTCCTCTTGAGGGAGAAAAACCCAGCAAATGAATCTCTTATATAAAGTAGAACAAGAGCAGAAATCTGCTTACAACTTAGGCCCAACAATGGCCAATACTTGATATCAAGAAATCACACTTCTCCTAGATGCAAACTATGTAATGAATGTGAGATCTTCCTTGAATCCAAAATGCTGCTATGAAGGTGTGAATTCTGCTCTTAATTGCGAACTTGCTTGAGTTGAATGAATGAAAATAATGACAAGTAAGACCTTGTATATATACAAGAGAGGTGCCTCTTCAAGATAGGTCAGCCCTCTAAAGTAATATAATAAATAACAATTTACAAATGAGGTCGGCCCAAGTGATAATCAAGGCAAGCGAATCATATAGGGTCGGCCCTCTCCATTTATTAAATGTTATAGTCATGAATTAAATAACCGAATGGCTACTCATTTAATTCATGCTTTCTTCTTGGAATTCGTGCAAAGGAAGTGCAGCCCTAAGCTGCTATAACATCAACATCTCCCACTCTCCCTCTCACACTCTCACTCTCCCCTCTCCCTCTCCCTCTCACTCTCTCACTCTCCCTCCCCCTCTCTCTCTCCCTATCCCTCCCTCTCTCCCTCCCACTGTCCCTCCTATTTCTTCCTCTCTCCCTCTCCCTCTCCCTCTCTCCCTCTCTCACTCTCCCTCTCCCTCCCTCTCTCCCTCTCCCTCTCCCTCTCCCTCTCTCTCCCTATCCCTCCCTCTCTCCCTCCCACTGTCCCTCCCTCTCTCCCTCCCACTCTCCCTCCCTCCTTCCCACTCTCCTCCCTCTCTCCCACTCTCTACCATTAACCCTTAGCTCTATGTGTGTAAAAATCAGATATCCGATTTGTGAAACTTCGATGTGTAGAGCCAAAATCTAACCGTTGCAGAACATGTTTTACAAATCAGATATTCGATTATATCGGATATCAGATTTGTGGATCATAGAAAAACCCCATGTGGGACATTTTTGTGCATTCCAACGGACCCTACATTCTGTTTGCAGCACTTTGTAGGCGACAAATGTGTTGTTTCAGACAGGAAGAGACAAAGATCAAATTTTTGGAGAATCTTGTACTCAAATTTATCATAAGGAATGATTTTTTAGCATCTTTTATGAGGTATAATGGGGAGCAGTAGTCGTTAGAAGAAAAAGAGTAAGAGAAAGCTTAGAAAAGAACAAATATCTGAATATAGACAAAGAGATAGAGAAGGTCATAAGAAGAAAAGACAAGGTATGTTAAATATTGGTGAACCTGAGCCATATGGTCTTTCAAGTGAAGAGGAAATTGAATATGTTCAAGGTGAAAATGTAGAACATGATATTGAAATTGGGAAGGAAAATTTTCAAATTGATATTGAAAATTTTCAAGATGAAAATGTTGAACATGGTATTGAATTTGGGAATGAAAATATTGAAATTGATAATGAAAATGTTGGAATTGAAGATGTTGAACATGATATTGAAATTGGGAATAAAATTATTCAAATTTATATTGAAAATTTTCAAGGTGAAAATGTTTGAAATGAAGATGTTGAACATAATATTGAAGCAAGTGTAAATCATGTTTCACCAGATTACATGAGAAATGAAGATCCTTGTGTGGAAGAAAGACATATTCCAAATTCAAGACCTTCAAGGACCCCTAAATGGTTAGTTGAAATTGATGATAACATTATAAATAATTTTGAAGGCAAGAGGTCAACATGAACTGCTCAGTAGTGGGCTAGAATACTTTTCAACCAATATTTTAGTGATAAAACATTGACCAAGAAATGCCAAATTTTTGTACAATTGCTAAAGATGCAAAAGATGAGACCTTTACTAGCCAAATTGAAGATTCATGTGAACAAGAGGACCTAAAAAATTTCTATTATTGACAAATTACACAATGGAAAGTTCACTTGATTACAACTGGCTTTCAGATCTACTACATCCAAGACATGTTTTTGTAGTTGTTGCACCGCAGGGGAATGAAGAGAGATCAAAATATTGGTTGGCTCGATGTGTGTGGGTAAAGCACAAGCTAACACAATCGATGGAAGATGATGATGGGTTTGTGTATCCTACAGGTTTATTTGTGGTTGAAGGAACTTGGTTGCGAACATACATGATTAGAAAGATTGGTATACCTGCATTTGAAGACTACGAGAAACAAAAAACCATTCTCATGTATTCACACCTTGTTGTAGCAAAAAATTTTAAGTTGTTGAAGCATCATGCCAAACCAAAGACAAAACAACTATGGACACTTAGTAATGTTGATCATGAAGCAATATTGGATACTCCTAAGCAAAGAGATGACCCTTTAGGCACACTTGAATAACATATTCAAGAATGGAAGGTACAATGCTTAAGCATATTTTTTGTTGTGACAATATAGATTTATCATTTGACAAATTTTATGATATTCCTAGCACAATTGATCATGGACCTGCTACAACAATAGCTCACTCCGATCCTTTCAAAGAGGTATGCAACATATTACAATAATATAGATTGGTTATTCAAAGCATATTTTATAGTTTGCATTACCAATTCATCATCATTCAGGTTGTTTAGATTAATATAGATTTGTTAGTCTAAGCATCTTTTTTTTGTGACAATATAGATTTATCATTTGATAATTTTTGTGATATTCCTAGCACGATTGATCATGGACCTGTTGCAACAATAGGGAGCTCTGATCCTTTCGGAGAGGTATGTGAAAAATTACAATAATATAGATTGGTTATTCTAAGCATATTTTCTATTGTATGTAGTTTAACTGCTATCTTGATGGTTTGTACAGGTGCTTGTCACTCCAAAACACCAACATACTACTCTTGTGGAAGACTGTACCTTGAATGCCTCAAATAGGAAAATTTTGAAATGTGAAACAATGTAAAAAGGTCATAACTGTGTATAGGCATAATCTATATCAAGTGATGTTTTTTGAAATACGAGTCAAATGTATGGCATTGTATAAAGGGTATATTTAAAATGTAAAAAGATTTTTGTACTTAATCGAGCTACAACCAAAGGTTTTCTTCCTAGTTCTTTCTTGTCGATATGCTTCTTTGAACTAGATTTTTTAATATATCCTATTTATATATAACAAATTACAGTGGCTTGCCACTTTTTCGAAAAACAAAAATGTAAAAAGTTCATGTGAATGTCATTTCCCATGTAATTGATTCAAGTTTATTGGGTAAGAGTTTTTTGATGCAAGAGCTAGGACTTGTAGAATCTTGATCCAACCTTAAATCTTTTTACCCCCACATTTCATTGACATTAACACTTTGGACTCTTAAGGAAAATCGTCAGTCTAATGCAACTCGAAGTGATTCGGCATATTTGGGTCCTAAAGAGGACCACAAGTAGCATAAACGTACCCATCCTTACATGTTGGAATAGTGCATTTTGTCATACGAGTTCAAGAATGAAAGTTGCACCACTTTGCAACTATACACCGTTTGCATTTGACAACTTTTCTCTCAATTGAAAACTCATCACCATGGGAAAACGCCTTCGAGATAGAAAAAACTGAGAGATATTATTGCAGATGGTCCCAAAATGATCCCATATCATTAGATGAAGAGTCTATAAGAATCATTTCTGAGGAATAGTCGATCAAAGATTGTTGCCTTTTAGCACTTTGGACTCTTAAGGGAAATCGTCAGTCTAATGTAGCTCAGAGTGATTCGACGTATTTGGGTGCAAAAAAGGACCATACCTAGCATAAATGTACCCATTCGAATGTGTTGGAATTGTGTGTTTGGTCGTACGAGTTCGAGTATGAAAGTTGCACCACTTTGCAACTTTACACTGCTTGCATCTGACAACTTTTCCCTCAACTGAAAACTCATCACCACGAGAAAATACCTTTGAGATAGAAAAAATCGAGAGAGGTTATTGTAGATGGTCCCAACACAATCCCATATCATCAGACGAAGAGTCTTTAAGCATCGCCATTTCTGAGGAATAGTCCGTCAAAGATTTATGCCTTTAAGCACTTTAGACTCTTAAGGGAAATCGTCGGTCCAATGCAGCTCAGAGTGATTCAGTGTATTTAGGTGCAAAAGAGGACCATACCTAGCATAAACATACCCATACGGATGTGTTGGAAAAATCCTTTTGGTCGTACAAGTTTGAGTATGAAATTTGCACCACTTTGTAACTTTACACTGCTCACATCTGACAACTTTTCCCTCAATTGAAAACTCGTCACCATAGGAAAATGCCTACAAGATAGAAAAAACTGAGAGAGGTTATTGTAGATGGTCCCAACATGATCTCATATCATCAGACGAAGAGTTTTTAAGAATCATGGTTTCTGAGGAATAGTCCGTCAAAGATTACTGCCTTTTAGCACTTTGGACTCTTTAAGGGAAATTGCCGGTCCAATGCAACTTGGAGTGATTCAACATATTTGGGTGCAAAAGAGGACCTTACCTAGCATAAACATACCCATTCATATGTGTTGGAATAGTCTATTTGGTCGTACGAGTCCAAGTATGAAAGTTGCACCACTTTGCAACTTTACACTGCTTGCATCTAGCAACTTTTCCCTCAACTGAAAACTCATCACCATGGGAAAACGCCTTCGAGATAAAAAAAACAGAGAGAGGTTATTATAGATGGTCCCAATAGTATCCCATATCATCAGATGAATATTCTGTAAGCATCACAGTTTCTGAGGAATAGTCCGTCAAAGATTGCTGCCTTTAGCACTTTGGACTCTTAGGGGAAATCACCGGTCCAATGTAGCTCAGAGTGATTCGGCGTATTTGGGTGCAAAAGAGGACCATACCTAGTGTAAACGTACCCATCCAGACGTGTTGGAACAGTCCGTTTGGTCGTACGAGTTCGAGTATGAAATTTGCACCACTTTGCAACTTTACACTGCTTGCATCTGACAACTTTTCCCTCAACTGAAAACTCATCACCACGGGAAAACGCCTTTGAGATAGCAAAAACTGAGAAAGGTTATTGTAGATGGTCCCAACATGATCCCATATCATCGAACAAAGAGTCTGTAAGCATTATGGTTTCCGAGGAATAGTCCATCAAAGATTTCTGCCTTTTAGTACTTTGGACTCTTAAGGGAAATCGCCGGTCCAATGCAACTCAAAGTGAGTCGGCGTATTTGGGTGCAAAATAGGACCATACATAGCGTAAACATACCCATTTGGACGTGTTGGAACAATTCATTTGGTCATACGAGTTCGAGTATGAAAGTTGCACCACTTTGCAACTTTACACTACTTGCATCTGACAACTTTTCCCTCAACTGAAAACTCATCACCACGGGAAAACGCCTTTGAGATAGCAAAAATTGAGAGAGGTTATTGTAGATGGTCCTAACATGATCCCATATCATTAGACAAAGAGTCTATAAGCATCACGATTTCTGAGGAATAGTCTGTCAAAGATTGCTACCTTTTAGCACTTTGGACTCTTAAGGGAAATCATCGGTCCAATGTAGCTTAGAGTGATTCAACATATTTGGGTGCAAAAGAGGACCATAACTAGCATAAACGTACCCATCTAGACGTGTTGGAAAAATCTGTTTCATCATACAAGTTCGAGAATGAAAGTTGCACCAATTTGCAACTTTACACCTCTGTAGAGATTAAGGGATGTCCTTTTCAAATCACTCTATTTTGAATAGGTTTGTGGAGCTACCAATGTTAAATCCAAGTTGACTGACTTCAAGCAAATTGAAGTTGACTGAATTCGAGAAAAGCTAATTCCTTGAATGTAAGACTCCCAAAATGAAGGAAGACCATTAAGAGCCAACATGGTCAAATCTTTGTCATCAACAATATGACCAATGGTAGAGAGTTGATCTCTCAATTCAAAAATATTCATGAAGTAGGTGATGAAAAATTATCCTTCCATCATCTTAACATGATGAAGTTGTTGCTTCAAGGCTAGAGCACAACTTGTGTTGTTGATCTCATACATCTCCTCCAAAGTCTTAAGCATTTCTCTCACTGTCTTCAACTTAGAGATGATAGGAACAATATGGTCCTTCATGGAATCAACTAACATCTTCTTCGCTTCGATATATTTCTTCCTCCATTGAATTTTTTCTTCCTCATCCGTAGGTTCGGAAAATTTTCTCTCCACACTCAACCAATTCATTTTCCTCCAAAATGAGCATAATTCTGAATCTCCATGAAGTGAAGTTTGATGCTCCTTCAAGTCTATCCTCAATTTTAAGACCATTCACCATCTTGAATAAGATAGAGATAGACAAAAAAAAAGGGAATAGAGGTATCACTGTAATAACTAGTCCCAACACGATCTTTTTCAAACCCGCTCTGATACCATGTTAGTGTTTTAATGATTAGATAATACAATTGAAAGCACTAAAAAAATGCAACACATAAGACAATAAACACAAGAAGAAATCTTCTTACAACTTAGGCCCAACTCATGGCTGAATTTGATACAATGAATAATAGCACCTCTCCTAGATGCAAAGATACAATCAAATATGCTTCTCCTTGAAATCGGCCTGCTGCCGCAAGATGAAGCGCTGCTACTCAAGTGCGAAATTTTTCTTGGAATGTGAATTATGCTGAATGAACTTGATTGAGGAAATGAACAAACATCACCTTGTATTTATACAAAATAAGGCGACTCTTCAAGGAGGTCGGCCTCTCTTGGAAATAATAAATTACAAAATAATATCAAGGAAGGTCGACCTCATCCATTTAAATAAAATGAGTATAAATTAAATAGACATAGGCTATCATTTAATTTATTACAACTTAATGTGATCGCTATCATGTATGAAAAATGTGGTAGCATAGACAAGGCAGTGGACTATTTGAAAAAAAACTTCAATGAAATGTGGTCTCATAGAATTCAATGACAAACAAAAGCAATTGACAACTGCTCATAGTTTTTAGTTATGCAATGTGAAGTAATGATTTGAGTTTGAAAGATGCGTAATGCAATGTAATCAACAATATAAATATAAACTACATAATATAACCATTATTTTTTATGCTATTGTACATTGATATTTAACCATTGCTCAAGATAAAATTTTCAAAGAGTTTAATCATGCACATGAGGAACAAATTAAATTTCGATTGTCAACTTCTATATATCAAATTATCCAATAATCAAGTGTATGTCCATATACAAAAATGGCATCGACGCCAACTCAAACAAAGTTTTACAAAATGTGGCATATGCCATCTCAATATGTATTCAAAATTTACATGCCAAAATGTCTATCTCATCCTAAACTACTGGTGGATCATCAAAATGGAGCCTCTTTGAAGCACTCATTGGCTCTGAAGGTGGCTGCATAAGAAAAATTCAAACCACAATTGAGATTAGTTATACTATATAATTTAAAATCGAATAATTAACATCAAAATCAATATACATTGATTTTTAATTGAACTCTAAAATTGAAATCTTGATTACCTGAAATATATGTCTCTTCAAAGGGTCAGGAGTCCTAGAATATACCAAACGGACATTTGAAATGCCAATCTATATATGTGAACAAAAACATAAAATTGATCCAAGTTAGCATACAATTATTGGTAATAGGAACATATTTACCAAACACAAAATAAAATAAACGCATACCTCTTTAGGTTGATCTTTTTCTTTATCTCCTTCAGGTGTTTCAACACCTCCTCCTTGAGGTGTTTCAACACCTACTCCTTGAGGTGTTCTAATACCTACTCCTTTAGGTGGTGTGTCCTTTTTCAACAAATTTGTATAGCTCATAATTTCCTGTACATAAAATTAAAATTGACAAGTACATATAAAACTACCAATCTATGTCGATGTATGTATAATCAATATAAGATCTTAAAAATTAATTCAATCCAATTTGAGTTCAATTACCTTCCCCTTATCTAAATTTGCACCTCCATTGTCTAGACGAGGCTACACCTCACTCGCACTAGGTATTTCCTACAAGAGGAAAATAAAATAAGCATATAAGTTATTACATAATTTCATTAATGATAGTTCAAATGACGATCAAGTATATAATATAAAATGTAAACGAGTGAGTGCGAAAATATATACTGTGTGTGTCCAAGCCAAATGAAATGGCCCTAAGGGTGCTATCAGTCACCTGTGTGAGCTCCTCCTCAGTCATCAACTGTCAAATAGACCTTGTAAATAAATATTAGTACTTGATACTATCTCTTATTAATATTCATTTAAAAACAAATGCAAGTTATGAAATTACAACTTAAATCTTACCTGTGTCACTATTCTAGTACCCCCCTCTCTAGTAGGAGAGGACTCTGTAGGGTGTGCTCCACTCCCCTGCAATTGATCTATAATGTCCAAATCATGGAGGTCATAAACAAAAGTGTCCAAGGGATGCTCAGGGGGCTGTACGAGAGGACCCAAGCATATCTAGCGACACATAGTACAAGTATGTGGCACACAAATATGTGGACCTAAGGAGGATGATGCACCAACACTCGAGCCTTCACCAAAATCACCAAAATGTGCCTGAACTACTGTAGAAGCATGCAAAACCAAATGACCACTCAAAGAGTGAATAGCTTGAATAGTCTATGTGGCTGCATCTTGGATAATCTCTGGATGATATATTGGAGGTGGCGAAGGGGAGTAAGGGGAAAATTTGGGTGTGGGACTACCCTAACTGCCCCTGGTCTATCCTAAGGCATACCTCCACCGACATCCTAGAAGGGTTTAATGTCAAAGTAAGTGACATGATGCCCTAACACAAACTCAACATATATTTTTTTAATAAGGTAAAATGGTATATCAAAATTATTGTTCAGTGGTTATCAAAAACCATACACCAACGATTCCAAAAGTTAGCTACAATGTCCCTATGAATGCACCATTTTATAGAAAGTTTTGTTTTATTAACATTCACTAGCAAACCGGTGCGGGGGTCAATGAATAAAGAGGTTATTTGGAGATCTTTCACATCATCATAATAAAATCCACATCCATAATATTCCTTCATGTCTTCTCACCATGAATGAAAGGAATTATGTTGGGTGGAGAGGGTTTGTATATTTTTTATTATTTCCTTCAATGTGTTTGTCATATCTCTCAATCGAGGGATTGTCTTATAAACTTCACAAATGCCCCTCAATTGACCCAAATTTTCACCAATTAAGTCTTCAATTGGTGGCTGCGGAGGTGGTGGAGCATTTGGCATTTGTGGATTTTGATTCTCAGCCATAATACTGATTAAAGTTAAAAACTAATTAATCTAATTGAAATTACACAATATAAATGAAATTATTATAAAAAAACCCTAGTTTTTAATAAAAATCCCAAAAAAACCTTACTTTTTCACATTAATCTATAACAAAATCTAATTTTTTATTAAAATACATCAACAACACTAGTTTTTAATCAAAATCCATTTAGAAACATTAATTTCTAATAAAAATTCAATGTAAACTCTAGTTTTTTATAAAAATCAATAGAAAACCCTATTTTTGATAAAAATCAATAGAAACCCCTATTTTTGATAAAAATTTCATAAAAACTACTTCAAATTAAGAGAATCTACTTGAAAAATTGATTACAACATTTAAAAAACCAAATACTTACCTTTGAAATCGGATATCTGATAGAAGTGGATATCGGATTTTTCGCTTTTCCTTGTGCACCTGCGTGCAAACAGTGAGAAATGAAGTTATAAGAGTCAGTTGGATTTTATATAATGTTTCCACAAATTGGATATTTGATTTTTAGAAACTAGGTTTGGGCTTTGGTTCGGCTAAATGTATTGACACCTGAACCTAGAAAAGTCAAATCGGCATTTCCGCGTTTTTGAGTCGATCCAAAATGTGATTTTTTCTCATTGCCACTTTTTGGCCCATCATGATCTTGCACATACCCAAAGTAATCAAATGAAGTGCTACACAATTTTGAAGTGAATAAAGATTTTTCTACTGCGTAATTAGGGTTTTTTGACATCAGGCAAAAAAGTAAGTAATTCAAACATCAAGCTATGAATTTGAAGGATTTTTCTAGGTAATGGGTGGTTATAGTCAATTCAAGGGAAAGGAGAATTGAGTTACAATGGGTATATGCTACTGAATTTTTTGGATAATTATGGTTTGTGAAGAATTTGTGAAAACCCTAGTTCTATAAACCCTACACTTAAAATGGTTGGAATATCAACTAGAAAGAGAAGGCCTTTAGATGAGGAGATTATTGCATTGCTCCTAGGGTCAGAAAAGTGACCAAAGGTTGGTCCAAGGTTGTGGGTTTTATAGAAAAACTCATCGATAAGAAAAGTGGGTGCAAAGACCCCATTATCACAAAATAGGGGTATGCATTGTTCAAACATGCTTATAGAAAATCTTACTTAGAGAGACCAATTTGCAATATCTAAAATTTGGGTTTGGGAAATTAGTGGTTCCCAATGTATTTTTTAATGTGGAATTGGTCAGATAGCTGGTTATGGCATATATCCTTGAGAATAGGTCTTTGTTCACAATGGGTGGTCAGATTTTTCTTGCCACTAGATAACAATCATATTTGCATAATCTTCCAATTGGATCCCAATGCACAAATACTAATTGGCATGGGTGCATTGAGAAGAGAATATGAAAGATATAGGGATAGCTACAGAGTAAGGTGGATCCCATTCTTTAGGTCAAGAGGGCCAAGAAGAGAACTATTGAGGTTTGGAAAAGGGTGATATGGAACCCTTTGCTTATGATTGTTTTGAGCCATACTTTTAGAAGATATATTTTTCCTTGCTTCAGGTCTTGGGAATGGATAGTAAGATTCACATCCCTGCCAATCTAATGGTTTTAGCAGTAGATATTCAGAGCATGGATGTAAATAGGCCCTATGATTTTGTAGGGTATGTGGCAGATCAATTGTATATCCCTTTGTGCAATTAAGAAGGATCCATTGAGTTCCATGTACTTTAGATACTACCCTCTTCTGATGCACTTAATTTTACATGTTGGAGTGCAAGTATGACCACCACAACTTCAAATCATTCTAGTGGGAGAGAACAATAGAATACTACCAACCAGGAGTGGATCTATATTTGAGATAAGGACTATAATCAGTCCAATTACTCTAGCTTTGACTAATTTTTTGTAAAGCCTTTGGGGAGAGGACTAGGCCTCCCCATAGATTGGGGATTATTAGAGGAGATAAGAATAATTTTTAAGGCCAAAGGACCTTACCCCTGGAAAGGGGATTGATCATGTAGTGTAGGAAAATGTACTCCTTTATATTTTCACACTTTTTTGGGTCCCCTTAATTAAATTGGACCTAATTATGCCTTAATAAGCCCTATTTTGCATCTACAAGACTAAAAAATACATTTTCCGAAGGGCAAACCTGACAATAATTAATTCCAACACATAATACTTTATTTTGAGAAATGTGTGTTCAAGGAATATGACCTAGGACCCCTTCACCGATGGGTGAATGTGTCCTCCCTAGGTCTTTGAACCTAAATTTTAAATATGTTTTTGGCAATATTTTAATGTCCCCAAATTCAAATTTTAATGCCGGCTTGTGATGTTTAATTTTCAAGAAATCAAGGATACATACCTATAAATACAAGGCTATTTTATCAAATCAAGCCTAGAGTTTTTATGCAAGCATTCCTAAAGTAAATATTATGATCAAAGGCATTCGAGAGTAGATTTATTAGTGATTTATTGCAACAACCAAGATTTCAAGCATCATGTCAAAGTATTTTGCAATCCTGCATGTTTTTGGAGCTAACATTGTGATATATGTTTCAAAGGTCAAGTCAAGCATTCAAGTAATATTTCAAGCATCAAGATCCACATCCATTGAATCCATTTCATGCAAGATCAAGATCAACATTCCAAAGGTCTACTCAAGGGCTTGGTGAGTTACAACATAACACTTGTTCATTCATCATTCCCTTCAAATTTCATTATTTCAATTCAAGGTTTAATTACCCAACAAGGTTTGACTAAGGAAAACCTCCATTCACCAAAAATACAAAATTTTTACCTCCTGTGTTTGTGTTGCAATTCTTAGGTTGAAGAAAAATTGAAGATCTCTTGAAGAGAAAATGTGGAAAAGTTATCAAAGTTGCAAAAAGTTGTCAATATTATCGTCAATTCAAGGAATCTCACTTATAAATCTTATTTCCAGCTTTTCAATAGTAAAACTCAAATCAAACAAAAGCTACAAACTAACATCAGAGGCTCCTAAAAGCTGGTTGAAATCTCTACACAAAGACCCATTCACCTATAGGTGAATTAGTCCCAGTCAACCTCCTAAATCTGCATTTTGGTGATAGGTACACATCACTCTACCCTTTTCATATCTACCAAAACTTTGCTATTTCTATTTGTATTATGCTTTAAATTAATGTTTTAAGTTTGAATGGGCATGATTGGGTTGATTTACTATTTTTAGTTTTTCTCCCAAAAGTGTTGTTCAAGGTGATACGCTCATCCTTAGTCATAAGGAAATCAATAGATTCTCTCATTGAGTTGACTCACCTAAGGGTTGTAATTCAATTCTTTTTATGGATCTCATTTCCTAAAGAAATAAAGGAAAATAGGTCCATATATGGATTTTTATCATTGTGGTGAACGCTCCCCCCTTAACACCCATTTTTATTCATTTAATTTTGGTGAACCTAACATTCTTGCACTATAAACTTTATGAATTTAGAGTCCATTCAAACCCTAGATCTAGGATTTGCATTATTTTGCATTGTATTGCATTTATTTGCATCTCACTTAGGGTTTTTAACTTTCATTAGTTTGCACCTCATTCAGGGTTTTAGGTTTGCATTTTAAATTCTTTAAAATCTAAAAAATTCAAAAATCATTAATTTTGCATAGTGCTTACATAACATTGCATGATCAAACACTTAAATCATAAAATTGAATCAAAATTACATCTCAAATTAGGTTTTTTTGCTTGTCATTTAGCATCATTTCGCACTTGCATTTAGATATGATTTGCCAAAAATCTGAAACTATAACTACCTATTTGCAACTAGAATCAAAAAATATAAACATTAACTCAAAAATCTATAATTTAATTTTTGAAAACCCTAACAGAAGACCCATTCACCCAATGGGAAAATGATTCCCTGATCAAACCCATTTCTGAATTTTTGGGCACTAAAAACCCACTGTCTACATTCTATGTTTTTGCATTTAGCTTTCTATTTCAGTTTTCAAAATTTATATTTTCTGCAATCCTCTACAATAAGGTTAATTGATCAATTCAAGTGCATTTAAAACATAAATTGGACTTAAAAGAAATCATTTTCAGGTTTTTGTATAGTAAAATCAGAAAATTATCTTGTTTAAAATTTGGAAATTGCTATCTATTTTTACATACTTGCATTGCACTTCCTATTTTTGAGTATTTTTTGCATTTATCTAGCACCTATTCTCCATTTTGGATGCACCTTAGGTATGGTGAAACTTGTATGAGCTTCACAACCTCATGCCCTATTTCCAATATTCTAGTGAGGCATAGCTCTAGACTCATGACATCTTGCGCTAGCACGTCCACTGTGGATCTTGAGTTCCCTATCTCTTTCACTCATAGTGTTGACAATAGTCAAACCATCATGGACCATGGTAGAGCTACTAATTTTTTTTTTAAAATTATGATGAGTCTTACCTTGTCATGATTTTGGGCTTCTATGTTTGAGGGTAGGGCTTAGGGTTTTAGGTTAAAAACCCTCTTTTCAAATTTTATATAGTCATGAACTTTGAATGTTTTAATTCTCTATTGACCTGTTGCACTCGGTTGTCAATCAATTAAGCTGTAACTTGAGACATTGAAATCATTATTCACACTGACCCCTTTTGTCTAAGTCTATCGATCACCATCTACAAGTTTATTGTTTTAATTTTCCATAGTCAGGCTAAATAATTCATGTTTAAAGACTTATGTATTAAGTATTTCTTCCCGAGGGTTAAGTCTCATCGACCTAGTCATGGCCCCATCTTGAAAAACTAACTTTGTTTCATGTGTAGATATTTGATGACTATTCAATCTTAAGGGTTGATCCTAGCCATTCCCCACTAGCCCCACAAGGAATGTTGGTGACATCACGGAGAAGCTACGGGATCAACGGGATATTGACATGTATACTACCATAGGTGTAGGCCCCGATCTTCACTGTTGAACTTGATGTCTTAAGCTTCAAGATCAATGACCAAGATGCAACTGTGAGATTGAATCTCAGTCATTCCCCGCTCACCCTGCAGGATTAAAATATTGCTTTAATAAAAGTTGTGAGGTCAGCAAGTTGTCGCCCTATGGATGAAGGAAGAGGTGGGGTCCAAGAACATATGAGTTGATGTCCAGTTGGTAAAATCTCATTGTCCAATGAGGTGGCACACTAAAATGATGGAAATTCAAACATCATTGACTCAATCTAAGCCATGAAAAAGGGCATCTCATTGGGAGATCAATGAAAGATATTCAAAATTGAGGGTACAAACATGATAGTGATTTTTGCTTTGTGCGAGCAAGAAATAATGATGGAAATGACTACTAAAGCTACCCAATTTTTCTCAAATCAGATGTAATTAATTGGTTTTCGCATAATTGAAAATTGTGAACAAATATGGAGTGCACAAGAGATTGAGAAAACGCATTTGTAGAGTTCAACATGGTCAACATTAGGGTTTCTTGCGAGTAAAATTTGTAAATAAAATAAACACAATTTTTGTGCTTTATTCAAACCATCTAGAATTAGGGTTAAAATTCACTTTGCTTTCAATCAAAGTGGCTTTTGTGCTTTGTTTTAATTGCTTTACTAAGGTTTGAATTTTCTTTAAAAAGGTCCCAATTCTATCAAACATTTAAAATTCTCCACTCTTGAGCTGAGCCCTAGGTTTGGATTGAATAGATAGGTTTTAATTCTTTTATGTCGAAACCCTAGATTGTTCTAAACTTGTTTCACTACTACTGGTGCCCAAAACACAAACCGCCAACTCTGCAACCCCATCTAGAATACTCTTCCAAGATATAATTGACCAGTTAAAACCCTCCACAAATAAAAAGGCCGAGGGAAGAGTTTTATTCTATGGCCCTAGAATCAGAGAAGGGTTAATGGACAAGTAGTGCTCTAGAAAGGATGTTGAAGTTCCTTTCACTAGATAGAAATTGTTTCAGCATTGGTTCGGGAATATAAATCTTGGGGTTCTTGTTTGAAATCCTTGGAGATTAGACATGGAAAAGCTGGTAGTTCCCAATGTATACATGGATGTTGACTTGTTAAAATATATTTCTGCAAGATATGAACCAATTTCCAGATTTGTTAGGGAATTTGATGGTAAGGAAATGTTGAAAATAACCAAAGAAAAATGTTGAGATTTTCCAGTTGCATGAGTGGAACAAGGACATTAATCCCCTTGATATGAGTGTCCTCAAAAAGGAGTATGAGAATACCAAGGTGTTGCTCAGAACAACAATGTTACCTATACACACTACTATTTCTAGGACTAGGAAGAATAGGAAGCAAATAAGGATTGGTAAGAATGAATTAGAACCCTTTCCCATGAGATATTTTTCTAATTACTTCAAGAAAACTATATAATCCTTATACCAGATTATTGGTTTTACTCCACTCTACACCTTACCAAAGGAGTATAGCTATATGGGAGCACATTTATAGCATCCAACCTTCAATGTAGTTTAAGACTATGCCACCTATTTATCAGAGCGCATCCACAAGGGTTTGGTTGATTTAAAAGGTGGAAAGGATTGGGTACGTTTTTGGTGTTACTCCCTCTTAATGTATATGTTCTTGTATAAAAGTGATTTTTTTTTAGAGGGATATGCCATTGAAGAAAAGGGAAGATGATGTTGATTTACCTATCCAATGTTGGACTTAAATTATTGACAAAGAGGACCAAAAATTTGATTATGTGGTTTTCCATAATTCCTTTGTATCTAAATTGAGGAGGTTCTTGGTATATGATCCACCTAGGATCCCCAAGGAAATCCATGAATTCTTGAGGCCCATGGAAAGGATACAAAATCTAAATTTGAGCCATAATTGGGGAGATATAATCCCATATCCTAGCTCAAAAATCTTCAAAGTTTATGACACATGTGTGAGTCCTTATGTGCTACCAAGATATTCCACTGGGGATTGGATTTATGGAAGTTATGAGGTAATTAGGAGGAGCTCAAATGGCACACCTACCTGAGACATTGAAAAAGGGCCCATTCTTCCTAGAATGGACAACATTTTCTGATTTTGTAATGATAAAGGGAGGATGGAAGGACTTGGTACATCTTCTTGGACCATACAAATTAAAAACTATGTGCCCAAGAAATAATGACCCTAAGGGTTTCATTGCTGCAATTAAAGAATAGCATAGAAGTGGATCTTTTGTACACAACTTTTACTATCCTGAGGATGTAATCAAGAATAATTTTTTACTTTCAAGAGCAAGAGGAGAGGAAAGAAAAATTTCTAGCTTTCAATAAAACGGTGGATGATGTTAATAAATCCAATCCCAACTATGATCCTATACCCAATATTAAGGGTGAATTCAATAGAATTATGCATGTTATGAACAATTTTTAGGACACAATGGGTGTCTTGAGGGTAGAGCGCGTGGTTGTAGATAAGGGGAAATAAGTGTTAGTTGAGAAATATCCCAATGTAGTATTGGAGGAGAGACCCTCTTATCAACCACCACAAAAAATAGGAATATACTCCAAGAAGAAGAAAATAATAGAGAAAAGTCAAAAAATGCCAACCCCTATTATGTCAGAGGGGTCAAGGGAAAATTCTCCTGAGAGATCAATGTTGCACCCCCAAGATAGGCTCCATCCATTGTGATTGATGGAGATTCACCCCATGGAAGTCCTGCTCCACTAGAGCAACCACCTACTAAGAAACAAAAGATTGAGGTTAAAGTGGTATTTGACTACCCTGATACAAAGGAGGAGGATATTATTATTACTCTTGAAGAAATGCAGCAAGGAATGCTAAGGGAGGTTGCCTCTAGCTCAATAGAAAGTGTCCTTAGACTTGGAAAGGTTGATCTTAGTGGTTTAAATAGTGCGGATGATCTGAGGCAGGGGGCTTGTAAAGTATTTATCAAAGATTATTCTTTTATTGAAGCCAAGGCATTTGAGGACTTCATATGGAGAGCCAAAACCTCATAATATGCAAAAAATGTGGCCAAAGAAAGGAGCTTACACCCAAACTTCCCTAAAGGTTCCATTCAGGGAAATGTAAGGAAAGTTATGAAGGAGGAGTTTTAAAGAATTACAAATAAGGAGGCTAGAGAACTTGTGGAAAAGAGTGGTGTATTGGTTTTACCTAAGTAGGATATTGCTGACTTAATGGTGCTGGACACCATAAGGAGGTTTGAAAGGCCCCTGTTTCAAAGTGAAGAAAAGGCAAAATTGGCACTTTAGGGATCAACATTCGGTGAAGAATGTGATGCATTAGAAGTCTAGTCACTATCTTTGTGATCTAGAAATCCAATAGTTGCTGAGTCAGTTGACTTTAATGAATAATTGGTTATAAAGAGAGTGCTTAACACTCCAACCTTGGAAGCAGATGATATGATGGTAAATGTTGTAAATTTTTCTAAAGAAACAGTTGAGAGCCTTACTCTTGAAAGGGATATGATTAGGGGTAAGTACAATGAACTGGTTGATGAATATGATGTGAGTCCACAGAAGGTGGTAGTACTAGAAACTGAGGTAGCATTGTACAAGCAATAGATAGAAGTATTGAGGGCACAAGGCCCAACTAGCTCAAGTCATGCACCTAATGCATATCCAATGGCACAACCTCAATCTCCTATTCCACCAGAACAAGCCCTGACAATAGTGCCATATAACATGGGTCAAGAACCACTTACAATAGAGGAATAAAGCACATCAGGTGTAGTTCCATCAAATGATCCTACCAAAGCACAATGGCTCCAAAAAATTGATGTGTATAAGAAATTTCTTGAACAAGCTCATGACACCATGTATAGGAACAATTCCAATATTGTTCATACAGTACTCAAACATATGAATTAGAAAATTCAGAGAAAAATTAAATAGCGTTCATTCAAATTATACTTTTATGTTGCAAGCAATAAGGTTATCCCAAAGAGATAAGGACATTTCTATCCCAATCTTAGATAAGTGGATTCCTAGAGTTGGTAATTTGAAACTCATGTTGTTTGGGGCTAAGCAATAAGAGGACAAATATCCAAGGGTGGTCCCAACTTACAAATTTTTTGGTGAGATTAAAGAGAAACAATTTTAGGGGTATGTTGCTGCTTTGGAGCAAAAGATTAGAGAATTGAAAGCCAAATATGATGAGGCAGATTTGATATTGTTACCTAATATTTAGCATACATATGATGAAGTGAAAACCCTACAAACATGGAAGCATTAGGTGGACACTACTATTGTTTCTCAAGTAGATCTCATTTGTGAGAATGTTGACATTGATATATTGAAGAATACTCTTGAGAGACTATCTTTCATTATCAATTTCCTAGAAGATTTTGAAAAAGAAGCCAATTCAGTGATGCCAAAGTACTCTCCATATAGAAAGAAGATGGATGAAATGATTGATTTCAATTGCCCATCTGGTGCAAAAAATAAGTAGTGGAAGAGGATATTTATTGATGAATTGGATTTATAAACACATAAATGGAGGACACGTATGCTTGGTAGAGTATAGTGTGGGTTTGGCCTAAGATATTTCAATGCATAAAAGATATGTGCCTCCAAATTAAAAATACCACAGGTAAATGTTGATTACTGATGATTAGGATGTTGACTTGAATGTTCTTTCACCCTTTTCACCTTTTTAACCTTTTGCATACTTTTGTCTTTTTATCAAAGGAGTGAATATGTTGCAATGGTTAGAAGATTATTATTTTCAAAATGTGCCTTTTGGAAGGTGTATAATTCTTCACCAACTAAAAGAAGGCTTTTGTTTCAATGATGAATATTCATTTAATTTGTTGTAACTTTCCATAGGGAAATATTTGTTATAGTAGTCAAATTGAAATATGACATGTGTAATTTTTGGCCTAAAGGTTGCTTTGCTCCCTTTCTCTTATAAAAGGGAATTCTAGGCCATTAGTATAGGTCTCTTGTTGAATTCTAGATCCGAATTATGAAAATTGACAATATAGAGAGAACACATATGAATTCTATATCTTAAGTTTTGAGTCTGGCAAGTGAATTTTTACTATTGTATGGTTTATGAATATACCTGAATAATAATGAAGATCTCTTGAGTCTATCGTCTCTCTAGTTTTACATTGTATCTAAATTATTAATGAAAATTTTGATCAAGGATCATTTCATTAATCTTCATTGTCATTGTGCTTTGATGTGTGTTTTAATTTAGGCTCTGGTTCAATGAATCAATTAAAATGATTTGATTAACTCATAAATTCATATACATGTTTGGTGGATTTGATAAATATTCATAGAATACGAGTAATGATATGTGAGTTACAAGACATTCTCACATAGATCATGTATATTTAGAATCAAAATCACCTTATAGTTCAATTTGTTGTGTTTTGAATCCTTTCCCAAAGATATGGAACTGGTCGTAGGTATTATTTGTATCTATGGTTCTAGTTACCCAATTTGAGAACAAAATTCATAAATCGATTTACATTTGTTATGGTTGGTGTTTTATGGATTCTCAACTTTAGAGGTGTTATATTTCAAAGGAATTGCCTTTTTATTTAAAGATTTCATTTATTTAACATTTGAGTGAGAATGTATCTATTATTATGCAATGTGTGGTATAATTATGTATCGAGGTTGTAGAATACAGATTGTGGGATTACCCTCCTAAGTTTTGCAGAGCCCGAAGTGTAGGAGGGAAGCATCTCAGCTTCCTCTCGTTCGTTGGAAAATTGTATCCTAACTATTCAATAATTGAATTTGGTAAATTCATAGATACTTTGTGGGATCTGATTGGTTCTCTAAAAAAACCAACAAATTGGCAACTCTACTGGGCAGTTGGTTGATAAAATATTTGTTCTCCAGAGTGCCTTGTCAAAGATTACTATGCTTCATAGTAATGTTTATCCCTAGAGTCAGTCTATTTGAATTTTTTGTTAGCCATTGTTCAGAGTTGCTCCGATTTTCCCACCATTTTGTGTTTAAATTCCTTTGCTCAAAGTTCAACCAAAAACACTTCACATTTTTCAAAGCCTATTTGAGTCTGTAAGGATCTTGTGAAATTTTCATAAAATGTAACATAATTGCTACAAAATTATCCCAAGTAATTTGGGTGGTGACTCTAAATTCTAAGCACTAGTGTGTGCCAATACTTGAAGATATCAAAGAAGTAAAGAAGAAGAATATAAGAAAATTACAAAGGTTGACAAAAGCAAAGAATATTCAAGCAAAAATGCGAGGAACTCACGACCACATGAAGAAACATCTAGAGAAAAAGTTGGAGGGAGAATTTCCCAAGAATACTCATAGAAAATGGGTAAAAGTAAAAGATGCAGAAACAAGTAAGTCTACCCCTCATCCAACTCTTGAATGTGAATTTCATTCTAGTTCTGATTCTGAATTTGATAGAAACTTGTTAGAATTTAGTGATAATACATATCCTGAAAGAGGAAAATTTATAATGAAAAATATTGTGAGTGAGCGAACCTCAGATCAAGGCTTAATGGTCATGTAGAGGAGGGAGAGAGAATACAATGAGATAATATAAATGACAAGAGTGTTAGGGTTGCAAGGCATTTGAATGCAACTTCTATCACAAATACCTCTCTCCCTCAAGACCTGTTGACTGGTTTTGATGAGTATATTAGTGAAAATACTCCCGCCCATGCTAAAATTGTAATAACATCTGACGCTGATACTAATTTACTAGAGGAGGAGAAATTTTTTAATGCTATGTAACAACTTAGAGCCAGAGCGTTGAAGTGTGATGAAAATAGGAGAAAAAGGGAGGAGGAGAGAGAAAATAGGTTAAGGGAAGCTATGATTGAGAGAGACATGTTCCAAAGAAAATTTGAGAAAATGGAGGAATTAGAAAGGTTAGTAGCTAAATCTACCCAAATAAATGGTCCCGCAGTTGAAGAAAATTTGTCTAGAGATCCTATAACCGCTTCAGCTGATTTTTTTTTAAGTTCATGGAATAATCCTCTCTTAGAGCTGATCTTCCCCCTAAAAATAAAAATACTGATCTTGTCCCTTGTAACAAACCTGTTGATCTTGTCCCTAGGAAGACAAAGAAAGTTCCCTAGAACAATGTTAAGGGAAAGAAACCTCTCAGTGGTGTCAATATAAATGAGGGAGGTTCCTCTCAAAAGGACACATCACAATATGATTCTATCTGAATGGTTGATAAGTTAATCAAAGAAAATGCAGAGTTGTAGAAGAAAGTGCAAGAGATGGAATTACTAGCTGTTAACAATGAAATGAAATTAGGTTTCTTGGAATATACTATGAATACTTTCATCCCTAAAACTTAGCCCCCTCAAGCCTATATATCATCTTCAAATCCCTCATCGAGTGAAAATCCTTCCAATTCATCCCCACAACCTGAGAATAAGGCTAAAAAAAATCAAAAATATGATTCCCAACCCAAGATACTTGACATTGTGAGGTATGAAAATAATTATAATAGGAGAAGGAATCATGAAAAGCAAAATGAACATGAGGGACCTTTTGGAAGAATAATATTGCATACTGACAAATATAGGCAATTATGCTTTGATGAAATCCCAGTATATCCTAATCTTGTTCCTGATAACGCAAGAAAGCATTTGCCTAAGTTTATCGATAATAATACTCTCAGTGGTGAAGATCATATGAAAGATTTTCGAAGTTTTTTTGAGGACCTTGAGCTTTGGGATGATTTTGCAATGAAATATTTTATGTAGTCATTGATCGAAGATGCTAGAGATTGGTACAAGAGCTTTCCTGATTGAAGCATTGATTCAAAATATGCTTTCTATAGAATTTTCAAAGAACAATATGGAGACCAAACCGATCCTAGGTTTAGGTTGAATGATTTTAATAATATCACAAAGGGACATAATGAAATGGAAACTAAGTTTAATGCGAGGTTCCAAAAATCCATGAATAGAGTCCTCGGCTATTTAAGGCCTAATGAAATGTATGCCTAGTAGTATACTATAATGCATATGATTCAAATATGTGTTAATTGTCTACAAGAAGATTATAAGATGGAAGTCTACATAGAAAATAAGAGGAGATCCTTTAGTAAGGTAGGGAGAAGAGATGATCCCAAAGCCTTAAATAATCCTAGAGTTCAAAATGGGAAAGCTGGTAAAGTTGTAGTTCTTGAGGATAAATTAGACCAGGTGCTTAATTTGTTGCAAAAGGCAACAAAGAATGATAAACCACAATTCCAAAGAAATGAAAGACCACCAAGGTTACAATATTACCCTTACCACACTAACTAGAACAATGGAAAGCTATTTGGCCTATTTCATAACAACCATATAAATGTTCAAGCATAGGCTACACCTGACCCAATACAGAAAAAATCTACAAATGTCACTGAAGATTTAACATGGTGCATGGCATGCCAATTACCTCATTCACCACAACAATATGCTATGGAAATATCTGTGGAAGAATAACAAGATGATCAAGGAGATTTTTACCCCCCTCAAGATCAAGATGAATTAACAAATATGTTTATGACTCCTTCAAATTTTGTCTGTGATGATTATTCTTTTGATGATGAGCCTTGTAGGGGTGATGTTGATATGAAAAGACATGAAGTATATGTACATCATGAGAAAGTGTTTTCAGATGAAGAGGGAGACCATGATTTTCACGTTTATAATCTTGAATTGGATAATGTTTGCTTGAGAAGACCCTCAAATAAAGAAATTGAAAATATGACAGTGACATTGGCTAATAAAACAATAAGTAATTACCATTTCAGAAAGAAAGTTGTGAATGGTAATCAAGGCAAGCCATGCAACATGTTCATTAAAGAGAAGGTGGATGACAAAGAGTCTAAGGTAGAAGCTAATAAATATGTGGTAAAACCCAAAGAAGCTAAAAACTGGGTTAAAAGGGGTGATAAGGTCAAGATAGATGGTCCAGTTGCTTCCTCATCTAGAAAGGGTAAAGAGAAGGAGTGCAGTCTTGAAAAGAGTGAGAAATAAAATGACAAAATATTGCATAAGGAAGTAGTTTTTCTTGAATTACCAAAGTATACTCTTGTGGACATGTTTGAAGTATTGTCTTGGGTTAAGGTTACAGTCCCACTTTTGGAAATGATGAGAATTTATGAACACACAATACTATGATTGACCTCATTAATAGTATAGCTACAAATTCTAGTAAAAAATTAGTGATTGATCCTCCAAAAGTAATAAAAAATCAAGAAAATGTTGATAAAGTGGAAGTAGTAAATAAAAATCTTGAGTTATACTTGGGGGTTATCATCACTGCATGCCAAAGTCATGTTAATCCATTTTTTTGAGTCTGATTATTCATGGGAAGTTCTTAAATTACAACATGATTGATTCAGGGGCCTCAAACAACATGATGCCAACAAAAATTATAGAGGCAATGGGTTTGAAGATTGATAGTGCTTATGGAAAATGTTATGCCATGGAATCGAGAGAAGTACCTATCATAGGAGTGATTAAAAAAGTCCCATATAGACTTGCATCATTCCCTGAGAAGGAATAATCATTCCCTGAGAAGGAATAATCATTCCCTGAGAAGGAATTGTACATGAGTATTACAGTGGTGGATATCCCACCAAATTATGGGATGTTTTTGTCAAGACAATGGAGTGCATGTATAGGCAGAAGCATTCAGTGGGATTTATCTTTTGCTAAATTTTCAATTGACCAAAAGGATGTAAAAATTTCTAAAGAACCAAGAGCCCATCATATGATTGAATATTTCAGAGATCCAGAAGGACCAGTAATAATCAAATTTTTGGATACTAGTTTGGAAACTTTTCAAGTTGAAGAATTGAGGCAAGAAGATGAGGTTAATCCTACACCAATTGATAGAGAGGTACTCAATGCACCACAAGAATATGCTCTCTAGACTATGTATTTTGATGGAGCTTGTTCCAAAGAAGGCTCTTGCACAAGAGTTATCCTTATCTCCCCACAAGGTAAAACATTCAAATACTCTTTCTTGTTGAAATTTTCTTGCACAAATAATGTAGCCGAACATGAGGGTCTATTGCTTGGTTTTGAAATTAGCTTCAAAGCATGGTATCAAGATGTTAAAATTGTTGGGAGATTCTGAACTGGTGGTTTCCCAAATTAGATCTAGATTTGTTTCAAAAAATAAAAGGCCTAAGCAATATACAAATGCAGTTTGGGACACCATAGAGGTCTTTCATGCTTTTAACATAGAATGGATAGAAAGGGGAATGAATTTCAAGGCATATTTGTTAGCCAATATTGTTGCTATATTACATGAGGTCACTTTTGATGGAATCTCAAAGATAGAGGTACAAATTCGGCCTACAGTTCTTGACAATATTTGCAATTGGCAAGTATTTGATGATGACAATGATATTTTGAATTTTTTGCACTGTATTGATCAATATGAAAACCAATAAATTGAGTTTAGCTCATTGGTAGTGGAAGTAGATGGTAAATAAACACTATTTGGGAATGAAGTAACCCAATTGAAAAATAATAATATTCCCAAAGGACTAGTTGCACTAGAAAGGGTCTTTGATGACCTCGATAAAACAAATATTAAACAACCATCTTCCCACAAGGAAGATTTGGAAGAAATTAAATTGGGAATGGAGAATTCTCCCAAAAAGGCATAAATAGGAAAGAAAATGAAACCTCATTTTAGAACCATATCGATTACCTTGTTAAGAAATTATAGACATGGGTTTTCCTAGTCATAAGATGACCTAAAGACTTATAGGGAAGATCTATTTTAGCATGAGATACCTTTGAAGCCTAATGTAAAACCTTTTGGGCAGAAGCAAAGACCCATAAATTCCACACTTGAGCCCAAAATGCAAGAGGAACTCACAAAGTTAAGGGATTCTAGGAATATTAAGCCTATCATGCATTCTTCATGGGCTTCAAACTTGGTTCCTGTTAGAAAAAAGAATGGTGACCTGAGGCCTTGTGTTGATTTCAGAAATCTTAATGTAGCATCCTTGAAAGACAATTATCTTTTGCCTAATATGGAGGCTATGTTACAGAAGGTGACATGATGTGAATTTCTATCAATGATGGATTGGCTCTTAGGCTACAATCAGGTCATGGTGAAAGAATTTGAACAATACAAGACTAAATTCACTACACCATGGGGAACCTATGTGTATGTGAGAATGCCATTTGGTCTAATCAATGCAGGTGGAACATTTCAAAGAGCCATGGATGTTGCCTTTGTAGACTTTATTGATATATTCCTAGATATATATTAGGATGACTTGAATACTCACAACAAGAATGAAGAAGATCACTATTCCCACTTGGAGAAAATATTTGTCAGAGCTCTTGAATAAAAGATTTCTATGAATCCTAAGAAATGTGATTTTGGGGTTAAGAAAGGTAAATTGTTGGGACACATTGTGTCTAAACAAGGGGTTGGGATTGATCTTGAATGTGTAGTAGCTATACATAAAATTCCACAACCTCGAAATGCACTGGAGATTCAATCATTTTTTGGACAAATTAATTTTGTGAGAAGATTTGTCACTAACTTTTCTATATTGTCAAGCCTATCTCTAAAATGTCGAAGAAAGGAGAAAGGGTAGCATGGAAATAAGAGCCTACCAAAGCCTTTCAAGCTATAAATGATTCCATTAAGAAAGTTCCTATCCTCAAATCCTTTGACTACTCAAAACTATTTCAACTATTCACTTTTGCTTCATTCCATACCGTGGAAGGAGTGCTACTACAAAACAATGATGAAGGGTTTGAGCAACCTATTGCTTTCTTTAGCAAATATTTACAAGTTGTCGAGCTTAAATATGATGCTACTGAGAAGCAATCCTATGGATTGGTCAAAGCTATTAACAAAATTAGGACATATTTGATGGGAGCAACTATAGTAGCATATGTTCCAAGCATGAAATTTAAGGATATTTTCACTCAACAAGAAACCATAGGTCAAAGATGTAGGTGGATCAATAGGATCCAAGATTTCAATATTGATATCTAGATTAAAAATTTGGTGAGAGGCCAGAGCCTGTAAAAGTTGATGGCTAAGACCAAATTGGAAGCCAATCAGATAAATCAAGTTGAAGATGAAAATGTTGCACCCATATGTGACACGCAGACCCATGGATGGTACAAGAGAATTATGGAATACCTACAGATAATGCAATGCATTGAAGTCATGCCCAATAATGAAAGAAGAACTCTCAAACTGTAGGCTATCAAATATATCATTATTGATGGTGAACTCTGGTGGAGAAGTCTAGAAGGTGTATTACTTAGATGTGTAGATGGAGATCAGACATAATACATTTTGATTGAAATGCACAAAGGAGCATGTGGAGGTTAGTACATGTAAAAAAAAACTACTCACAAGATACTGAGAGCAGGGTTCTGGTGGTATACTATATTCAAAGATGCTCATAGGTATTTTAAGAAGTGCGATGCTTGTCAAAGATTCATTGATAAGAATTTTTTTTGGTTATCTTCCTCTTAGACCAGTTTTAGTTCATGCTCCTTTTCAACAATGGGGAATTGATTTTATTGGTGAGATGTTAGAGAATTCAAGTGGGTTACATTCATGGATCCTTGTTGCAAAAAAATACTTTACAAAGTGGGTAGAAGAAATCCCCACAAGGAAGGTAACGAACAAAGTGGTAATTGATTTTTTGATGAAAATCATATTCATTAGATTCAAAGTCCCAAAAAGAATTATTTTTGACAATTCCATGTGCTTCAGAGGGGTTTACTGAATTTTTTAATAAGCATGGAATATGTATCTCCTACTCATCTCTTTATCAACCACAAAGAAATGGACAAGTAGAATCCAAAAAAAATAGTTTGATGAAGATCATCAAACAGGTGATTGAGAAGAACACGAAGGCTTGAGATTCAAAACTATAGCTTGCATTATGGGCAGATAGAACCACAGTCAAGAAGGTCATTGGGAAATCACCATTTAACCTTGTGTATAGGGCATAAGAAAGGATTCCTCACAACAACTTGTTAAATATGTACAAGTTTGTTGAAGAGTATGAATTGATGTATGTTTTAAGTCTTTCTTCCTGAGGGTTAACTCTCATCGACCTAGTCATGGCCCTGTCTTTAAAAACTTTGTTGCATGTGTAGATATTTGATGACCATTCGATCTTAAGGGTTTATCTTGGCCATTCCCCACTAGCCCCATGAGGAATGTTGGTGATGTCATAGAGAAGCTATGGGGTCAATGGGATATTGACGCATATACCGCCATAGGTGTGGGCCCCGGTCTTCACTATTGAACCCGACATCTTAAGCTTTAAGATAAATGACCAAGATATGACGATGAGATTGAATCTCCGTCGTTCCTCACTCACCTTGTGGGATCACAATATTAATTTAATAAAAGTTGTGGGATCAACAAGCTATCGCCACGTGGATTCTAAGGTCACATGGAGAATGAAGAGGTGGGGCCCAAGAATAGATAAGTTGATTTACAGTTGGTAAAATATCATTGGCCAATGAGGTGGCACACTACAATGATGGAAATTCAAACATCATTTACTTAATATGAGCCGTTAGAAAGGCCATCTCACTGGGAGATCAATGGTAGACATTCAAAATTGAGGGTACAAACATTATAGCCATTTTTGCTTTGCACAAGCGAGTAGTAATGGCAGAAACAACTACTAAAGCTACCCAATTTTGCTCAAACTAGATGTAATTAATTGGTTTTCATATAATTGAGATTTGTGAACAAGTCTGGAGTTCACGGAAGATTGAGAAAAGGAATTTGTATAGTTTAGCATAATCAACATTAGGGTTTCCTATGAGTAAAATTTGTAAGTAAAATAAATGTAGTTTTTGTGCTTCATTCAAATCATCTAGAATTAGGGTTAAAATTCACTGTGTTTTCAGTCAAATAAGCTTTTGTGCTTTATTTTAATTGTTATACCAAGGTTTGAATTTTCTTTAAAAAGGTCCCAATTCTGTCAAACCTTTTAAATTCTGCACTCTCGAGCTAAGCCCTAGGTTTGAATTGAATTGCTAGGTTTTAATTATTTTGTGTCAAAACCCTAGATTGGTTTGAACTTGTTTCACCACTAATGGTGCCCAAAACACAAATCACCAGCTTTGCAACCCCGTCTAGATTGCTCTCCCAAGATATAATTGACCAATTAAAACCCTCCACAAATAAAAAGGTTGAGGTAAGGATTTTTTTCTATGGCCCTAGAATCAGGGAAGGGTTAATGGATAAGCAATTCTCTATTAAGGATGTCAAAGTGCATTTCACTAGATGGAAATTGTTCCAACATTGGTTCAAAAATAGAAACCTTGGGGTGCTTGTTTGCAATCCTTGGAAATTAGACATGGGAAAGCTGGTAGTTCCCAATGTATACATGGATGTTGACCTATTAAAATATATTTCTACAAGATATGAACCAGTTTATAAAGCTATTAGGGCATTTGATGGTAATGAAATTAAAATAACCAGAGAAGAAATTGCCTAGATTTTCCAATTGCATGATTGGAATAAGGAAATGATTCCCCTTGATATGAGTGTCCTCAGAAAGGAGTATGAGAATTCCAGGGTGTTTCTCAGAACAAAAATTTTACCTATACACACCACTAGTATTGGGATTGGGAAGAATATGAAGTAATTAAGGATTGGTAAGGATGAATTAGAACCCTTTCCCATGAGATATTTTTCTAATTACTTCAAGAAGACTATATACACCTTATACTAGATAATTGGTTTTACTCCACCTGACACCTTACCAAAGGAGTATAGCTATATGGAAACACATTTACAACATCCAACCTTCAATGTAGTTTATGACTACTCCACTTATTTGTCAAAGTGCATCCACAAGGGTTTGGTTGATTTAAAAGTTGGAAAGGATTGGGTACATTTCTGGTGGTACTCCCTCTTAATGGATATGTTCTTATATAAAGGTGAGAAGAATTTTGAGAGGGATATGAAATTGAAGAAAAGGGAAGATGATCTTGATTTACCTGTCCAATGTGGGACCCAAATTCTTGACGGAGATGACCAAAATTTTGATTATGTAGTTTTCCACAATGCCTTTGCATCTAAATTGAGGATATTTTTGGTATATGATCTACCTAGGATCCCCAAGGAAATCCATGACTTCCTGAGGCCGATGGAAAGGAGAACAAATATAAATTTGAGCCATAATTGGGGAGATATAATCCCATATCCTCGCTCAACAATATTTAGAGTTTATGACACGTGTGAATCCTTGTGTTTCTAAGAGATGTGCCATTGAGGATTGAATTTATAGAAGTTATGAGGCAGTTAGGAGGAGCTCAAATGACAGACCTACCCAGGACATTGAAAAAGGGCTCATTCTTCCCATAATGGACAACATTTTCTAATTTTGTAATGATAAAGGGAGGATGGAAGGACTTGGTGCATATTCTTGCACCATACAAATTAAAAACTATGCACACAAGAAATCATGACCTTAAGGGTTTCATTGATGCAATGAAGACAAAGCATAAAAGTGACTCTTTTATACAAAAATGTAACTATCCTGAGGATGTAATCAAGATTTTTTTTGGATTTCAAGAGAAAGAGAAGAGGAAAGAAAAATATTTGGCTTACAATAAAATGGTGGATAATGTTAAGAAATCCAATCCCAACTATGATCCTATGCCCAATATTAAGGGTGAATCCAATAGAATTATGCATTTTATGAACAATTTTGAGGACATAGTGGGTGTCTTGAGGGCAGAGTGTGTGGTTGTAGATAATGGGAAATCAGTGTTAGTTGAGTAAGATCCTAATGTAGTATTGGAGGAGGGATCCTCTTACCAACCATCACAAAAATAAGAATATACTCCAGGAAGAAGAAAATAGTTAAGAAAAGTAAAACATTGCCAACCCTTACTATGTCAGAGGGGTCAGGGGAAACTTCTCTTCAGAGATCAGTTCCACCACCTAAAAGACAAGATCCATCCATTGTGATTGATGTAGATTCACCCCCTAGAAGTCTCGCTCCACCATAGAAGCCACCTGCTAAGAAACAAAAGATTGAGGTTAAAGGGGTAGTTAACTACCTTGATACAAAGGAGGATGATATTATTATTAATCCCAAAGAAATGTAGTAGGGAATTCCTTATCCCATAAAGGAGGTTGCCTCTAGTTCAAAATAAAGTGGCCTTAGACTTGGAAAGGCCAATCTTAGTGGTTTAAATAGTGTAGATGATCTGAGGGAGGAGGCTTGTAAATAATTTATCAAAGATGATTATTTTATTGAAACTAAGGCATTCAAGGACTTCATATGGAGAGCCAAAACCTCATAATATGTAGAAAATATGGCAAGAGAAAGGAGCTTAGACCCGAAACTCCCTAAAGGTTCCATTCAGGAAAATGTAAGGAAAGTTATGTGTTGGTCTATTTGAATGTAAACCAAGTTTATCTCCTAATCTACCTATGGAATTGCCAATTCCAATCAAGGGTAGCTTGGAGGACCTGGACCAATTGACGAGGATTTTAAAAGACCTCCTATAGTTTGGGCTCTGCAAGACCCAAGAGGGTGATCCCTTAACGAGTTTACAATCTCTGTAACAAAATTATAAACAATCATTAACTTCAAACAGATAATCTCACTTAATAGCTCAACAAAATGGGATAAAAATGAATAGAATTGGTTGTTCATTAGTAATATCAACCATTTGGAGGTGATATAATTACAACACAGCTTCATGGTGAAAGATAATCATTATGTTTAAAATTGTAGCAACCCCCAAGTGAACACAAACAAACACTAAATCACAAAGAACAAATGCAAATCAGACCAATGCCATATCCATTGGAAGAGTCAAATTCACCAACACCTAATGGTTCATAGAAGATTTAAAGACATAACATATAATATCTTTGATTATACTGCCTTACAATATCACCAATTCATACCGTAGCTCAATACTACTTACCAAATCCTTGTACATAACATATCAATCTGCAATCTCATTTAAGAAGTTTAATTAATTCTTTGAGTTAAAGCTAAAACTAGAATTTCACACACCACAATAGTGAGATGAAAATACCCTTGATTACTTTATTCAAAATTCAAATACATTTTCACATAGGAGAGACATGAGCCTGGATTTGTCGGTTAAAATTAAATTCCAGTACTGTTATGAAACACTAAATCTCCATAAACTCAAATCCTACAATAAAATGACATAGAATCCAATTTGCATTGCCTCTGTCAATACAAATTTTACAATTTTCTATGCAGCTCCACACCAAAATTCTACTTGCTAACCTATTACAATGAGAAGAGAAAATAATATGTAGAAGAGAAGAGATTCCAGAAAAAACCCTAAAATCAAACAGGAAAAGCCATCTGGAAACATCTCCACCGTTGAATAGTAATCATCAAAGCTTCTTCATCTTTTCCGTGTAACAAACTTTATTCTCTTTTCAAAAAAACATTTTCCCAATTCATTTTCTAACAGAAAAATGCCCATGTGAGAATATTTCCTACTCATTACTTGCAACAGAAAGAAAAAACTCCACTCCCGTGAAAATCTATTTACCTCTGTTCTTGTTTTTCCCTTTGTTTGTTGCAGCTGCATTTTATTTTATTCACTTCCAGTGAATAAAATATTTTATCTCCACTTAACTTATCCAACACACATAAAGTATTTTAAATACTTTACCCAACAATTTCATTTATATTGTGGTTCTATTAAAATTACCCAACTGCACAAAGTCTTCACATTTGATATTTTCACCCTAGCATAGTCATATTATAAAAAATTTACCCTATCTTGTGCACTTTTATTTTAAAAAAATTTCGCCACACTTTACCATTTAAACATTTATTTAAAATGAAATATTTTAAATAAACATTGTTGGGCAGTTTAAAATTTCCCCATATTAAACCCTTTATCTTTCCTATGGAGAAAAAACCACTTTAAAAAATCACTTGGAGGCTTCCATTTTACTCAAGCCATTTAAAAAAATGGGGCCCACCATATTTCACCCCTCCCACAATCATGCAATCAGTAATTTGCGTGCAACTTTGGATTGTGAAATGGCGGGGGATGATCCAGATCTGGCTGCAGCTGAACCACCGATCTCCACCGTATTTTCCTTTACCCATGCACTATAACGTTTTAAATTTCCATTTAAAACATTCCTCTATTTTTAAAAAATAATGAAAATTTTTGTAAATTATTTCCCCCCATGCATTTCATCATTTCACTTAAAAATAACACAGCACCCGAGAGAAAAAGAAACAGGCCCCACCCCTCCATTTAAACATTTGACAACATTTAGCCAAAAAATTTAATTTTAAATATTTTTACTCATCTCCCCATCTCCTCGCACCATCGCAATCACTATCCCACACACACTTATGGATCGTGACCTAGCGGGCAATGGTCGAGATTATGCTAGAGATTGACCTCTCGATCTCCACCGTTGGATCTTATTTCACCATTTTCGTTGCCCTAATTTGATTTCTCACTCCTGTCTGCTTGAGCTCTCTCTATGTGGTGATGATGGCAGAAGCTTCACTTAGCACCCTCCAATGGAATTCAAAGCTTTTTCCTCCTCTCAATAGTTTCTGGAGCTATTTCAACAATGACATTTTGTGCATATCCTATTTCTCACCTCGGCGCGGGCTGCATTTGTTTTAAGAGCTTTCAAAGCATTTTCAACAAATACATTTTGTATATGCCTCTCTAATGGAATTTGTGCATACCCTATAATGGTCGACCTCATCACTGGTCGCACCCACCACTCTCCTAGCACGCGGACCCTATCAACTGGAATGGCCGTACCCTTCATCTCTGGCTTGTGCCTTCTCACAATCTGGCCACACCCCTTCTATTTTCATTTGCAAGAAAAATTCTAAAGCCTTTCCAACATTCATGTTTTGTATGCATTTTCTGTGATGGTGCCCCACTTGCTTGACAGTTTCTAAAGCCTTTTCAACAAATACATTGTGCATCATGTAATCATAGCATTTCTCCTCATTACAGTGCACACACTATCTAATGTGTTTGCATTTTGATGGATGTCCTTATGAGGTTGCTGGCCGCGCCTCCTCCAAATTCATTTGTTTGAATGTTTCAAAGGCATTTTCAACAACTAGTAGACATTTGGTGTACATACTTCTATGTAGCATTCCATGGGGTTACATTTAAAAGAAGAGTTCATACTACAAACCGCACCAAAGTTCCACCAACATGGCCATCAAGCCCTCTCATTTGCATTTAACTTTATGAAGTTTTTCAACTAATCCACTTTGTGTGTATCATGCTCATCGTGGTATTCCACAAAACTATATTTAACATAGACTCCTTTATTTCTAAATTTTCTAAAAAAATTCAATAAGTCCATTAGGCTTTCCCTTGTGTTTTGATGGCTGTCCCCTGCAAGACTCAAATTCGTCTCCAATAGGACTCTGTCTCTTAGCACTTAGGATATCACCGTATTTTATCTAAAGAAACCTGAAACAATTTTATCCATCCTAATTGCACTTTAGCTAATCAAAGAGTGATCGGATATTTTCTTGAATCCAAATCATGTGGTGGATACAATAGAGTTCGAGCATGGGTGCAAACTCTGATAGGACTACTGGTTTAGAGAAACCCGTACCTGATTAGGATTTATCCTTCATGTATAATGTGATTTCTCATTCAATTTTGTAGGATTAAATAGTATGGTGACATTATCCCATGATAAGTCAAGTGGAACAATAACATAAGATCATGTTTATCAACTTCCTCAGACAATGACACCTTATCCTTCTATGCACCCAGTTTCAGTTAGCAAACAATCATAAAAACAATTTTACCACCCATATCCTTATATAGGAGGAAAAGGTGAAAGGATTCTACCTCGAATTATAGAATCATTAGAAACATACTTATATCAGTAATAAGCATCTAGACCAAAATCTGGATATATGACTCATTTCCTCATTCAGATGGTTTAATGCCTTTCCCCAAACTGTGCCATATGCCACGCTCCCTTTTGGGCTTGACTTTTTTTTTTTTTTTGTGTTTTCTAACAAATTTTACCCCCAAATGACTTGACACTGCATTTTGAATCATGTGAAGTGAAAACATGAACTGGGTCTTCATCAAAATCTATTTTCTATCACTTTTGCAGAATGGTGAAAACTGGCCAAGTTGGTTCAGGAATCAAATTAGAAAACTAGTCAAATGACCCCCCCCCTCGCGTGAGCAATAAAGACCTTCAAAACCTATAGTCACTCATTCTAGGAATGTAGTGCAACAAATGGCTCGGAAAAAAATGTCAAGAGGTGAAAAATATTAATCAGAAAAGTTGCTCAACTAAACTTTTCTGAAACAACAGCTGTTCTAAAACAATTAAAACTCACTCAACTGCCAATTTGTAAAAATAGTGAAACAACTCCTAGTGAGCTGCCATCAGACACATGAGTTCATTAAGGTTCACCGAGCACATGTGCAAAAGGAATTTCCCTGAAACATCGTTGATCAAAAGATATTTAATGCACTACATGGATTAAATGTTTAAATCATATATGGTTTCAACAAAGAAAATTTTGATTATTCTATTTCATCTAATTAGGTTGACCTAATTGATGAATAAGATATACTTGTATTATAAGATGTTTTGAGGAATGAGAGAATAAGAGTGTGTGTGTGTGGAAGAAAGGTCTGAGCTTAAATGCTTTATTAGTTGTGGATTAGTGCATATTTGTTGAGCGATTTCTATGTGAGGCAACACTTCATTTTTAGAGCTTCATTGGAACTATACCCTACGCATTGAAGGTGTATTCCATCAGTTCAATCTTTTGGTAGTGAGCCACTATCTTTGTATCTTGGTGGTTAGCCATCTTTTGTACTCAAGTAGTCAACCTTTTTTAGGATAGTGATTCCTGGCAGTGAGCCCTATAATATTTTGTATCTAGATATAATATAATTTGAGTTAACCCTCACCATGGTTTTTCCCTTTCTTGGTTTTCTTGGAAAATTTCTTAAGTGAAAGAAGATTGATATAAATTTAACTTGTGTGAAGATAATTTGGATAAAAAAAAATATGGAAGGAGGACTATTGTCTATTGTAAGTACAACAATCTAGAACACCCTATTAATAATTATAGAAGAAGGAAAAATAATTATTTGGTGAAGAAGAATGATCAAATCATTGATCTAGAAGAAGAAAGAAAGGAAATAAAAAATATTTGGAGAAAGGAAGGAAAATTCAAGCAAGATTCAAAATCATCAATCTTATCTATGATAACCTCTAGTGCAAATAATCTCATCAATTTTTAAGTCAAGCAGTAGCTAAGGGGGAGCAATTATTAGAAAATCTATCAAACCCCCTCATCGATATATCACAACAAAAGTATATTTAATGTGGTAAAAAAATTATGGAATTTTCTGAATTGCATGTGTGAAGGATAAAGTCTGTAGAATTTGAAAGAATGGAGGCATACATAATTTTCAAGGCTATCTACCTGAAAGTGTAAGCATTAATTATAAAATCATTCAAAATGAAAGGAATAAATTCAAATAATTCAAGAGGCTTATGTATTTTTGGAGAAGTGTGCAAAGGAAGCTTAGAGATAAATTCAAAGTTTTATGGTTTGAAGAAGAGATCAAGTAGATTTAAAGTGATCTATGAAATCAGGATATCTATACATTCCTTTTTGGCATTTATAGAGGTATTCCTATTTTCAATTTTATTACTATGGATAATTCAAAGGTTTTGAATAGTGTGGATAGAGTGCAAGCTAATTTGAAAATATATTTGAAGAATGTGTCAGAAGAGTCCATTGGTGCGTTCTCTTGCATCCCTCTGAAAGTGTTTCCCATAGAAGATATCTATGCATTTGTTTATAGTAAGATAGAATAAATTTCGTCAGTTCAATTGAACAAGTTATGGAAGAATGAATTGGAAGAGAGCGTTGATGGCTACAGAGTGTTAATTGAGATGAAATTGGATGTTTGGAGGAAATTCTCCTTATTTGAATTGAGAATAATTATATTTGAATACTATTGAGAAGAATTCATGATGAATCTTTGTGGATTGATGAGACACATTTGATTACCAAAGAAGTAATTAGAGATGTAACTAGTTTGTGTTCCTCTGGTCCAGTTCTCAAAAGGAAGATTATGGATGAGCAAGAGATAGTTGAGGTTTTCAGTGCAAATCTTTAAGGGAAAGATATTAGTTTGAGGTCAATTGTGGATCCGATAATAAGGTATGTTGCTATGGTCATCGATCACAAATTTTATATTCCTATAAATGACCTTACAATTTCTACTATTGCTATACATGCTACTATTGATATGGTTAAAAGAGGTATGGATTATGACTTGTGAGAATTACTTCATATACATCTTTTGAGTAATTTGAAGGAAATCAAGAAGAGTAAGAACAATATTTTTTGGTATGGAAATTTGGTTGTCTGTTTACTTTTCTAATTTTTGAGAGAACTACCAGTAATAGGAAGGATAGAATGGTCGAATACAAAAACTATTGTCGATCAAATCAAGAACTTTGTGATAAATCTTGGTAGCTCAGATGCACAAGAGACTACCCTTGCTGCATTCTTTGGAACATTTTAGATGAGGATGAGTAGAAGGTTTAGGATTCTAGTAAGTGTTGTTGGAAGGTACTCTGGAAGCATCAATTTTCTTGTGTCTATATATTTATATCACATGGAAGTAGTTGAATCAAGGATGGTTTGGATATCAAAATTAGACTATGAAGTTTCAGAGGCTGAATTTGATAATTATGCTAAAGTTATTTTGAAAATCCCTAAGAATCTTAGTGTAGAAGGTACCTCCAATAGTGTAACCGAAAAAAGGAAGAAAAGGAAGAGTGTGGTTAAGAAAAAAATTGTAGAAGGAAGTGAGTTTGAGAGAGATAAACATGAACATGAAAGAATAAATATTCAAAGAGCTTTGGAAGAATTGTAGAAGGTAATTCCCAGTGCTAATTTTTATTCATCTATTTTTGTTGTGGAGAATCTCCATGGCATGATTGATTCTTTGAAGGTCTAAATCTTCGGACTTGAAGTGCATGTTGTAATTATGTTTGATGAAGGAAATTTGGAAGATATCAAAGAAAAATATGCTAATGTACATAGTCAAATGATGAAGGAATTGGAGAGTGTACAATTTTATGAAGAAGAGGAACAACAACTACTTTCTTTTTCCCTTGATTGATCTAGAAATACATTGGATATAAGAAATGAGATAAGGATGAGTGAATATTGGATGAGCACTCAGGCAGATACATACAGGTTAGGAGAAGATAGAGATAATAAAAGGTGGTCCTACATTGTGCAGCTTCAAGACAACTTCTTTTCTCTGCAGGATCAAAGGATGGATGTTATCAATAATTTTGTGGCACTCAAAGACATGATTAAATTTAGGCGCACTTTTGTTTCTAGTGCTATTGGTTGTATTTGTGATTTATCAAAGATTAATCTTAGTTCCAATACTCTATCAGATGGTATAGAGTTCTTAACTAAGCTTGATCTATTACACAAGACTCTTGTAAGTGCAAAAGGTTCATGGGAAGAAGGAAAAGCATTGTGGAAGGTCATTCTGGAGACTCTTAGAGGTTCTTCTTTAGGTTAATTCAATTTTGTGTTCATATATTTTTTGTTAAATTCTAATGCATATATACATATATATCAGACCCCATACTTTTTCATTGATGTCAAAGGGGGAGAGATAAAGAGATGGAGAGATGAAGAGATAGAGGTTAATAAAGAATTTTTTTTGTGAAGAACAGTTTTGATAGGGGGGTATTTAGAATATTTAGTTCTAATATATTGGAAAATGTTTTTGTCATGCATGTTGCCATCAATGCCAAAGGGGGAGATTTTTGTGATTATGGAGCCTTGCAACATGAGCTGAAGTATGGATGGTTTGTGTTGGTTTTCCCTATGTTTTCATTGATGTCAACATGGTGATAACTATATGGGAAGTCTACTTGGTTTATAGAAAGTTATTCTCTATTGGTAATACTCTTTTTTGATGGATCAATGTGTTGGTATTTGAGTCCAGAATTCATCGCAAGATCTGATATGACTCTAATATCTTAACCATGTTACCATGACTTATTTAGATAGTTGTATCCTAGATCTTGAGATGTTTTTGGTTGTGAGAAGAAATTTATCTCTGACAAATTTCAACTCTATATTCTATTGTTGTTTGATGCTTGGCATATTGTGTGGGAGAATCTATATTTTATTAAGGTGAATATTCTTAAATTATAGTTTTTTTGGTAGTCTTTATGTTGATGGTATGATGGGAAATTAATGTGTTCTCAAATCCGCAAGGTTTTTTCTTTGAGGTTTATTTGTTGGTTTGGAGAATTGTGTTCTAGTCTTGGCCAACTTAATGTATGCAATGCATTATGGAGACTAGATATGTTTTATGTATGTTAGCCGACTTGGTATAATGTACTACATGGATTAACTAATTAAATAATATATGATGCTGATAAAGAAATTTTTGATTATTCTATTTTCATATAATTAGGATGACCTAATTGATGAATAAGATATACTTATATGTATAATATGTTTTGAGGAATGAGAGAAGAAGAGTGTGAAGAGTGTGTGTGTGTGTGGAATAAAGGTCTAAGCCTAAATGCTTAATCAGTTGTAGATCAGTGCAAATTTTTTGAGTGATTACTATGTGAGGCAACACTTCATATTCTGAGCTTCATTGGCACTATACCCTACACATTAAAGTCGCATTCCATCAGCTCAATCTTTTGGTAGTGAGCCACTATCTTTGTATCTTGGTGGTTAGCCATCTTTTGTACTCAGACAATGAGCCTTTTTAAGGACAATGAGTCTTGGCAATGAGCACTAGAATATTTTGTATCTAGATATAATATACTATGAGTTAACCCTCACCATGGATTTTCCCTTTCTAGGTTTTCCATGTAAAAATATTGGTATTCATGTGTATAGTTGCATTGATTTATTTTTATGTTCCCTCTTGCTGATTTAGTCAGAATTGTGATAACGATAAGATGGATCTTATTGTGGTTTTATGGAATACTAATTCACCCCCCCTCTCAGTATTCGAGATGTTCAACAATCTTGTCATGTGAATTATTAATGAAATAATCAAGGATCTTTTGATTAGTCTTTAATTTTTTGGTTGAATGTATGATTTTGTCTCTACTTTAATTTAAGGAATTAATTAAAATGTTATGATGAAATCATGGGTTCGTATGATTAGGTATAAGGATTTGATAAGTATTTTTTTGTTTTGGGATATTTGAGTTGTTTTATTGTAATGTGGTATCATGATAGTCCGGAATGCTAATTTTGGTTACTATTGTATCACAGTCTGTTTCAAATTTGAATTCGTCACCCACAGATAAGGCATTTTTCTATTGCTAAATGGTTAACTTTAAAGTCATTGAGTCAACCTTGCCTTTCGAAGAACAAATTCATAAAGAATATTTTTCATTCACCTTAAATTGTTTTTAAGTTTCATATGAGGCCATCCATTCTTTGCTTTAGATGATTATTTGTTAGAGAATTAGCCAAATTCTTGAAGGATTTCATCTAATTTGCATTTATAAGAGAATGTAACTTTTATTTACAATGTTTGTGGTAATTAGCACAAGAGTATCATAAGGTACATTGTAGGGATCACCCTCCTGGGTCCTACAAAGCTTGAAGTGTAGAGGTAAAGCCTAGCAAGCTTTCACTTGTTCGTTGGCCAATCCTCACAATTATTGACCATTGAATTTGGAAATTTCATAGATAATTTTTGAGATCAAGTTGGGTTCTTAAAAACTAACCAATAGTGCCACTAGGTTGAACACTTGATCAGTCATCGAGCCATGGTTGGATATACATTTTATTATGGGACAAATGTGTGGATGCTTTAGATACTACTAATAGATAATGATGCAAGTTTTATTCAAACATAGTGATTCTTTTCCATGTTTTCACTATGATACCTTTCCTAGAAGCACCACATAGTGGTTTTCACTTAAAGGACTTTTTATTTCTCATTACTATTTTTCTTTTAAAAAAATATTTTTTTATATTTTTCACTGAGATACTTTGATGTGTTCAAGTATAAAACTTTTTAAGATGGATGTTGATCAGTGGTTTAACTAAAGTTTCTCCTTCAAGAATAGCCAATTGATAAGCTCTAGAGCCATAGCTTGTTGTGATGATGAAAGGTCCTAACCACTTCAAACTTCCCCTTCCCATCCCGATTCAATTGGATCTTTTGATTCTCTTTTAGTACTAGGTCACCAACTTGAAAGTTCCTTTTTTGATCTCTTTGTTGTAGCTTCATTTGAGCCAATTTTGATAAACCTAGAGATGGTTTAACACATTGAAACACCTTTCATCTAAGAGTTCCAACTCATTTAATCTAGACACCCAATATTCTTCATTGTTGACCATGCCTTTTAGTGATATTTGTAGTGAGGGGATTTCAAATTCAATAGGAAAGATTGCTTCAGATCCATAGACCAAGAAAAAAGGTGTGGCACCTATGGGTGTATGAATTCTGGTTCAGTAAGCCTATAGGGCTGAGTTCAGTTGTAAATGCCAATCATAGCTGGTGTCATTAATAGTCCTTTTTAGTATTTTTAGGATGGTTTTATTGGATGCTTCCGCCTAACCATTTCCTTGGGGGTAGTAGGGCATGGAGAATTGGTGTTGGATAGAAAATTTTGAACAAAGCTCTTTGAAATCTTAGTTTTTGAATGGGATTCCACTGTCCATTATGATGGTTTGGGGAATTCCATATTGATAGATTAGATAAGTCAAGATGAACTTGGATATTTTTTTCACTGTGATGTAAGTTAATGGAATTGCTTCTATCCATTTCATGAAATATTTAGTTACAGTGATAATGAACTTGTACCCATTAGATGAAGCCGAAGAGATCTTACCTACCAAGTCTAATCTCCACTATGAGAAAGGCCATGGTTTTTCTATAGGTCTTAGTTCCTGTGCTAGTGCATGAAAAAGGTCACTATGCTATTGGCATTGAAAAAAAAATCTTGAGTATTGAATGCATTCTTGTTCCATTGAGGGCCAATAGTACCTTGTTCTCAACAATTCTTGTAATAGATTAGGTTCACTTACGCGAGACCCAAAAATACCTTCATGCACTTCCCATAAAGTGATTTGTGCTTCTTCCATGTTGAGACATTGAAGTAATGTTTCATCTAGAATTTATCTATATAGGGTATCTCCTAAGAAAGTGAATTGGGAGGTTCTATAAATAAAGGTATTTTTTTGTCTTTTCGTTAAGTCAGGAGGTATGATACCATGTTGGATATAATAAAATGTATCTTGGTACCATGGTTAAGAACAACAACATCACAAACCATTTTTTATTCTGGGATATCGAATGCCAGTATGAGCAGTTTCTCCACAAGGAGTTTGTACTTAGGAATGTTTTGTGGAATGTTGAGAAGTGAACCTATTGTTTCCATAGTGTCAGCTACTTTGTTGTCAATCTGAGAAACCTATTCAAAGGTGATGATGACGAAGTAATATTTGAAACTATCCACTATTATTTTATATGGCATTAGATTGCCATCCTTTTTTTGATACTCATCATTTACTTGCCTTATTACCAGTTGAGAGTCTCCATAAACTTGCAATTATTTTATCATCCATTCTATGGCCATCTTCAATCCTGTGATTATTGATTCATATTTTGATATGTTATTGGTACATGGGAAAGAAATTATGTAAGCCTTAGGTATAGGATCTCCCTATGGTGCAAGAAATAAGATATCTAATCCTAAGCCATGTTGAGTGTGGGACCCATCAAAGTATAAGGTCCAATGAATCATTTGTTCTATTATTAGTATGATTTCATCTAGGAATTTTTTTGTGAGAAGTTGATGATCATCCATTGGCACTTCTGCTAGTTGATCTGCTATGGTTTTTCCTTTGATAGCTTTTTTTATCTATGTAATCTATGTTAAACTCACTCAATATCATTACCCATTTAGTAAACTTGCCTGTTAGAGCTAATTTTTCTAATAGGTACTTAGTGGATCTACTTTTGAGCTAAGCTTTACTTGTTTGTTCAAGATGTAGTATCTCAAATTTTTTGTTGTAAAGATGATAGATAGACATGCTCATTTTTTGGGTGAATAGTTCAATTCATATCCCACCAGTGTTTGGATGATATAATAGACTGGTATTTCCTTGTTATTATTATCTAGTTGTGCTAAGAGAGCTCCTAATGTTGCTTGTGTTGTAGATACACAAAGGAATATTTCTTTATCTGGGATTGGTGGAATCAGTACTAGAGGAGTGAGTAGATACTCCTTGACTTGTTGGAATGCCTAATCACATCTGCCATCCCACTTGAATGTGATTTCCTTGTGTAGTAGATGGGTGAAAGGATGGAACTCATTTACCAACTGTGCAATGAATCTCTTGATGGACTATATTTTCCCTTGTAGAATTCACAACTATTTTAATGTCCTTGGAGGAGGCATTTCTAATATAGCTTTCACCTTGGTAGGATCTACCTCAATTCCTCTTCTTGATACTTGTACCCTAGTATTTTTCCCGATGTTACTCTGAATACGTACTTCTTTGAATTGAGCCTCAAGTTGTACTATTCGAGCCTATAAAATAATTTTCCTAGGTTGGTCAAATAGTCTTCTCTTTTCATCGAGTTCATAAGTATGTCATCTACATTTATCCTCCATAGTTGTATGCAACATATCATGAAATATGGTAATCATTACTCACTAATAAATTTCCCTTGCATTCTTTAGACTGAATGGCATGATATTATAACAAAAGGTTCCCCATGAACAAGTGAATAATGTTTTATGTTGGTCCTCGAGGGATATTTTTATTTGATTATATCCAGAGAAGTCATCCATCCGTGATAGCATTTCATGTCCTGCAGTCAAATCTATAATCATGTCTATATTAGGAAGAGTGAAGTCATCCTTTAGGCAAGCCTTGTTTAGATCTCAAAATTCCATGTAGATT